>CANSNZ010000384.1:115000-507083 GCA_947646795.1 Beta lomatogona | reverse complement strand
GGTTTTGGCCAATAACGAACATTTGCATATCAAAACTTTTACGTTTTTCAAGATTAACAGACATTTGTTTTTTTATAAAATCGGCCCTTCCCCTTTACAAATATTATTTTCTAGAGGAGCATTTTTGCAAATATATTGCGCGAAGGCACGACTGTTTACAATACCACCTCGTGCCTTCTTCTTTGCTATGCAAATTCATCCAAAGTATATCCAACAAAATTGCATACAAAAATTCAATAATCCAACAAATTAACTTTCAAATTAAAATAATATTATATGAAGTGTAGAATTGAATTACAAAAATAGTACTCTAGATTCAAAGTATGTGTATACATCATAAGTACCTAAAGTTCAAAATCAAAGACAACTATCAGTAAGGGAATGAAGCAAAACTTGTCTCGAACTTCATTGATTTCCTCAATAGTGAAAGACTCCTCCTTTGGGCGTGTTGTAAATCTAATAAGAACAAAGGCAAATAATACATATGTCAAATTTTGTCCGTTATAGGTCGTTTTTTACGGCCATTAATTATATCCTTTTCATACCATATCATGTATTTTTAGCTTATAATCTATTATAATAAGTTGTTTTGGGATGATTAGGAGATTACGAAGTCAAAGTTGGACGCTCAAGTGAATTTGTGCCAGTAAGAAATGCCTTCTGCAAGGTGCAGTTTAGCCCGCTTTTGGGTCCAATACATCCATTTCATATCACATCATGTAATTTTAGCTTATAATCTACTCCTAATATGTTGTTTTAGGATTACTAGGATGATCATAAGTCAAAGTTGATCGTTCTAATCAATTTTGTGCAAGTAAAGGTCATTTGGACCATGTTGGGTCCAATTCATCCATTTATATACCATAGCATGCTTAATTTTTGCTTATAATCTACTCTAACATGTTGTTTTAGGATTACTACGTATTAAGATTACAAGTCAAAGTTGTTCGTTCTAGTTAATTTGTGCAATTAAAAGGCCTTTCGAAGGGGTCGTTTTTAGCAGCCGATTTTTGGGTCCAATTCATCCATTTCAAGTCTAATAGCATGTAAGTTTAGCTTATAATCAAAATTCTCTAATATGTTGTTTTAGGATTAATAGGAGGATTACAAGTCAAAGTTGATTGTTCTAGTCAATTTTGTGCAAGTAAAGACTCAGCTTCTCACTACGTTTTAAGCAGTTCCTTGGGTCCCGATGCATCCATTTCCATACCATAGAATGTAATTTTAGCTTATAATCAACTCTAATATGTTGTTTTAGGATTACTAGGATGATCACAAGTCAAAGTTGATCATTCTAGTTAATTTTGTGCAAGTAAAGGCCTTTCAAGGTCGTTTTTAGCCCGTTTAGGTTTAATTCATCCATTTCCCATACCATAACATGTAATTTTTGCTTCTACAAGATCTACTCCTAATATGTTGTGCTTAGGATTCCTAGGAATGATTACAAGTCAAAGTTGGTCATCTTCTAGTTAATTTTGTGCAAGTAAAGGCCTTTCCAAGGTCGTTTTTAGCCCGTTTTTAGGTTCAATTCATCCATTTCATACCATAACATATAATTTTTGCTTACAATCTACTCTAATATGTTGTTTTAGGATTACTAGGATGATTACAAATCGTATTTGACGTGTGGAGTCAATGTTGTGCAAGTAAATGCCAATTTATGGTACAAGTTGCTTAAAGACTAATTAGGGAGAGAAAACCAAGTCATAGTTTGTAAGGGAGATGAAATGTTACAAACCTTCTCTAGATCATCAAATTCCGTGCAAGAAGAAATTATATCGTACATAAACCTCATCACATAATAGCCGCAAGCAACCCCGTCATGTTGTTGTGCACACTAAATTCAAAAACATATTCAAAAATAATTCTCAAAATTCGATCAATAAATCTAGGGAGACTAATAACTTAAAGATAGAGGACAACCGAAATCATTTACTTACCTTCACCGATTTCCATTGAGGAAGTGTGTCTCTTCTGGACCAAAAACCACGCAGCTTTCTTCATCACACTACAACACCACATTTTATAATAGTGACAACAATGTCATGCATGTTAATGAAGACCTAAAAGGAAATGAAAATATAACAATACCTATTCAATATGCTTTTGACTAGTAAGCTTCGGGGTGGTTCTCGACGCAGAAATCAAAATGGTATATTGTGTGATTTGAAGGAGATATCACCAAGAGCATCCAATGAAGACTAATAATAAAAATTTAAGTTCAACAATCATATATATATATATATATATATATATATATATATATATATATATACGTATATATATATATATACGTATATATATACATATTTGTACCAATAGTATTTATCCAAAATAGCATTATGAAAAGACATTATCAATTAGGTACTAAAACATACTCTTCAATGTATGGAGCAATAATATACTTATCTCCCGATCGAACACATTGTCTAATACTCCGTTCAATGTACTCATTCGCTCCGCATGGTTGTACAAGCAATTGGCATCACGAATCTCTTGTGGACATAACCACCCAACTTTTGAAACAGAATCACATCCAAGTAAATCTTCGTAAAGTGCACTAAAAGAATAATCAAGTAAAGTCAGAATGAAAACCGTTAACAACTAACAAAATATTGAAGTAGTTACTTTAATTATATATAACCTCATGAAGACTTGTAATATGGATATATTTAACATCGCTCCACGAGAGGAATTCCCGAATATCCACTTTATATACCCAAGTAGCTGAATCATCACCTAGGTAGTGGAATCGAGACTTCTCCAAATCCACCTATATTGGAGAAGAATCGGGCAAGTTGCTAACCCGAGCATGTAGCCAAAGACATGACTTGCTAAGAGATTGGATCACTTGCTCACACACAAGTGGCGTTCCTTTTGGTGTTGCATCGGAGATGAGCCCTTGGATGAAATATTTCCTACAATTGCAGGAATAGGTTGTGATTCCGTCTTGTTACCGTTAGCTTTTTGAGTCCACCTCATTCGATTTTGAATGGTTTCCTTGCGAAACCTCTTTGTTCACATCCAAATTCTTCACATTTTTTGCCTTTTTTGTTTTCTCGCAAAGCCTATTTAGAAAAAGACACAAAAAACATAGTTGAAAAGATCATTTGGTATGTTTTCATGCCAGTTTTATTATAGAGAGAAAAGGAGAGGAAATAAAATAGCTATAAAGCGTATGGTGATTATAAACAACAAATTGAACGTATAAAAGAAAAAATAATAAATCAACTCCATAATGTGCATATATTTTGAGTTGGGCAAAACTTTTATATCACTATCATCATGCTTAGTCACATATATTTTACCTCATCTCAGAATCGCACCCAAGCACATGGCCATATCACAAAACTACCCTCGCAGTCATTGAGTTTTGTGATATATGCATGTCTTTCAAAGGTCCTTATCACTCCAACCTAACCCATCCTTTGACGTCTAATCCCACTAGTAAATGTATGTCGGCGTCTCGATTCTATGGAAATTCGCGACAAAGATTTCCCTACAGCTTCTCCAAGTACACAATGTAGGTAATTACTTATCTACATATGCACCCAAAGAACAAATTAGGGAAATGAGTAGCCGTGATTTTTCATAGAAACGAAAAGAAAACATATATTTACCACCTAAGTGAGATCAAACGTCTAAGAACAATCCCAAAACGGGACTATCCAAGACTTACTCCTAATGAGTAAGTCTTGGATGGGTATCTAAGCATATGATTATGATGATACTTTAATTGTGCATAATAAAAACAAACTTTTGAAAAAGTTCAGTCCTCGATTCTTAAAGCATTCTTAATGATTCAAAATTAACATACAAGTAAATCATTTGAACAAAGATGCTAACTAATTTTACATAAGAGTAAAAGGGAGCACAACTAACCCGTGGGAGACCGAGAGAGAAAGCGCGCGGGAGCTAGTAGACACGTACGGGGTGTAAGATATGTAGGCACCCCCGAGCATTATAACCAAAAGGAGAGGATTGATATTAGCAACGACTTTAGCAGAGACAAAAGAAGTAGTCATTCATCCCCTACTAATAACTTCCTTTCTTAGTTCCACTAATAACTTCCTTTAATAGAACTTAGACACGGACGAGGTGTAATATATTAGCTCACTTGTTAACTATAATTCTCATTTAGTATTTATATACTAGGAATGACTCATGAGGTAGATGATCCTTACCGTAGCATTACAATTTAGGCACCAAAATGACCAAATAGTTCATTTAATAACTATTCAATATGTAGATACTGGAGCTGATGCGTGCATGGATGCTCCATCAAGCTATCTTTAATCGCTTTTCTAGGTCGTTGCATGGTTTTACTTTACTCCTAAAGTAGAGGTTTTACATGTAACTAAAAATATATCTTTTATTATGATTGTTAGTTAAGTTAGTTATTTCAAGTATCGGTTGTAATAATGTCCGAAAATCCTAGAGTATTTCGGTTCATTGGAGTCTAGTTGTCAAGAGTTGTATTTTAGGAAAGTTACCTTAAGTTGGAAGAAGTGGAATGGCGTGCAAGGGGGAGCCTTGTAGCCGTGTGTTTTGATGTAATTAAGGAAAGTATTGCATATCTTTCCTTATGTTTTTGTTTCCTTAAATTTAGCTAGAATCTAGGCTAGAATTAAGGAAGGATACTTTCCTATTTTACTAAGGGTGGGACGTGTGGTTGTGTAATCTTGGGGAGCAAGGTTTTTTCTTGTTCCTCCTATAAATATAAACACACGCCTAGTCCTAAAAAGAGAGAGTGTGATTGGAGTTGATCTATTCCTTGTGGAATTAAAGTTTTCGGAGTGAATCCAAAGTTTAAGCAAAGGAATGCAACCCTTGTTTGATTTTCGACTTGGTTAGTTGAGCTTCTACAAACCCTAGTTGTTATTAACCCTTGGTTAGGAATTAATAACTCCATATCTTTGTTTCTAATCAGTTATTAGAGTACTTTAACTTGTTAAATTCTAAACTACACTATCCTAAACACAAAAGAACCTATCTTTTAATTCGTGTGACTTAAAGAGCCTTCCGAATTCATATCATTTTGGTGTGGCTGCTGGGATTGTTTGAAAGGTATTTCTATTTGATTTCGAGGGCTCGAAATGACTAAGCTAATGAGAATATGAATATGAACACCTTTGCCTCGAGACTTGCCGATCTTTTTTAGATGAACACAAATTTAGAAGCAATCATGCGGAGATGAGACGTGATATGCATGAACCGAAAAGTTCTCGACCTACTACTTCCAAATCCTAGTGTGAATAACCGAAGGAGAGAAGAAGAGCCGAAACTTTCTGACTTACCATTCTTTGATGGTGATGAAGATGCGGAAACATACTTAGATTGGGAAAGGAGAATGGAGCGTTTGTTTGAACACAAGCAACTCGAAGATCACACATGTTTCTCCTATGCCACGCTTAAGCTTACAAGATATGCTTCTCTTTGGTTTGAATCACTTCAATCTAGGCGTGAAACTGAAGGAAAAGAACCCCTTGATACTTGGACGGAATTGAAAACTAAGCTAAAGAAACGGTTTGTTCCAAGAACACATAAACAAGATTTGTTCTTAAAACTGAATTCTTTAACTCAAGGGTCTATGAGTGTTGAGAAGTATATTAAAGAATTTGAACGACTTTATATTGCTTGTGATTGTCGAGACCAAGAAGAACAAAAGATTGTTAAATTTGTGCTTGGTTTAACTAAAAACTTGCGTAATTTTGTGGAACTTCAACCCTTAACCACTTTTGATGAGGTATGTTCATTAGCATGTAAGTTGGAAAACAAAGACAAAGGTTCATACTTTGGAGGATTTAAGATCATAAAATCCGAAACCGAAAATCCAATGGCATCAAAGGAGGGTGATTGTTCGAAAACCTCAACACACGAAGTTGTGGATGCTTTGAGAGGTAAAATTCTTGCTGGTGGTTCTAAGGAAATGCCACTTAAAAGGGTGGTGTGTTACAAGTGCCAAGGTTTAGGACATGTTGCTCGTAATTGTCCAAATCGTGATTGATCACAAGAGAAGAATATTACAACTTCTTGCCGCATGAAAAGAACGACACAAAAGAGGAAGAACAAGAGGAGATGCATCAAACACAAATACTTGACATGACTAGTACCGAGTTTTGGAGTAATCAAGCTAAGTGTCGTCCGGAAAATGCAAATTCAAGTCCGGGTTTTAAGAAGGTCTTTGCTTCAGGAACCTTATGAAGAACAAGGAGATGTTCAAAGAAATAATCTCTTTCATTCGACCGCATGATGAAAAATCAGTTCGCCCTTTCATTATTAATAAGTGGTTCATGTACTAACGCTTGTTCTTTGACTATGGTGGATGCTTTACAATTGCCCAAGAGAAAACATCCTAATGCATACAAGTTGAGTCGGTTGAATGAAGATGGTGGTCTATGGGTGCGCAAACAAGCCTCGATCGCCTCAAGGTTGGAGATTATCATGATGAAATTTGGTGCGACATACTACCAATGACCGCTTGTTCCTTATTGCTTGGTAGACCATGGCAAAGTGATCGACATGTTCTTCACAATGGTAAGACCAACGAATATTCTGTTTTGATGGGGACTAAACGTTTCTTGTTGGAACCTTTACCACCGAAACGCTATTCATCATCCCAAGCTACCGATTTAGAGAAGAAAGAAGGTGCTCATGTGTGTTTAAGCTCTTGTCATCATGAAGTGTTGGAAACCGCCGCCACAAAGAAGGAGAGACGATATCAAATGCTACAAATGAGAAGAGGTACTACGTTTGATGTTGGTGACAAAGTATGGCTTTCACTTTCAAGACAAAAAACTCCATGTTAGCCATAAACATGGTGAGCCACTTAATGAAGGACCGTTTGATATTGTGGAACGGATTCGTTATGAGACATACAAGGTATTTTGGGGGATGGAGTGTGTGCTACATTTCCTTCGTGTGACTTAGTGCCTTGCTTCATGGATCAAACTTGAGGACAAGTTCCTTTGAAGAGGGGGAGTATGATGCGTGCATGGATGCTCCATCAAGCTATCTTTAATCGCTTTCTAGGTCGTTGCATGGTTTTACTTTACTCCTAAAGTAGAGGTTTTACATGTAACTAAAAAATATGTCTTTTATTATGATTGTTAGTTAAGTTAGTTATTTCAAGTATCGGTTGTAATAATGTCCGAAAAATCCTAGAGTATTTCGGTTCATTGGAGTCTAGTTGTCAAGAGTTGTATTTTAGGAAAGTTACCTTAAGTTGGAAGAAGTGGAGTGGCGTGCAAGGGGGAGCCTTGTAGCCGTGTGTTTTGATGTAATTAAGGAAAGTATTGCATATCTTTCCTTAAGTTTTTGTTTCCTTAAATTTAGCTAGAATCTAGGCTAGAATTAAGGAAGGATACTTTCCTATTTTACTAAGGGTGGGACGTGTGGTTGTGTAATCTGGGGAGCAAGGTTTTTTCTTGTTCCTCCTATAAATATAAACACACGCCTAGTCCTAAAAAGAGAGAGTGTGATTGGAGTTGATCTATTCCTTGTGGAATTAAAGTTTTCGGAGTGAATCCAAAGTTTAAGCAAAGGAATGCAACCCTTGTTTGATTTTCGACTTGGTTAGTTGAACTTCTACAAACCCTAGTTGTTATTAACCCTTGGTTAGGAATTAATAACTCCATATCTTTGTTTCTAATCAGTTATTAGAGTACTTTAACTTGTTAAATTCTAAACTACACTATCCTAAACACAAAAGAACCTATCTTTTAATTCATGTGACTTAAAGAGCCTTCCGAATTCATATCAGAGCTCGAGTATGATAAAAAAAATGCTAGTGGGAAGGCAATCCCGAGACATAAGACATCCGCCACATTGTTGGACAAGAATCATCAATCATAGAGAAATTAAAACTCAAAATTGAGAATGCCAAAAAAAAAAATAACTAGAAATATACTAACCGTATTACACTAACCGGATAACTAAGGTCCGTTCACTTCACATTATGGAGTAAGTCTCAGGTCTAATAAGTTTGGAATACTTAGAATAAATTCTCGAATAGTTTCAAAGAGTCCTCGGAAATTCCGAATAGTTTCAATACGACAAGTTTCTAAAAGTTCCGATAAAGTATGATAAGTCTTGTTCACACCCTAAGAATAATCAAAGGAAACAAAACTTGGATCATGCAAAGAATTATAAAAAGGTATAACCCATAAAAGAAAGAGCAAGTGTTGTCATTCTCCCATATTTAATGGCGAAAAATCACCAAAACTAGTCACATTCACAAAACTACTACCAAGTTTCAAATTTGGGGTATGTCATGCTAAAAGCATCCTACTAGATTAGAGTTTGAGAAATGATTGAGGAAATTAATTAAATTAAACCCTAGAATTATTTTGAGTAATTCAGAAAACCTACAAATTATGATAAAATTGAACCTCGAAGGAATTAGGGAAATTGACATCAAATTCGAACCCCGGGAGGAGTATCCGAGACCGATTCGAGTGCGACAAACCGATTCAAGTGCGCTAGCGAATTCGAGCCCCGAAGGAGTATACGGTTGGAATTAGCCATTAAATAACCAATCCCAAAATTCAAATTTCAATTAATGGCAATGAAAAACACTCTAATACAAATCCGCCATAATCAACAAAATTGGCAACAGTTATAAAGACTAAAAATTGACTCTTGCCATGAATACTTGCATTTATAGAAGAAAAAAACGAAATTCGTAGGAACAGGTAGCAAATAAATTGAATGAATTATGCAAACTAGGCGCAATTTGAATAATTAGAAGCACATTGAAAATTGGTAAATTAGGGTGTTTCACATAAATTTTTGGAGAGAGAAAGAAAGGAACCCGAGGGATCTTGACCGTGGTGGAAGCAAAGAACGATTATTACGCTATGAACGAAATTCGATTGAACCGCGGCCGGGGACTTCGAACTATAACGGCGGCTAAGTGGGGGAGGATGCGAAGGACTCGGGAGGGAGAGGCGACTTAGGAGTTAGGATTGATAACTCGATAAGAGAGGGGGTGTTGATTACATTAGCCAGGGGGATTTCACCAAAAGAAAATAACTCGCACCCGACTATCCAAGTGCTCCGTTGATTAACCCGAGCATTTAGGATACAAATGCTCGGGTGATTAGCCAACCGGAGCATTGATCATCAAATGCCCGGTCGGCTAATCAACACGAGCATTTGTATCACAAATGCTCGGGTCGATTAATCAACCAAAGCATTTGATAAGTAGCAAAAAGCTATTTTTTACACTAGTGACGGGAAATCTACATTGGATAAGTCCCTAACTTGTCCCTAAGATTTCCTAATATCCAAGCTTAGGTTTATGAGTCTTCCTCGAGCATTAGACTTTTTAAAGCATTAGTCATACTAAAAGTCACCTTGTCATCTCCCACAATCAAAGTGAACTTCTCATTCTTAACATCTATAACAGCTCCAAAGATTATGAAGGAATGGTCTCCCTAAAATCATTGGGATTTGAGTATCCTCTTCCATGTCAAGCACAACAAAATAAAATTTTTACTTATCCATACAGGAACATCCTATAAGATACCCGGGGGTACTTAACGTAACGATCACCCATTTGAAGAGTAATATCGGGTGCATTTTAAATCTCCCATGTCAAGCTTTTTGCAAATAGTAAGAAGCATAACACTAACACTAGCACCCAAATCACATAAAGCTTTATCAATAAAAATGGTGCCAATGTTACATAGGATAGAGAACTTCCTCGGGTTATTCAATTTAGATGGGGACTAATTTGACAAAAGAGCACTACATTCCTCAAGAAATGCTACAGCCTCAACTTCATTAAAAGCTCTCTCCCTAGTCAAAATTTCCTTCAAAAATTTAGCATATGCAGCCACTTGAGTACTTCAATAAAAGGGACAAGTTACCGAAGCTTTTTCACTATCTCCAAGAACTTACCAAACTTCTAATCAAGCTTCGTCTTCAACATGCGATCGGGGAACCGTAGCTTGATTACAAGAGTGGTAGAAGGAACTTTTTCTCGCTATTGTCTTCTACTCGCATTGCCGGCCTCTTCAGAGCCTTTGAATTCTCAAAGGACAACTTCATTGTATTCTCGCTTCAACCCGATCATCCTTAGGCATCTCCGGACCATCATACTTCATTCCACTCCTAAGAGTGATGGCATTGGGGTATCTCTTGGTTGCATTGGTTGTGAAGGCACTTACCCACATGGCCTACTAGCAAAAGAACTAGCCAATCGAGCTAGTTGAGTCTCTAACATCTCGTTATGTGTACCCAAATTTTCCAAATCGAGCTTTTGTATCTACTTGAAAAGCATTAAAACCTTTCCGCTCCGAAACATCATGTTCTTCAACTCCGTCATTGGCCGGATCAACAGTAGGAACAATTTATTGTGGAGCTTGATTTCTCCGGAAGCCAGGAGGAGTTTGTGGTTGAGGCTGATACCGTCGAACTTGGTTTTAAGGCACATATGGTTGTTGTGGTTGAGGTTTTAACACATTATTTCTCCTATATGAGAGGTTTGGATGATTTCTCAACCCCGGTTACGGTGTTGGAATAAGGATTGAACTAACCCTTAGGCCGTGATCGAAAAGCATTAATCGGCTCACGGTTGCCCCCCTACACAAGAAGATAGGAGAACGGGGCACTCTCGAGAGTTGTGCCCAGGTATCCCACAAGCGTCACATATGAGAGCATTATATCCGTAAGCACTAGCCATAGCATTTACACTCATGCGGGAGGAGGACCAATGATTATCTAACTTCAAAGAATCGATCTTCCTCGATTTAAAGTAGCTAGTCGCCCGGACAAGTAGAGAGTGGGCCTCAAAGATCATGCTTGCCTCCTTTCATAATAGAAGAGCGAATAGTGGACGCTTTATTAGAAGCAAGTTTCTTAAGAAGTTCATACCCTTCATCAATGGCTTTATCCATGAAAAACCCACCGGAGGCTCCATCAATTACCCGTCTCGTATCCCGCTTCAACTCTAGTGTAGAAAATATGACACAAATACCACTTGTCAAAACCATGATGAGGACAAAGGCTCTACGGATCCTTGAATCTTTCCCAAGCTTCATACAATGACTCTCCAAAGGGTGAAAGTAACTATCTCATGACGCATATCTCAGCTCTTTTGATAAGGACACCACTTGATAAGAAAAATCTTGGATAGTTCTCCCATGCGGTGATGGAGGCAGGCAACTTGTTATACTGTAACGCAGCTTTGTCTCGCAAAGAAAAGCCAAACATAATCATTTTCATCTCCTCGCAGAAACGCCAAACTTGTTTCGAGTAGCACAACATCGTGGAAAATCGCCGCAGGTGCCGGTTCGGGTCTTCGAAGGTAACCCCGCAAATTGGTTGTTTTGAACCTTATTCGAAATAGGAGACTTGATTTCAAAATTTGCAGCAACGATAGTAGGCATTCGTACCCTAGTGGGTACATTATCGGGGATGGTTGGGCATAATCGTTGAAGGTTCTGGCATATTCTCACCCATTGTAAGAGAAATAGGGGTGATAGGGAATTCTTGTCGCGTGATGATGGTGGAGTATGTGTCTTTTGGAAAGGTAATCATGCGCACAACTTTGCTTACTTAGTTTTCTTTTTTGAGTCTACGAGCGAGCCTTTTCAATATCCGGATCAAATGGAATTAGATTTGCGGATTTTAATTTCCCCGCTCATACACCAAAAACACTAAAACAACGTGAGATGCTTCGAGGAACATGTGTTCTTCGAGTAGGTTAGTTTAATACTATAATTCAAATAAGTTAGAAATAAGCCACCTCCCTAAGAACGGCACCAAAATTTGACAGAGCTAAAGTCGTATCACCTAATCAAAAATAACCTAAGGTCCACTAACTAGTAGCTAGGGAAGTCGAATCGAATCCACAGGAGATAGCTATATAATAATATATGAACTCTAATATTATACCAACTAAATCGTATAAAAAGGAGTTGTTTACTAAACTAATTGCAAATAATCAAATAACAAATATCAATTAAGGGAAAGACTATGGAAACAGCTTTACTATGTTTGCAATTCAGATATCAAGAATAACTCAAGAAACTCAATAAATCAATCTAACTAGGGAAATTTCTCTCGAACATTACCTCCCTCGAAGCTCACTAAGCAGCTCTCGCATGGCCATAGATCGCTAATCCTACTATTGAGAGCCTATACAAAAATGCTACCCCTCGATCTATAACATAGTTGGCTAAACTTGTAGATTAACATAAATAACTCAATAGCAAGAATCAAACAATTCAACGAATTAAATAGTTATTCAATCAATCCCTCATATGCATACATAGATCCCCGAATCCCCCGAAAAGTATACTACTCACACATAATCGGGGAAAACATAATCATAATTAAATAAGCAAGCAACATGATGGAATAACAAGGAAGAATTAAAAAGGGAATAGTAAGGGATGAGAGACAAGTACCAATTGAAGAACGAATTTAAAAAACGATTACTCTATTGAAATCTTGAATGTTCTTGCAAAGTAGAATAAACTAGGCTTCAATCTTGTATGATTAAATAAAGGTGCGGAATTTATGAATTGTAACTACGATAAATGAAGGATAGAACTTAAACCAATTAATAAAGCAAAGCACCACAATATAGTTTAAGTGTTCCAAGCATAAAGAGAAAGCCACCAACTTCAACAATTTGATTAACACTTAAGGTTTTTCGAAGAACTCGCGAGTTTTGTATTCATTAACTAAGAAATAAAAGCCATATACAATCTAAGCTATATATACTAGCAATAACTTTATATGATTTTGAAGGCTCTTCATTAGTCTCTTGAATGAAAGATGGTTTCTTTTAGTGTTAAAGATGGTGTAGTTCGAATTCTATGAGTTTTTAAGCACGTAATTGGTCGATTAGTAGCTAAACAAGTAAGTAACAAAGGATACGAAGCTATTAAGTCCTAACTAAGGACAAATAACTACTAGGGTTTGCATTCGCTCCGAAAACGTTAATTCACAAGGAATAGGTTAAACTCAAACATCAACTCTAGTCTCTAAGGACTAGGCGTGCCGTATTTATAACACAGAAGCAAGAAAACCTTGCTCTCCAAGCTCATACATGCCACGGTCAACCTAGAAGTAAATAAGGAAAGTTTCCCCTTAATTCAAGCCTAGAATCTAGCTAGAACTCGAGGAAACACAAACTTAAGGAAAGATGTGCAAATCTTTCCTTAGATACACTAAACCACACTAGCAGCAAGGACACACCCTTGCACGCCTCATACACCTCATGCTTTAAGGATATTTTCCTAAAATACAACTCATGACAACTAGGACTCACATGAACCGAAACAAGCTAGGATTTTCGGACCTTATTACAACCAAACATAAATAAAAACAACTCAACTACTTTGATTAACTAACTTAACTAACAATAACAAAGAATGCACATATTTTTGGTTATATGTAAAACCTTCACTTTAAGAGTAAAGTAAAACTATGTAACAATCTAAGAAAGCAAATAAAGACAGCTTGGTGGAGTCATCCATGCACGCATCATAACTCCTAACATGCTTAGGACAAGTCCCTAAGTCTTACTACTAACAAACTCTTAAAGCAAGATAAGAATAAAAGAGTCCTAAAGTGCTCAAAACAAGAAAAACCTATTCCAAGTAGGAATAGTAAAAACCCCGTGAGCCAAACAACTCTAACAATAAAGGTATGAAGAATCCTAACGTAACTCAACTAAGCATACCATTTGCACTCCAATCTCATTCCTAATAGAACCAGGAATGTGCTCAACTACACGCCCTACGTTGCTTCTTTTCGTAAGTTCGTAACCATGCACACCAACACCTTGGTAGTAAAGAAACCAACTAAAGAGCCATGCAATATGTCTAACTCTAATTGAGGAACCTTCTAACCAAGAGCCACTAATCGAGCAACTTGATCATCATATACTCCCGTATCATCCTCCCCTTCTTCGAAAGCGATTATCCTCAATCGAGCATCTTCATCATCATGTAAGTAAGGAGCTAAATCATGTATGTGAAAGGTAGCACTCACTCCATAGTCTCCCGGTAACTCCAACTTGAATGCATTATCGTTAATCTTCTCTACTATCTTGAAAAGCCCTTCTGAGTGTGGCATTAGCTTGTCCTTACGCAAGTTAGGAAATCTCTCTTTCCTCAAGTATAACCATACTAAATCGCCAACCTTGTAAGAATGTTGCTTGCGGTGCTTATTAGCTAACTTCTTATACCGATCATTCACTTGTTTAATACGAGCTCTCACTTGCGCATGTAACTTCAACATCGTTGGTGCTTTGTCCCTCACATCGTTGTGCACATATACCCCGTTAGGCAAAGGAATCAAGTCCAAAGGTATGCGTGGAACTACTCCATACACCACTTCAAATGGCGAGTGCTTTGTAGCATAAGTAGGTACCCTATTATACGCAAACTCAACATGCGCCAACTTCATGTCCCAATCCCTGGTACATTTACTCACCAAGCCTCGAAGCAAAGCCCTTAGAGTTCGGTTGGTGACCTCCGTTTTCCCATCTGTTTGTGGATGGTGAGAATTACTAAAACAGAACTTAGTTCACAATAGCTTCCACAATGTCTTCCAAAAATAACTTATAAATTTAGTGTCCCTATCACTTACAGTAGTCTTAGGAACTCCATGAAGCCGAATGATTTCTCGGAAGTACAATGTTGCTACCTTACTTGCATCATCTTTTTTGTGGCATGGAGAGAAATGTGGCATCTTCGAAAACCTATCTACCACCACCATAATAAAATCCTTACCCCTTTGAGTACGAGGCAAGCCCACAATGAAGTCCATCGACACATCATCCCAAGTAAACTCTGAAACATATAGTGGTGTATATAAGCCATGATGAAACGTACTCTTGGCTTTTTGACAACTAGCACACCTAGCCAACACCCTTTGCACATCCCCTTACATCTTAGTCCAATAAAAATATTTTTGGAGAATAGCCAAAGTTTTATTAATGTCGAAATGACCTACAATGCCTCCACCATGTGCTTCTCTTACTAGCAACTCTCTAATGGAACACTTAGGCAGACACAATCTATTTCCCTTAAAAAGGAAACCATCTCGCACCACATAGGAACCTACTGCCCCCTTCACACAAGACTCCATGATAGGCTTGGAATCAACATCACCTTCATAATACTCTTTAATAAGGTCGAAACCAAGAAGCCTAGAATTCAAAATCCCAACAAAGAGTACCTTCACTAGTGGAAAAAACCCCATCTGATGCGGTCAAAATCGGGCTTACTGTTGCGGTTTTGGGCCGCATCAGGTGGGCTCGCAGCTGATATCAATTATTTGCTGATCCGGTCCTAAACCGGATCAGTAAATGATTTTCTGGTCCTGTTTTTTAGGAAAACCGGATCCGATAGTTATATTATAGAACATAAAAACTCGAAGCGGCATCATCTTCACATGCAAAAGTCGGTAAGGTAGCGTGCTAGCAAATCCCGAACCTCGTCTATCTCGGCTGTGGTGAAACAACCATCCCTTGGTTTGCCATCGAGGAATACCTTATAAAACAAACATAAGAAAACACACATATATGACTTTAGTTGACTCTAAAGAGATTGAGGAAATAATATAATGTAAGAAATTAAGGAAATCGAGCTTAAAATGTAAAAATCGGCAAAAAATGACAATCATTTACCCATAATGGGTTTCACAGCATGTGAGTGGACTTTAGTTGACTTTAATACTTACATATATACTTATTAGAACTATATATGAGCTTAAAATGAGAGTAAGTGCGGGAGATTAAGGAAAGTTGAGCTAAGAAGGCCAAAATCGGGCCAAAATGACATTCATTTACCCAAAATGAGTTTCAAAAGCATATGAGTGGAATTTACTTGAATCTAATGGTTATAAATGTTGTTATTAGAACTATAAATGTCCTAACATGTGGCTACATGTAAGAAAATAAGTAAAGAGAGCTTAAAAGGGCAAAATCGTCCCATACTTGGCATTCATTTACCCAAATTGGGTTTCAAAGCATGAAAAATGATTTTGCTTGACTCTAATGGTTATATATGTTGCTATTAGAACTATATAAGTCCTAACATGTGGCTAAATGTAAGAAAATAAGTACAATGAGCTTGAAAGGCCAAAATAGGCTCTAAATGGTCTTCATTTACCCAAAATGGGTTTCAAAGCATGTGAATGGATTTTACTTGACTCGCTCACAAATAAAACAACTCCAATAATATACATCATTCCCTAAAATTAAGGTATTTACCAAAACTCTCTTTGTAATCATTACATATTCTATATTACATGCACAAGTGGATTTTATTCAAATGTTTTTCATCAAGGACCATCCTAAAACGATAGTATAACCAAACTCATAAAACAACATTTTACAACACTCAAAACTTTTTTAGGGCAAAATTCAAATTAATTACTTATCATAACAAACCAACCCCATCATATAATTCACTCACAAAATAACTACATTGAAACATAGACAAATAAGCAAAAAATAGAAGAACACTATACTTACTCTCCTTTCTAAGATTGGAACATAAAACATTAACCAAAACACGATGAAAATGCGGGTCGAAAACTAACTTCGGTAAGCTTTCCAGCGAGTCGGGCAAGCTTTTTCACGCCGGCGATGGAAAAATACAAAGGGATGCTAGGGAGGAGAGAGAGAAACGAAAAAACAAGGGAAGATGGAGAGAGGAAAATGGCGGTTAGGGAGGAGAGAGAAATTGACAAAGTGACTTAAAAAGAGTGGGAAGAGAAAAAGGGGGAAGAAGAGTAAAAGGGCAGCTTCCCCAAAATTAATTGTGTCCGATATATTTTTTTTTTTAAAAAAAAGGTTAAAGCAAATATATATAATTTTTTTATACCTTAACCTCTATTTTCTTACTTACTTTCAACTTTTGTTACACAACCCATCAACTCAAGTCAATTCTAACCTTCAACTAAAAAGAAAAATGTTAGATCTTTTATATCCTAGATTTATATTTTTGTTCTTAAACTATCAATTATGTATTAATATTACAAAATGAGTCTTTACTTCCATTACATGAAATGACAAAATCCTCGAAATATAATTATGCTAACATTCATAATCATCATCTAAAGCATTTATTGTTGTTTTTTTTATAGTTGTAACAACAATAAATGTAGTATTTGACTTTGATAAACCAATCAATGCTTAACATTTCACTTTTATAATATTATAGTTCCACATAAATTAAAAGTTTTTATATAAAGTAAACCCTACAAATTTTGAACTTTAAAAACCATTATTATATATTATATTTTTTGCAACAAAAAAACCATAGTGAACATTCTAAGTTTAAATATAGCTTTCTCTTTCAATGGTATTTTTTCAAACAAAAAAACCTTTCTCTTTAAATGGTATTTTTTTCCAAAAATAGTGGTATAAATGTGTCCTTCTACGGAACATGTTTAGTAATTACCTCGCATATATTTAGGTAATTACCAAACATATACAGAATTTCTTAACAAAGTTAAGGGAATTCAAAAATATAAGACAAGTTTAAACCTACCATTATTATTGTCATCAATAACTATTCATAAACCAATCAATACTAGCATAATCACATGAAAACTTACAATTCACAACATCACCACAACTTCTAGAACATTTTGGTAATCCCCAAACGTACATCAGGTAATCACCAAACACAAGTGAGGCAACACTAGAATAGATTACCAAACACAAGCTTAAGGGAATTGAAAAGGCTAGGACTAATATACATCTAGCCTTATTATAGATATCATTAACTATTCATAACCCAAATAACACTAGCATGCACAGATTACATGAAAACTTCCAATTCATAACATCACTACAATTTCTGGAATGGTTTGGTAATCACCAAACATACTTAGGTAATAACCAAACACATGATTGGATTGGCATTCCACTTAATGTTAATGATTGCATTGGCTTTAGCAAATGTTAATGATGCATATTTCTAATTATATTCAATATTTTGCATTCAGAGGTTATTGGAGTGCGTATGAACAATACGTAAACTCATGGTGTCAACGGAGCACAATGAACATATACATGGTTTGGATGACTTGGAGGTTAATCAAAAACTTGATATGGAATATGAAGCTATTCACACACCAAGGTCCGCAAAGGGTCACGATACTAAACATATTCATGAGTTGGATGACTTGGAGAATACTCACAAAATTCACGAACAAGACAAAGCTCAGGATACACCTAAGTCCCCGATGGATGAAGATATTGACGAGTCAGATACTTTCATTGATATGGAGATTTGGGAGAAATTTGACAAAGATCTAGAAGATTTCAATGAGGAAGATATGAAGCAATTATACTTTGACACTCTTAAAAATTGTGTTCAGCTTTTATATGTTGTATGCCAAGGTTAAAGGATTTGGAATCCGACACAAGGCCCCAACTAAGGGTACAAGGGGTGATCACTTCACCCTCAAAAACCATATGGTGCAAGATGCAAGGTTTTCGGGATAACCAATACTTGGATAATCCAAATATGAAGATTTCAGAAAGAGCACTTACAAGATGCGGTTGTCAGGCGATTGTTAAGTTCAAATGGGATAAGGTTCAAGAAAAATACTTTGTCAAGGAATTCAATGATGTCCACAATCATGATCTTGTTCCCCCACACCAACAACCATTCATAAGGTATTTTCAATATGGGTTCATTACATTTACTTCTTCTAAGATCATGCTGTTAGGTTATTACCTATCCTGTAGTTGGTTATTACCTAACCAGTCCATAAAATGAAAATATTTGGAGTAAATGGTTTTTTATCTTTGGTTATTACGAAAACACTATCTGCTGATTACCTAACACTCAATGTATTTGTTTCAGTGATTACTTAACTTGTTTTTGAATACTACCAAATATGGTCGATAGGTGGACATTTGTGATTAGTAAACATGATTTATATCATAAAATGTGCCATTGTGTGGTTCACCTTAACCATTAAAAATGTGTTATTTACTTATCTTTTCACAGGCACCATCGTCATATTTCTGAGGCTGACAAGAGTCGTATTAAATCCATGATCAATTCAGGAGTTTCTCCTTGTGCAACTATCCGTAATTTTGTTCATGAAGCAAGAGGTCCAGAAAAAAGTTTATTTCCTAGCAAAGGACATGTACAACACTATTAACCAGTTTGAAAAGGAAGAAATCGGCGATGGTGATGCAGAGGCGGTAATGGCATACTTGATATGTGCAAAACAGCATGACAATGACTTTTTCTTACAATACATACGGGACAAAGACAAAGACTTGGAGAAGATGTTTTGGTGTGATGGGAAGTCCCGCCGCAATTACAAAGCATTTGGTAATGTCATTGCGTTTTACACGACTTACAAGTGCAACGCTTACAATAAGCCATTAGTGGTGATCGTTGGTATCAATCAACACGGGAAAACAGTCCTATTCGTCGTTGCTTTGGTTTAGGATGAAACAACGGAGACCTATAAATGGGTTCTGGAGCAGTTGGTCTAATCTGGGGAAGGAAATATACCACACACGGTCATAACTGATGGAGACAAGGCCATGGCCGCTGCAATCAAGATTGTCCTACCAAATGCCCATTATAGATTATGTTTGTGGCATTTGATGAGGAATATAAAAAAATGGAGGAAAACGGTTTGGCAGCGGCTTCATGAAATGCGTTGACAAATGTCGAACAAGAGAAGAATTTGAAGAGGCGTGGCGTGAACTTGCTGTAAAGTACAAATTGCAAGAAAAAAAATGGGTCGCGAATATGTACAATGACAAGGAAAAATGGGGAGAAGCTGTACAATGACAAGGAAAAATGGGGAGAAGCATTTATGCATGGCCAGTTTTTTGCCGGTAAGAACAAATCCAAATTATTTTCCTCCATGCATAGCTTTTTAATGTTTAGGTGATTACCACACCTAGTCTAGGTGATTACTAAACAAATCAATACCAACTTAAGAACAAATCCAAATTATTTTCCTCCATGCATAGCTTTTTAATGTTTAGGTAATTACCATACCTAGTCTAGGTGATTACTAAACAGTCAATAACCACTTCTGACTATACACTAAGGTCAGTGTGAGCGTTTAGTAATTACCTAGATGTGCTTTGGTTAGTACCTAACCTGTTAAGTAAGTATTAATGCTTATTCTAGTAATTACCTAAATTATTCCTGTACAGTGTTCTCACTTATTTAACCAATGAATAGGTATGAGAAGTACACAGAGATGCGAGTCAATGAACAGCACTTTGAAGACTATTCTTGGAACCAAAATAAAGTTGTATAGATTTGTTGCATTGTACGACATAGTACTAAAAGAATCAGATTCACTGAGACAGAAAATGACTACATCACGGAACACACAACACCGGTGGTCAAAGGAGTCTTGAAGAATGTCAAAGAACATGCATCAACTATATATACGCGGGGTGCTTATAACTTGATGTGTAAGGAACTTGAGTATGAAAGAATGCACGTCGTGATTGATACTCAAGTTGAACATTTCCATCCCGATGGTCCAGCTTACATGTTATTGGCTATCAAACACTGAGCACAAAGATGCACAGTACGTTGTTGCTCATTATAAAAAAAATTGAGACAATGTATTGTTGTTGTATGAAGTTTGAATCGGTTGGTTTCCCATGTCGCCACATGTTTGCTGTCATGAAGTGTGCTTATTTTGATCAGATTCCGGTGGGAAATATTCTTCGTCGATGGACAAGACATGCAAAGACAACCTCTAATCCAAGCTAGGCCATGGATAACTTGAAGAGCAATGACGAAGCCGCGGTACTTGGACGATTTGCGTACCTCACACTGGAAGCAAAAAAACTTTGTACGGCGTATTCCATAACGTACAAGTCATCACAAAAGCTGAAGGAAGCTTTCTTCAAGCTTCAATTGTCTGCTCCGCCAGAGTTGAATGACCAAATCTTATCTCCAAGGGTTTTGGTAGGTTTAAATGATCCTAAGGTACCGCAGGTAAAGGGTAAGCCAAAAAGGAAGAAGCAAAAATGTTTGTTCAATGAGCCCTCCACGCCTAAGAAGAATGCGGACGATAGCTCAACCAAGTCATTCAACCCGAACAAGACACCTCCCCGTTACTCCGCACAAAAACCCGACACAAGCGACTCCCCCAAACTTAGCGACATCCTAAAGAATCATATGCCTAGAACATTTATATCCCGGAGAAGCAAACAGAGTGCATTTCGTGCTACGAAGTTTCTCACTTTCAAAAGGATCCCTTAGTTTTTGATCGGGGGCCCCAAACATTTTGGTAGCTATAATTGCTAGTTATTGGTTGGTGCCCGCAACCATTTTGGGAATCATGATTTTTTTTTGTATCTCTTTTTGATATCATGATTGTTTTTTTTATATCTTTTGGAAAGCTATGCAAATCATCTCAATATACATTTTGGTCTACTGTTGTCATTGTTTGGTAATCCCCAACATTGTTTCAAGAATTACCAAAACCTCTTTAGAAATGTAGGAGTGGGTCCGACATTGTTTGGTAATCACCAACAATGTTTTAGTAATTATCCAAACCTTATCGAACACATAGGTCGGGTCTATAACTATTTGGTAATCACCAAAATGTGTTTAGTAATTACCTAAAGCCCTTCAGAACACAAGTGCCTAAGTTGATCTGAACAGGTCAAACATCATCAAATTGATAAGCCTATTATTCATATTCTTGACAGGTCAAACATTTTTTGGGTTATGACCTAAAAAAAATTGCTTATGTGCAACATGTTTTTGGTGGGTAAAATAATAATAAGTAAATTAAATTGACTTTTACATTTAAAATGTCAACCTGCCCCTAAAATTGATAATTTTTTTAAAAGTTGATTATTTGATGACTTACCAATTCACCAGATAAATAAAAATTTACACAATAATCGCAATTTCAGGTGATTAAAACTAATCACCAAGAGGGCCTTAGAGAAACACTAAACAAGATTCAGGTCGTTACTAACAAAACAATCAAACTTTAAATCACAAAAAAAAAAAATATCTATCTTATATAAAATGTAACAAAAATGATAATCATCACCAATCTTTAGAGAACCACTTTTTTAGTGTTTGGTGATTACCAAACAAGTTTAGGTAATAACTTAACAAAGACAAATACAGCTATTTTGTTCATATTTGGTGATTACCAAACGAGTTTAGGTAATAACCAAATCTGCAAAAATGAAATCATACATTTATATCATATTGATTAATTTATTGTAATTATAAGTTTTAATACCAATAAGCAAAGAAAACATCGTGCTTGAAAACCAAATATAACCTATATATCCTAATGGAAATACAACATTACAAACTTAATAGTAAGTATGTCAACAAAAGTTATAGTACCAACTACCTAGAGAAACATTACAAACTTAATAGTAAGTATGTCCACAAAACCATAATATAAATATATAATTCAAGCACCAAACATTACACATCAATTTAATTCTCGGGGTCAGAGGCATAGGTATCACTTGCTTCTCCATCATCTTCCTCTTCTTCTCCATCGCCATTACCATCACCATTAGCACGATCAAAACCTGTGTACATTCAATAACCTATTCAATCAAATACATTGAGTTTAATCAAAACTGGTAACGACTGAAAATCATTATCTAAAACAGCATAGTACCCACTCAAAACTATATCGTATAACATTTAGGTAATACCTAAACATGTTCAGACATTACCATACTATATCAGATAACATAATCCTAAATTTTTAAGTCTTAGGTAATGACTAAAAGTGATTACTAAATTAGGCAGATGAACAATCATCAACTTTTTAAGTTTTAGGTAATACCTGAATATGTTTAGGTCCTTACCAAACAATATCAGATTACCTTATTCCACATTTATATATTTGTAATGGTGACAGAAAAAGACATAGTACCTACCCTACACTTTTTAACATTTAGGTAATACCTAAACATGCTCAGGACATTACTAAACTATTTCAGATAATATAATCCTAATTTTTTAAGACTTAGGTAATGAGTATAAGGATTTTGGTGATTACTATAATTAGGCAGGTGAACAATCATCAACTTTTTAAGTTTTAGATAATGCCTAAACATGTTTAGGTCATTACCAAACAATATCAGATTACCTTATTCCACATTTATATATTATGTAATCACCTAATAACCTAATAAGTACCATATAAATAACAAATTCAATAATTATTACCATAATTTTCATCCCCGCTATATGCGATTTCCTCTTCTCCTTGTGGAGGCCCAGTTGTAGTGGTCGCTTTCATCACCTCCAAATGCATCCTCTTCCTTAGGTCATGCATGTAATCATCGAGAAAAAGTTCTGGATATGCACGTTTGAGTATTTCTTGAACAATTTTGGTCTCCACCAAGACATATTGTGAGTTACTCAATGTCTCGGCAACATTTCTCCCAATGGATGGAATAACTGTAGCAAAAGTTTCTCCACTTGGCCCATCGCTCCTTCCACTTGGCCCATCGGCCCTTTTTCTCTCCCCCTTGTCGCCCACGCCTTTACCCCCTCTTTCTCCCCTTCACCCATTTACCGACCGCTTCACCAAAAGTGAAGCCTAGAGCATGAGTAATGGTCTTATGGTCAAATGCATCATGCTCCAATTCCTTCACAACCTCGCCTTTCAAATCCATTCCAAACTTTTGAAACACCTTTGTCAACCACATGCCATAGGGCAAAAACAAGACTTACGAGCACCTGATCTGCTTATATGGGACATCACCTCGACCATGAAACGGGGCATGTTCATTTTTGTCTTTGAAATGACACAAAACATAATCAACATGTCAGCCCACGTTAATGTTGATTTCCCCCCTATACGAGCATTGAAGGTCTGCCAAATGACAAGGTGGAGGAAACGAGTCTCAAGAGGAAGCTCATCAACTTGAGGCTTACGGGTCCTGTCGGCTTCATCATCCATCAACAATAGTTTGATGCACTTCTCAACATCAAATTCATCGACTTCACTACATTTGTTACCGGGTAATCCCACAATCCATCCACAGCAAACCAAGAATGGCTCCAAGTTGTATATCATTGAACTCGATTTCGACACCTTTTACCCAAGATGTGACCCCGCCATCACAAGTGTCATCCACTTCAAGATGTGTGTAGAATATCTTCACAAGTTCAAGATAGCAAGGGAGCTTAGTCTGGAGTAGTCTATGCCACTGTTGGTATGAAAACCACTCAAAAAGGAAGTTTGCATTGTCAAGCTTCAAAGACATGAAGTCCACTGTCCTACCTGAATACACCTGACGTGTACCAAAATTTTCGTTGTAACGTTGAGCATGCTCTGGGGTGTGAAACCTTTTGTTTTCATCAACATTAGTTTTGGGAATGATAGGATCACCACCCTTAAAGATACGCCGACTTTTCTATGAACTCTTAGAAGTAGATGCCTCTTGCTTTTTTGGAGCTTGCCTTTTTCTATATGAATGACGTGGGGATGCTTCGCCTTCCTCGGATTCCACATAATCCGAATCATCTTCAGTATTCTTGTACTTATTCTTGTTGGCTTGAAAGTTGTGGACTTTACCCCCATCTCACTGTCCAAAAATAAATTATACACAGATTACACATACTGACAAGTTAGGTAATAACCAGACATGGTTCTGGTAATAACCAGACATGGTTTTGGTAATAACCAAAAATAATATAACATAGAAGCACAAATTATGCATTCATTTGGTAATCACCAAACATACATCGTAATTACCAAATACAAAGGAGGCAATACTAGCATAGATTACCAAACACAGTTAAGGGAATTGAAAAGGCTAAGACAAAACCTATCCTTATTATATATATCATTAACTATTCATAAACCAAACAATATTAGCATAAATTACATGGAAACTTACATCATCACCACAATTTTAGAAACGTTTTGGTAATCACGAAACATAAACCAGGTAATTACCAAACACAGTTGAGGCAACACTAACATGAATTACCAAACACATTTAACGCCCAATACCTAAGATAGGTCAAGTATAAACCGAGCCTTATTATAAACATCATTTAATATTCATTAACCAAACAATACTAGCATAGATTGCATGAAAACTTACAATTCAAAACATCACCAAAAATTCTATAAAGTTTTCGTAATCACCAAACATGTTAAGGTAATTACCAAACACAAGTGAGGCAACACTAACATAGATTACCAAACACACTTAAGGGAATTGAAAAGGCTAAAACAAGTATAAACCTATCCTTATTATATATATCATTAACTATTCATAAACCATATAATATTAGTATAAATTTCATGAAAACTTACATCATCACCACAATTTCTGAAAAGTTTTGGTAATCACCAAACATAACCCAGGTAATTACCAAACACACTTGATGCAACACTAGCATGAATAACCAAACACATTTAAGGCAATTGCCAAAGATAGGTCATGTATAAACCTAGCCTTATTATAAACATCATTTAATATTCATTAACCAAACAATACTATAGAATAGATTGCATGAAAACTCACAATTCATAACATCACCACAATTTCTTAAATATTTTGGTAATCATCAAACATATTCAGGTAATCACCAAACACATGAAAGGCAATACTAGCATAGATCACCAAACACATTTAAGGGAGTTGAACAATCTAGGACAAGTAAAAACCTAGCCTTATTATAGATATAAGGATTTTTTAACTACAATAATATAAACTTTTGCCCGTTCTCTCGCAATAATACAAACTTTTGATTATTTTTTAATAATACAAACTTTACATCAAAATTCCTTCAGTAGGTCAAGTTGACTTGTAACCGGTAAAACAAGTCAAAAAAACTACAAAATGATCTTTCTTATTTGTCCCTCCTCCCTCAACCCTCCACCCACCTGAACCACCTCAGCTAGTTACCTCCTACAACAAGTTAACAACCGGTATTGTCCTACTGGAGGAATTTTAGTCAAAAGTTTGAATTATTAAAAAATAATCAAAAGTTTGTATTATTGTGAGAGAACGGGCAAAAGTTTGTATTATTCTTGTTAAAAAATCCTAGATATAATTAACTATTCATAAACCAAACAATACTATAGATTAGATTACATGAAAACTCACAATTCATAACATCACCACAATTTCTTAAACATTTTGGTAATCACCAAACACATTCAAGTAATCACCAAACACATGAAAGGCAATACTAGCATAGATTACCAAACACAGTTAAGGGAATTGAATAATCTAAGACAAGTAAAAACCTAGCCTTATTATAGATATAATTAACTATTCATAAACCAAACAATATTATAGAATAGATTACATGAAAACTCACAATTCATAACATCACCACAATTTTTCTAATGTTTTGGAAATCACCAAAGATACTAGCATAGATTACCAAACACAGTTAAGGGAATTGAAAAAGCTAAGACAAGTATAAACCTATCCTTATTATATATATCATTAACTATTCATGAACCAAATAATATTAGCATTAATTACATGAAAACTTACATCATCACCACAATTTTCGAAAAGTGTTTGGTAATTACCAAACATGAACCAGGTAAGTACCAAACACAGTTGACGCAACACTAGCATGAATAACCAAACACATTTAAGACAATTGCCAAAGATAGGTCAAGTATAAACCTAGCCTTATTATAAACATCATTTAATATTCATTAACCAAACAATACTAGCATAGATTACATGAAAACTTACAATTCAAAACATCACCACAAATTCTATAAAGTTTTAGTAATCACCAAACATGTTAAGGTAATTACCAAACACAAGTGAGGCAACACTATCACAGATTACCAAACACACTTAAGGGAATTGAAAAGGCTAGGACAACTAAAAACATACACTTATTATAGATATAATTAACTATTCATAAACCAAACAATACTATAGAATATATTACATGAAAACTCACAATTCATAACATCACCACAATTTCTTAAATATTTTGATAATCACCAAACATATTCAGGTAATCACCAAACACATGAAAGGTAATACTAGCATACATTACCAAACACAATTAAGGGAATTGAAAAAGCTATGACAAATATAAACCTAGCCTTATTGTAGATATCATTAACTATTCATAAACCAAACAATATTAGCATAGATAACATGAAAACTTACAATTCATAACATTACGACAATTTCAGAAACGTTTTGATAATCACCAACCATGCATAAGGTAATTACCAAACACAGGTGGGGCAACACTAGCGTTTAGAGAACCACACAACAAACTGTAAAACATCACAATAATATTTTTGTAATTCATCAATGAGACCATGGTCTAAACTTCCATCTTTTCTAAAACTAACATGATAATTAGATTTTTACAAATTTCTTCTATTGTCAATTTCAAACTAAATTTACAACAAAACCCTAACTTTCACTATTCAGATACTTAAATCATAGGACAACAACAAATAATTATATGTCATTATTCTCAAAAAAAAGTCGAAATTACCACAAATCAAAACCCTAAATTTCAATATTCAGATACTTAAATCATGCTTTTCAGAATTTTGGTAAGCACCTAAATTGATGTGTTAGAAAGAATAGAAATGCATAACTCATAAGATTCAAACACAATCCTTCCTCTTCCCCCAAAATATCAAAAAAAGTACTTTTATCAATTCAAACATCATAATCAAGTGCTAACAACAAATAATTAAATATCACAATTCCAACAAAAATCGAAATTGCCACAAGAGAAAACATTAACTTTCACTATTCAAATACTTAAATCATATATTTCAAAATTTAAATCATGAATGAAGTTGTATGGTGCCACTATTCAAAAGTTCGAAATGCCCTAAAAAATTAAACGCTACATTCAAACTCATCTTCAACAAATAATGCCGAAAGTGTTGCCGGATATGATGCCAAGAATATGCCGTGCGTTTTTCAGAGAACCACTGTTTTTTTTTTTTTGGGAGAAGAAAGTGTGATTGATGAGAGATAATGTAAAGGAAGTTGAGAATGATGGAAGGTTTAGGAGAGAGAATGAGGGTAGTTTTAGGAGAGAGAAATTAAGGGAGGGAGAAGTTGGCGATTCTTTGAATGCAATAGTGGTGGACAAAAGTACAATAATGCCCTTAGTATCTTGGTTTTACAAATTATTTAGAACAATTCAATTTTCGTATTTTACCCACAAAACGGATAGTTTTAGATGTTACCAAAACTTATACAGGTAATTACCAAACTATAGTTCAAACAATTACGAAAACTCAACAAAGAAATAACATAGGGATTGGGGAAATATATAACACTGGGTCTATAGGCCAATAACCTCATACAACCTAATTTATATATATAAACACTCATAAAAATTACTCAACCATGAATCCTTCTTATTTTGTTTGGCCTAATACTTATTTTTGGTTTTCAGTAATCACTTTAAAACTTTTGGTAATAACCAAACTATGCAGACTGTTAAGACCGAGCCACTAATGTCATTCACAATTCATTAATTTTCAAAGATTTCAACAAGACTTTTAAAAAACATTGAAAATTTTAAGTTCAAAACTCCAATCCAAGTAAGAATCACTCATTACTTAACCAATGACAACAATAAAGAAAGCTTTATAATACTTTCATAAGCTCAATTGAAGTTGCATTTACATAGTATTTCAAATTTCACAACTTCTAGCCAGAAATCTTCACTATCAAAATACTCACTATTACAGAAATAGCCAAACAGGGAGACATAATATCACATAACCCTTCCCTTGGATGAAGCTTCTTCTTTCTCATCCTGTGCTTCATCTTTTCTAATTCATCAACAAGCCTCTTATTCTCATTCTTCATCAAATTAACCTCGGCGCCAGCTTGTTTTTTCTCAAATAGAAGTTGGTTTGCCACATCCCTTGCCAATCTATAATTTCTTTATCAATCCATCTAAAAAATTCACACCCCCTTGAATTGGTGTCACGGTCACCAATATTTACATGCCATAAATCTCTTTCCAGGATTCTCATGAGTCCAAGACTTCAACTTTGCAACTGGAAAACCGCAGTCGCAATATATTTCTTCACAGTTCACAGACGAGGAGCTTTCCCTTGACATACTTGTACACGAAATAACCACAAAGAAACCAACAACCTTCACACAATAACATATAATTTTTATAAAAAAAAAACAAATTAATGAAAAATTGCAGATGCTAAATATTCACCTTAGTCAATTTTGTAATTCTTCTCAACTCGAATTCTACAGTGGTGCAGATTCTCTCAAAAGTTCGAGAATTAAGTAGAATCTAGGAGCTAGAACATTTATAGAGAGATAATAATGTGACGTGATAGATAGAATGCAAATAATATGATATTAGTACAAACATAATATGGAGGAAGCCAAAATTTTGAACTTCAAATTTTTACCAAACAATCCTTTTTCAAATTTGAAATTTTCGTTTTTCCGCCATATCATAAGGTGTTTGGTAATTACCAAACATAATTTGGGCATTACTAAACCTACTAAGTAGAGGATGTTCTCCCAATCACAATCATTTATCATTACTCATCAAAACAATCCTATGAGGATTGGACAATCATGTCACTGGGTCCATTAGGCCAAATACCTCACCAAACCCCATTGACATGAGTTTTGAGCCCCCAATGTACGACCTTGTACAAAGAAGCCCAAATTAACCCCAATCATATGCTTTAAGGTATTACCAAACATGTTATGAAGATTACCAAAATACTAAGTTGATGATGTTCTCCCAATGACAATCATTTATCATTACTCATCAAAGCAATCCAATGGTGATTGGACAATCATGCCACTGAGTCCATTAGGCTCAATACCTCACCAAACCCCATAGACTTGAGTTTTGGGCCCCCATTGTCCCTCCTTATACTAAAAAGCCCAAATCAACCCTACATCATATGCTTTTAGGTAATTACCAAACATGTTTTGAGTATTACAAAATATATCCAATGCCAATCATTTATCATTAATCATCAAAGCAATTCTATAGGGATTGGTCAATCATGCAACTGAGTCTATTAGGACCAATACCTCACCAAGCCCCATTGACTTGAGTTTTGGGCCCCATTGTCAATCCTTGTACTAAAAAGCCCAAATTAACCCTAGATCATATGCTTTTAGGTAACTACCAAACATATTTTGGGTATTACTAAACCTATCCAATCACAATCCATTCCCATTACTCATCAAAACAATCATATGGGGATTGGACAATCATGCCACTGGGTCTATAAGGCCCAATACCTCACAAACCCCATTGACTTGAGTTTCGGGCCCCCAATGTACCTCCTTGTACAAAGAAGCCCAAATTAACCCCAATCATATGCTTTAAGGTAATTACCAAACATGTTATGAAGATTACCAAACTACTAAGTGGATGATGTTCTCCCAATGACAATCATTTATCATTACTCATTAAAGCAATCCAATCGGGATTGGACAATCATGCCACTGAGTCCATTAGGCTCAATACCTCACCAAACCCCATTGACTTGAGTTTTGGGCCCCCATTGTCCCTCATTGTACTAAAAAGCCCAAATCAACCCTACATCATATTCTTTTAGGTAATTACCAAACATGTTTAGGGGGATTACCAAACCCGCTAAGTGGAGGATTTTCTCCCAATCTTAATCATTTATCATTACTAATCAAAGCTATCCTATGGGGATTGGACAAGCATGCCACTGGGTCCATTAGGCCCAATACCTCACACAACGCTATTGACTTGAGTTTTGGGTCCTTATTGTCCCTCCTTGCACTAAAAATCCCAAATCAACCCTACATCATATGCTTTTAGGTAATTACCAAACATGTTTTGAGTATTACAAAATATATCCAATGCCAATCATTTATCATTAATCATCAAAGCAATTCTATAGGGATTGGTCAATCATGCAACTGAGTCTATTAGGACCAATACCTCACCAAGCCCCATTGACTTGAGTTTTGGGCCCCATTGTCAATCCTTGTACTAAAAAGCCCAAATTAACCCTAGATCATATGCTTTTAGGTAATTACCAAACATGTTTTGGGTATTACTAAACCTATCCAATCACAATCCATTCCCATTACTCATCAAAGCAATCCTATAGGGATAGGACAATCATGCCACTGGGTCTAATAGGCCCAATACCTCACTAAATCCCATTGACTTGAGTTTTGGGCCCCATGGTACCTCCTTGTACAAAGAAGCCCAAATTAACCTCAATCATATGCTTTAAGGTAATTACCAAACATGTTCTGAAGATTACCAAACTATTAAGTGGATGATGTTCTCCCAATGACAATCATTTATCATTACTCATCAAAGCAATCTAATGTGGATTGGACAATCATGCCACTGGGTCTATTACGCTCAATACATCACCATACCCCATTGACTTGAGTTTTTGGGCCCCCATTGTCCCTCCTTGTTCTAAAAAGCCCAAATTAACCCCAATCATATGCTTTAAGGTAACTATCAAACATGTTTAGGGGATTACCAAGCCAACTAAGTCGAGGATGTTCTCCCAATCTCAATCATTTACATTACTCATCAAAGCTATCCTATGGGGATTGGGCAAGCATGCCACTGGGTCCATTAGGCCCAATACCTCACACAACGCTATTGACTTGAGTTTTGGGTCCCTATTGTCCCTCCTTGCACTAAAAATCCCAAATCAACCCTACATCATATGCTTTTAGGTAATTACCAAACATGTTTTGAGTATTACAAAATATATACAATGCCAATCATTTATCATTAATCATCAAAGCAATTCTATGGGGATTGGTCAATCATGCAACTAAGTCTATTAGGACCAATACCTCACCAAGCCCCATTGACTTGAGTTTTGGATCCTCATTGTCCCTCCTTGTACTAAAAAGCCCAAATCAACCCTAAATTATATGCTTTTAGGTAATTACCAATCATGTTTTGGATATTACTTAACATATCCAATGACAATCATTTATCATTACTCGTCAAAGCAATCCTATGGGGATTGATCAATCATGCCACTGAGCCATTAGGACCAATACGTCACTAAACCTATTGACTTGAGTTTTGGGCCCCCATTGTCCATCCTTGTACTAAAAAGCCCAAATTAACCCTAGACCATATGCTTTTAGGTAATTACCAAACATGCTTTGGTTATATTACTAAACCTATCCAATCACAATCCATTCCCATTACTCATCAAAGCAATCCTATGGGGATTGGACAATCATGCCACTAGGTCCATTAGGCCCAATACCTCACCAAACCCGATTGACTTGAGTTGTGGGCCCCCAATGTACCTCCTTGTATAAAGAAGCCCAAATTAACCCCAATCATATGCTTTAAGGTAATTACCAAACATGTTATGAAGATTACCAAAGTACTAAGTGGATAATATTCTCCCAATGACAATCATTTATCATTACTCATCAAATAAATCCAATGGAGATAGGACAATCATGCCACTGAGTCCAATAGACTCAATATCTCACCAAACCCCATTGACTTGAGTTTTGGTCCCCCATTGTCCCTCCTTGTACTAAAAAGCCCAAATCAACCCTACGTCATATGCTTTTAGGTAATTATTAATCATGTTTTGGGTATTACTATACATATCCAATGCCAATCATTTATCATTACTCATCAAATCAATCATATGGGGATTGGTCAATCATGCCACTGAGTCTAGGGGTGTGCACCGGTCCAAAACCGACCGGACCGGTGGACCGGAATCCAAAAGTTTTTTGGACCGGAATTAATATTTTTTTTATAAAAAAAAACTTTTTCTTAGATTTAAATATATTAATAAATTCAATATATTAAAATATAATAATTCTAAAAGCAATAATCTTAAAGGCAATAAATATGAGGTTTTAACTTTCTAACTTTTTAACTTTTAAACTTTTTTTTAACCTTTAAACTTTTTTTTTAAAAAACAAAAACCGGAATTCCGGTCACGGCCCGGATCGAAAATTCCGGTTTTGGACCGACCCAACCGAAACCCGGAATCTCAACTTTCATGGACCGGGACCGGACCGGAAAATTCCGGCCAGGTCCATTCCGGTCCGGTCCCTGCCGGTCCAAATCCCGGTCCCTGGTCCAAAAGTGCACACCCCTAACTGAGTCCATTAGGACCAATACCTCACCAAACCCCATTGACTTGAGTTTTGGGCCCCCATTGTCCATCCCTGTACTAAAAAGCCCAAATTAACCCTAGATCATATGCTTTTAGGTAATTACCAAACATGTTTTGGGTATTACTAATCCTATCCAATCACAATCCATTCCCATTACTCATCAAAGATACCTCACCAAACCCCATTGACTTAAGTTTTGGGCCCCCAATGTACCTCCTTGTACACAGAAGCCCAAATTAACCCCAATCATATGCTTTAAGGTAATTACCAAACATGTTATGGAGAATACCAAACTACTAAGTGGATGATGTTCTCCCAATGACAATCATTTATCATTAATCATCAAAGCAATCCTATGGGGATTGGACAATCATGCCACTGAGTCCATTAGGCTCAATACCTCACCAAACCCCATTAACTTGAGTTTTGGGCCCCCATTGTCCCTCCTTGTACTAAAAAGCCCAAATCAACCCTATATCATATGCTTTTAGGTAATTACCAAACATGTTTTGGGTATTACTAAACATATCATATCACAATCATTTATCATTACTCATCAAAGCAATCCTATGGGGATCGGACAATCATACCACTAAGTCCATTAGGACCAATACATCACCAAACCCCGTTGACTTGAGTTTTGGGCCCCCATTATCCCTCCTTGTACTAAAAAGCCATAATTAACCCCAGTTCATATGCTTTTAGGTAATTACCAAATAAAGTTTGGACATTACCAAACATATCCAATCACAGTCCATTTCTATTGCTCATCAAAGCCATCCTATTGGAATTGGACAATCATGCCCCTTTGTCCTTTAGGCCTAATACCTCACTAAAGCCTATGGACTTGACTTTTGGGCCTCCATTATCCCTCCTTGTACTAAAAATCCCAAATTAACCCCAATTATATGCTTTAAGGTAACTACCAAATATTTTTAGGGGATTACCAAACCCACTAAGTGGAGGATGTTCTCCAATCTCAATCCTTTATCATTACTCATCAAAGCTATCCTATGGGGATTGGACAAGCATGCCACTGGGTCCATTAGGCCCAATACCTCACACAACCCTATTGACTTGAGTTTTGGGTCCCCATTGTCCCTCCTTGTACTAAAAAGCCCAAATTAACCTCAGATCATATGCTTTTAGGTAATTACCAAACATGTTTTGGGTATTACTAAACCTATCCAATCAAAATAATTTATCATTACTCATCAAAGCAATCCTATGGGGATTGAACAATCATGCCACTGAGTCCATTAGGACCAATACCTCACCAAACCCCATTGACTTGAGTTTTGGGCCTACATTGTCTCTCTTTGTACTAAAAAGCCCAAATTAACCCTAGATCATATGCTTTTAGGTAATTACCAAACGTGTTTTGGTTATTACTAAACATATCCAATCACAATCTATTCGCATTACTCATCAAAGCAATCCTATGGGGATTGGACATTCATGTCACTGGGTCCATTAGGCCCAATACCTCACCAAACCCCATTGACTTCAGTTTTGGGCCCCCAATGTACCTCATTGTACAAAGAAGCCCAAATTAACCCCAATCATATGCTTTAAGGTAAGGGATATTATCTCAGAAATAACCCTGACATATATTTTTTTCCTAGATGACCCTAAACTTGTATTTTGTCATTAAACCTAACGGGATATCTAATGGTGTTAACTTTTTAATTAAACCCAGATTATCTCTCTTGTTCTTCATCTTCTTCCCTCTCGTGTTCTTCATCTCCAAACTACCATCACCACCATCACCAAAATCAGCCCCAATCGAACACAAAAGGCCCCAAATCGAACCATCACCAAAATCAGCCCCAAAATCACTGTTTTTCTTTTACGAAATCGTGTAGAAAATCGGGCAAATTCGACCAAAAATCTACACATATTCGACCCAAAAATCGGGCAATAAACTTCGATGTTGGAGATTTCAGATCTGAAACCTTGCCATATTCAACCATTGTAGGGTAGATTGCTCGAATTATGCACAAAGAAGATTTCGAGGTTGGGCTCTTTAATATTTCGCTAATTTTCTCTCCCTCTCATAGCTAACATCAAAAGCCTCGTATCCCCCATTAAAAGTCGATTCACAAAGGAAGAATCAAAACCTCAAGCAAACTTTGCTATCCCGCATGACCTACTCTTAGTTAGAGCTACCGCTACATGACATCGTTTCTTTCGATGGATACTTCTCGGTGGCCACAAAGAAAGTCTCCGCATATTTGCTCCACCCTCTTCACAAACATTTGAAGCCTCATAGAGACTGAACTTCAAAAAACCTCCATAATCCTAGTTGACTTTTTTGGTCATGATCCCCGATGCTTTTTCTCTCTCCTCTTGCGGCGAAAATGGTGGCGTCGAAGCGCCAGTTGAAGGCGATGCTTCGCAAAAACTCTCTCCTCTTTTTTCTGTTGCTTGAATTTCAGTTCAGTGGAAATTCGTTGTTATCTGATTTTTGTTTAATTGTTTTTTGTTGTTCAGTTTTTGGTGGTACAGTTGATTGTTTTTGTTTTTGAGTGTATGAGAAGTTTGATCATCTTCATAGCAGGGGAATGAATGAAGTTATGTCCATTACTCTAATTTAGTTTTCATAGTAACCATTGATGAATGCTTGAGAAGAGATGAAGAACAAGAGAGAGAAAGAGAAGAACAAGAGCCGCTAACAAAAAAAACTGATGCGGTCAAAAACCGCATCAGTATGGTAACATTTAACGAAAACATGAGGCCATTGCAGACAACGAAAACATGGAGCCATTATAGACAACTTAATGGGGCCATTACAGACAACGGAAATCTAAAATAAAGTAAACGAAATTATACAAACGAAAAATAAGAAACTAACTAAATGAAATTTATACAAACGAAGTTAGTGGATTTAATTTATACGAACGAAATTAAATGAAAAAAATAAAGTAATTAATCAAATCTGAAATTACAGAATATAAACTAATTAACAGAAAAAAAAAACAAAATGAGACTAGATCTGAAATTATACAAACGAAAAATGAAATTATACAAACAAAATTAACAAATACAACAAAAAAACGAAAAAAAACCGTGATGTGTGGGTGGTGATCGGTGTTTCGAGGAGGTGAAGACTAGATTTGGGCGCCGTTGAAGACTAGGACGCGGTCGTTTCCCTTCGTGGTTGGTGGCGTTGGCGGACTGTCGTTAGGGTTTCGTGGCTTGGCGTTGGTGGTGTGTCGTGGCTTGGCGGTGGCGTTGCCGTTGGTGTTTGGCGGTGTTTGAGAACGACAGATGTGTGGTGGTGGTGTTTGAGAACGAGGAAACGAAGTGATTGTGTTTGAGAACGAGGAAACGAGAGAACGAGAGAGGAGAGAGGAGAGAAGAGAGAAGAGAGAGGAGTGAGAGGGCGCCGTGAATGAGGGAGAGGAATGAGGAAGATTAGGGTTGAGTGAGGAGGAGGGGGATTAGGGTTGAGTGGGGAGAGTTATGTGGGCTAGGGTTGTCAGGGGAGGGAAATGAGCCACACGTTTTTTTAATAAAATCCGATGCGGTCCTAGGAACCGCATCGATTCTTACAAACCGCATCGCTGTTAATCCGATGCGGTCCACAAGAGGACCGCATCAGATTTTCTTTTCAGCTTTCCTTCCTATTTTTTAATTGATTTTCTGATGCGGTTTTATAAAAACTGCATCTGTTACTAAGTGACAGATGAGGTTTTCTAGTGATAGTTAATGCCGTTAACAATTCCGTCAGGTTTAATGACAAAAATCAAGTTCAGGGTTACCGGAGACAGGGCTGCCAAAGTCGAGGTTATATTGGAAAAAGGCCTATAAGTCGTGGTTATCTGAGATAATATCCCTTAAGGTAATTACCAAACATGTTATGAAGATTACCAAACTACTAAGTGAATGATGTTCTCCCAATAACAATTATTTATCATTACTCATCAAAGCAATCCTATGGGGATTGGACAATCATGCCACTGAGTCCATTAGGACCAATACCTCACCAAACCCCATTAACTTGAGTTTTGGGCCTCCATTGTCCCTCCTTGTACTAAAAAGTCCAAATTAACCCTAGATCATATGCTTTTAGGTAATTACCAAACATGTTTTGTGTAATCCCCCATAATTTTAAAGGATTTTATAAATATATTTTAGTACTTGTATATTTATATTTTAGTTTAAATGATTTTATTATTTAAAGAAGGTTGACTATTTTAAAAGTCAAATGAAATTATTTCAAGGATTTAAGAAAGTTGAAAATATTTTAATTAGGCATGCTTTGAAAAAGGTTTGAAATACGAATTTGATTTAGAAAAGAAGTCTAATGGACTTGAGCAACCCCAAATTCTAAGTACATTAGGAAAGAGGAGTTATATTGATGCTAGGAGTCCTCATTTATCAATCCTAGTTGTCATCGAATTCTATTTAAACTCAATCTCCTTTTCCTAAGCCCAAAAGGAAACCCTAACTATAAATACCTTAAGCCCAATTATTTTACCCTACACAAGAATTATTTTCTCTCCTCTCACTCAAATCACACGCCACTTACTCTCTCTCTTTCACGGCATTCTTCTCTCTCCTCTTCCACGTGAAATCAGTTGTTTCCTTCCTCTCAAGCTTTTCTTTCTTCTTCTTCAAGTAACGCTTTCTTCTTCGCCAAGAAACGTCACGAAGCTTTCCAAGATCACAAGTTCGTGTACTGTGCTGCTGCCGTGAGCCACCTTTTTCGACGTGTTCTTGATTCTTCTTTGTGTTGGTTAAATTCTTTCCTTTTTCCTCAAGTTTTCCATTAAAGACTATGTTTTTATGCTTTATTTTAATGTTAATCATGATTATCAATGTTAATTTACTGTTTTAATGAATAATCTTGATTCATATATATATATATATTATATTATAAGAATTAAAATTCAGATTTGTTTATTATTGTTAGATTGAAGTTTTATTAATTAAAGCATGGATTTTTAGGGTGTTAATTATTAGAAAACCATAGTAGCATATTAAATACTATGAGATTGATTTAATTTATGATTTTAAGCATGTTTAAGTGGGTTTAAAGAAGGTTTTATGATTTTATAAGTTGCTGGAATTTCAGAAAGTATTTTATTTAGGGAGTTTTAAGAATTTTAATTACTAGCATGGTAGTACTATGCTAGGAATTAAAAATAATTGGAGTTTTGATAGAAAAATCAACTTTTGAATATGTTTAAAGGGGATTTTACATATTTTAAAGTTGCTGTCTTTTTATTTAAGAGTATTGATTTTAGTTATATTTGATTTCTAGGCGGAGAGTATTCCGTAGGAGATTTTTAAAGGGGCTAAAGTGGCCTGGCCGACTAGTTTACACAAGGTACGTACATACCTATGCGATGATTGAGATAGTATCATGATTTTATGAAGGAGAATTATGTAGTATCATGTATAGGAACTATGTTGAGTTCATGTATGATATTTATTATGTTGAATTTTGCATGTTTTATGCCCGCGGCAAACATGTTGATTATAATATTTGATTATGAGTAGAATATCATGTTTGTATGGAATATTGATGCAAGCATGTTAAATGGATTGGGAACTTTATTTATTAATTCACATGGGGGAATTAATATACTCCCTCCGTCCCATAATATAGTGCTTACTTCTCATTTTTCACAGGAATTAAGGAAAATTGAATGAGTGGTAGGATTTCCAAAAAAATATATTTAATGAAGTGTTTTTTTGATATTTTTGTATTGAAACTAGTTATTTATTTTCTTTTTCCTTTAAATAAAATCAAAAGGCAATAAATGTTCCTTGGAATGGTGTAAAGCAATAAATGGGGTCACATGTTTTGAGAGAAAAGTAGGGGTATTTTGGAAAGTTTGTGTAGAAATTAAGGATAATTTAGTCCAAACAAATTGACAAAAAAGAAAATAGACACAACATTTTGGGACACCAATAAAGGAATGTGAGCACTATATTATGGGACGGAGGGAGTATTTATTAGTAGTGGATCATGTTTGATCATTGTTCCCTTTTTGTATTTCACTACTTTATGAGGACTGTGGGCCTTAGTTGGTAAGTTGACAAGTTATACCTTTGAAAGGTAAGATTGATTGTTGGCTAGGTTCAACAAAGTAAGAAAGGTTGGAATTAAAGAAAGTAATCTTGGATTGTAAGTTGTGTGATCACTTATTAAATCCTAAGATAAAAGAAGTTCAGTTGTGAATGTTTGAATTATATTCTGTGTTGCTTGTATGTGTGTCATAACAAGTAATAAATTGTTAATCACGTAAAGTCTAACTTGGATAGTAATAAGCTTTAGACTGGTGCACGTCTGAAGTTGGACAATCAGGAGTTGGGGTACATGGTGAGCGTGCCATGGCTTTTTCTAGGAATTGGATTGATCACCGTTCCTCTTTTTATTCAAAGGTTCCTCGATATCGCAGGTCATTATGGAATACGGAGTCGCGCCCGTATTTCGTCTTCCTAGGTGAAGGCTGGTTTTAGTTAGACAACTCGGTCCAATAACTATTCCATTTAATATAATAAAAGATGATTAGAATTTAGTTCAAGAGAAGTTATCTCGTGAATGTTATATTGTTGTGTTATTATTTACATCTCGTTTATTATTTCTTAGTATCATGATTAGGATTGTTTATGAATTGATATGTAGTACTCAGCTTTGCTGATTACGTGCTTTGTTTGTGTGTGTTGATCATGGCTTTGCCTTATTGATCCTGCGATGACCCAATTTTGGTGAGCAGATTCTCTAGAGCATTAACATTTACAGGGTTCGCAGGTGTAGCATCATTGGGGATCTGGGAATGGAGAGCTTGTGAAATTTTCTATATCATATTTTTCTGCATCAGTAGGAACTTATTATTATTAGTTGGTTTGATAGACTTTTATAGAGTGGTTTATTTATGAAGTACTTATTTAATTATTTATAAAGTTTAGTTTGTTGTTTTCCGCTGCAAAATTCTGAATAAGCCGATACGTTATCACACGGGCGATAATACTTGGGTAATTCTCTAAGTTTTGTATTATAAAGGTATTTATGGGAAATAGAGAATTATCGGGGTGTTACAAAGTGGTATCTGGGAGCTTTAGGTTATTTTCAAACCTTTCAGGCGCCTAATGAACTTACTAGTTATTTGAATAAACTCTTAGAATTGCTCATACTTATTCATTTTATAGGAATATGTTTTTTTTATATACAAAATTTTTTTAAAGAGGACCGAATTTTTTTTTTTAGAGGAGTTTGAAATTTTTTATGGTTCGAAATTTTTTTTATTTTGTCCGAAATATTTAATCTTTTTATTATTGGCCGAAAAAAAAAAAAGAATTTATTTTGGCTCGGGATTTTTTTTTAAGATGTCCGAAAATTATTTTTGTTAGTCGTAAATTTTTCGACACTTATTATTATTATCTTATAAAAGTGTCTGCATTATTTTTTCATGCCTTTGAAGTTTTACTTGTTGCATTGTGAAAATGGGTAGTATAGGAAGGGCATATAGGATAGAAATATTATATGCCTGCATTGAATAGCTAGTTCAGCATGTTAATATTTTTCTTCCCTGCTAACTATTCATGATTATTTTTCTTCCCTACTAACTGTTTATATATTTCTTCCCTGCTGATTGTTATATTTTATGCCTATGATGTTAATGACATCTTTTTATTGTTATTGTCGGGATTTACGTACAGGGAGAGTACTAAAAATGTTATTGAATATATGTATTTGTTGTAGATCATTAATCATGTCTGCCAGATTAGGAAGCTATTATAACCCCATTGTTCTGAGTGACGATGAAAGTGATGAGGACATAGCACCTCTTGATGACAATAACTATACCAGTCTAGATTGGACTATGCGTACTTTAATGAGGAGGGAAGTAACCAGTGATGATGAGCTCATTGTGGAGTTCGACCATGCTAGAGGCCAAACTAGAAAAGATATCTATCGTGCATGGTTCAGGTTTGAAACTGATTCAGAGTTAGAAGACGAAGACCCTCAACCTTCCAGGAGATCTAAACGACAAAGGAGATATGTCGCATATTATGATGAGGACATAGATGAGTTTGAAGATGAGATCTTTGCACCTGAGCTATACATAGAATTTGAGGACAAAAATGATAATGTGATACCTTAGGTTACTATTTATTTTTTTTATTATTATTCTTCTTAGCAAATAGAGGAAATAATATTATAATCAGTTGGTTAGTCGACCAACAGTGATAGCATACTTTTATTTTTATTTTTACAATCATGGTTTCTTTTAGGAAGGTATAATATTATAGCAACATTTATTTCATTTAAATACCCGTTATGGAAGAATAAAAGTTATTACTTAATTATATGAGTGAGTAAAATTTATTCTGGGCACGTAATGGGGATATTTTTATTTTCATTATGCAATTATATTCTTGCTTTCTTGTTTCTATTTGCGTGTTGATGTGAATATATTTTACATGGATGATTATGTGATTATTAGAGAACATTTCATGTTGAACTTGGAACTAGTCGAGAAATTGTCTCGTGGATGCGATCTTTAATGATCAAATCAAATGTTGCCTTCCTAGATGGAAATGTGAGTTATGGCCGGAACCTAAAGTAGAGTTATATTACTTACAGTCCCGAAGTAGAATGGCTAACAACAACGATCTAGTCGCCGCTATTCGCCTCAGGCGAAGAAATTGACTCAGAGAGAGCCGAGCGTCCCGAGAGTGCCGGGGATATGTTTGAAAGGCTAGCTAAGGTTAAGCCACCATACTATAAGGGACAAGCCGACCCTACCTTCCTAGAAAACCCGGATTAGGGAGTTTGAGAAACTTTTTGAGGTTGGAAACCGCCCTAAAATTTGAGAGCCGGGTCAGCCGTGTTGTACCTTAAGGATGAGGCCGATTTATGGTGGAGGGAGAATGGAGCTAGACCGAGTGCTATAGAAGGATTCAATTGGGATGCTTTTGTGACTGCTTTGAGAGGGAAGTTTTACCCCGCATTTATGAGGAAGCGTAAGGCCCAGGAATTCATTAACCTTAGGATGGGTAGTATGACCATTTCGAGTATTACAAGAAATTCATAGCACTGCCGAGGTTTGCACCCGAGGTCAGAAGCTACCGCGGAGTTAAGGCTCAAAGATTTGAGCAAGGGTTGACTGATGAGATACAACCGGGGTTAGGAGGTGAGACCTTTACATCCCTAGATATCAGTGTATGGGAGAGCCGCCCACATTTATGGACTCCAACGAGGCGGGATAAAAAGAATATTGTGGTTGGTGAGAAGAGGAAGGACTTTAATGCTGGGGGAAATCAGGGGAATTTCAAGAAGGGTAGGAATGGTAATGGGAGTTTCCAAGGAAGCAATAACCAGGATAACCGCAATAGGGGTCGAGCCGAAAGAAGTGTATCACCGCAAGAAGTGTAGCAACAACCACCCCGGTAGAGACCGTAAGGGGGACCCAAGTGATTTGTAACTATTGCCGTAAGAAGGGCCATAGGGAGTATGAGTGCTTTGCTAAGCAAAAGAAAGAGCAAAATGGCAATGGGGGTAGTAACCAAGTGAGGTCCGGAGTTAACTAGTCAGAAATCGTGGTTCGGCCGCCTCAGGGGCACAAATCAATCAAGGAAGCTATAGCAAGCCTGCTAGTGAGAACAACCAGAACAAGGCTCCGGGAAAACTGTTCGTGATGAGTCGAAATGAAGCTGAACGATCTGCCGACGTAGTGTCTGGTACTTTTTCTATTAACACCGTGCTAGTTAAAGCATTATTTGATTCGGGGGCGACTTATTCTTTTGTCTCGTCGTCCGTTATTAAAAGTCCGGGGGCTAGTAGATTTTGAAGTGATTAATTTGCCTCGTTAGTATACCTACTGGTGAGACCATAAGGTGTACCAAGATGTTTAGAAACTTGCCTCTAAAGATAGGAGACTGTGTTTTTCCTTCTGCCTTGATAGAGTTTAATCTGGGAGACCTAGATGTAATTCTGGGGATGGATTGGCTAAGTTTATACAAGGCCAAAATAGATTGTGAACTTCAAAAAGTAGTTTTAAGGAATCCTTTGGGTAAGCTGACTTCGTATAGACGTTTTGGGAAATCCAAGAACTTTGGGGTCATCTCTGCAATGCAAGTGAAGAAGTTGATGAAGAAGGGGTGTGAGTTATATTTCTGTAGTGTGCAAGATGTGAGTAAAGAAGTTGGGGTAGGTATTGAAGATGTTCCGATTGTGAATGAGTTTATGGATGTGTTTCCGAGTGAGATTTCGGGTATGCCGCCGGTTAGAGCTGTTGAGTTCACCATAGACTTAGTTCCTGGAACTGCTCCTATATCTAAGGCACCTTTTAGAATGGCACCTCCAGAAATGAGTGAGTTGAAGACGCAGTTGCAAGAGTTGTTCGATAAGGGTTATATTAGACCTAGTGCATCACCTTGGGGAGCTCTTGTGTTGTTTGTCAAAAAGAAAGATGGAAGTATGAGGTTGTGTATCGATTATAGGGAGTTGAATAACGTAACCATCAAGAATAAGTACCCTTTGCCTAGAATAGACGACCTGTTTGATCAATTAAATGGAGCGAGCGTGTTCTTGAAAATTGATTTGCGTTCGGGGTATGGCGGGCCGCGCTTGTCGTGAACGCCACCCGGCCAAAGATAAAATTTCTCCTACTCTCTTTTACACTAAGGTAGTATAATGGAAGTAGGGTTCGTATCCACAGGGAAACGGGGACGAGTTCTATACTTAGCGTGCGTTAGTACCTAGAAGACTCTTAACGGTCGAGAAACCTAATAATAATAACAAAGGGGGGGTTTCGAGTAGATTATAACTAAACTACAACTAACTAGCATATAAACAAGATGAGAAATCAATATAGGAAGATCTTGAATCCGATTAACATGCACTTCAATTCATTATCGATCATTGAACCTCGATTCTATTCATTTCCATAATTATCTATTGTTGAGAATTAATCTCGCATTCTCCTTATTCTTAGTTGAATAGCACGATCGCCGTGACTATAAAACCCTAACTAAAGGATAACCTAGTCCGATCTCGCGTCTAAGTTCAATCCAATAGCAGCAATAAACACAGAGAACCAATAGACCTGCTAATGTCATACACGCGATAAACATTCAACAGTTTATTCAATTTCCCTAAGAAATAACCAAGATGATCAGCATCTAAATTACTCCCTAGTTTGCTACCAAATGATAAAAGAATAAAACAATCCGATTCTATTCTTAAATCTAGCATTAGATTAATCACACAATCAAACTAGTAACGTTCCTAGCATAATCATGCAAAAACCATTGAAAGCAATCATAGAAATTAAACCATAATCAAAGGAAATAAATAGAGAAGAAAGATCTCACAATAATGCTTGAAGCTCCATATTAATCTCGCTCAAGAACGGTTCAAGCTACAATCGGCATAGCAATAGCCAATCCCATAATTGAAATCTACGAAGACTAAACTCGAAAACAAAAACTAAAAAGAAAAGAGAAGAAGAGAAGAATGGAGTGTTGGATATTCTCTCTCCTCAAATGTGTGTGTCTTAGGTCAAAAAACTAAGTTTAGTATTTATACTAAGGCCCAAAAGTCACCCGTCATTTAAACCGCCATAGGGGTCGCGAGGTGCGGCATAGGTCGCACCGTGCGATGAGCTACCGCCTTCGCAACGAGCCGAAGAATTGACGAAACCACGCAGGTCGCACCGTGCGAGAATCCTCGCGAGGTGCGAGCAGGAGGTCGCGAGGTGCGACCATGCTCGCGAGGTGCGAGCTGCTGAGCGCTGGGCTGCTTGCTTCGAGCCGCGATGGGCGCCGGGCAAGCCGGGCCGGGCCGGGCGCTGGACGAGCGCCGGGCCGACGAGCTTGGGCGAGGCCGCCTGGGCCGGGCGATGCTTCGATGGGCGAGCTTGGGATGGGTTGGCGATGATGCTTAGGCTTGCGGTGATCACGAGAGCTTGGCTCGGATCAAATGCACTTCACCTTGGAAGCTCGGAATACATGACGTTAACACAAATTATCTCGCAAAGCTCCGAACTTCCGCTAAGAGCTAAATAAGACACGAATGTTAACAATTACAATCAAACCCCTAGCAAAGTGCACCTAAAATACCACAAGAACATCGTATAACTTGAGCGCATCAAATACCCCCCACACTTGAACTTTACTCGACCTCGAGTAAACTCAAAATGAGGATCACCAAATGAATCATCACCCAAACTAACGACACCAACCTACACTCCCCATCAACTACATCATCATCATCACATCTTAACATCATCCGCTCAAAAACCTAAACGTAAGGGACGATGATTCCCCCACACTTAGATTCGAGCTCACCCGAAAAATAAAAAGACGCGACAACAATAATAACCAAAGAACACCAACACGAATCAAAATGTCACCACAACACACTAAACCATCGCCTCTCCCAAACCTCCAAAAGATGATCTAAAACTACTACTACTACAACTAATCTAAACAAGCAAGCCATGGAACAAAGACAAAAAGGAATATACTCCATGCTTACTCCCAAAAACAAACAATCAACTTAAAAGAATGTGAAAGCTAACTTTAAATAGATCTTCACAAAACAAAGGATGAATTCACTAACCCAACCCGAAAACGCTTTCAACCTTATGACACCATCTCCGGCAAATGAGTTTTCAAAGTGTATAATTCTCTCTTAATCTCTCATTTTGCCTAGGAGCCCTTTCGGGTTTTCATCCTAGCTTCTCACATTTTTTTATCTCACCATCTTACCCGCTCAATATAAGCCACTCTTTTGCATAAGTTGCCCTTTCGGGTTTTCAACCTATCCGGCCCCCATTTTTGCCCGAGTCGCCCACCCTTGTGGGTTTTCAACTCAGCGGGTTTCATTTCATCATCATTTTTTTTTTTTTTTTTTTTTTTGGTTATTTTTTTTTTTCATTTTCATTTTTTTTTTTTTTTTTTTCAAATTGAAAGTAATATACACAACATAGATACATGAGAATGAGAATACCCTCCCCCCTACTTAAACTACACATTGTCCTCAATGTGTCGACAATTAGAAGAAAAGTAAACCGAAAACGGGGGAGAAAATCGAAAATCGGGTAAATCGAAGATCGAATGCTCAAAACTCATGACCAAACAATCCGTCAAACTCAAATTTCTTAACAACACCAACGCAAATCTCATAAATCAACTCACAACCCTCTCCCTCGAATCACTCAAACAAATGACAAGTTCAAAAGTTTTGAATTTGTGAGTTTTTCACCTAGCTTAAGAGATCGAAAAGATACATTAACAATCTCAACCCTCTAGTTGTACCAACTCCTAGCTATTGAACTCCTCCCAATGGGTTTTCTTTTGTGGATTTTGGTTCCAAGTGGATGAAGATTGGTTGTGGATCTTTTTTAGTGGGTGGGTGGTGGGTGAAAGAAAATTTGTTGTGGTGGTGGAAATTTGATGAAAAATAAAGGAAAAGAAAGAAAATAAAGGGGTCTCGGGGTCTCGGGTGTTGGGGTCTCGGGTTGCCGCTCCCGAGAAGCGCCGTTGTTTAAAGTCGTTAGCTCGACTTAATACCTTAAGCTTAAAAATTGGGCTTGTGCTCCATATGTGACAATGGAGGCACCATGTCAACCTCCAACCGAGTACCCGCAAAACAAACGGAGTAGAACTCTTGCAATGCATCGTTAGTGGTACACTTTCAAAACAAGGTGGTAAATCGGGAGGCTTTTTCCGCTCTTCCAACTCCGGCCCCATAACCCGCATGTTAGTAGGAGAGGCACAATCCTCAACCAAGGCATCATCAACATTTATCGACTCATCAACATGCTCAATATCAAGAACATCATGCAAAACAGAGTCAACAATGTTAATAGAGTAAAGAGGGTTATCATCCTTAATCAAAGGCTTAGAATCATCGATTTTAAACGCCTACCTTTCCCTCGAACTCCATGGTCAAGGAACCAGCGCAAACATCAATTTTAGTGCAAGATGTTTTCAAGAAAGGTCGCCCCAAAAGGATGGGGGCGGCATGCTTATCGGCTCCATCTCCAAAACATAAAAATCAGCAGGAAATTTCAATTTCCCAACCGTAACTAACACATCCTCTAATTTACCCCTAGGATAAACATTGGATCTATCGCCTAATTGAATCACCACACCGCTTCATGCAAATTGCCAAGTTTCAAAGACTTATATAATGAATATGGAATCACATTAATTGACGCACCTAAGTCTAACATGGCTTTAGGAAACATGGTGTCACCTATAGTACAGGGATGGTAAACATGCCCGGGTCCTTGCACTTTGAGGTAATTTCTTTTGAAAGATAGCGAGACATGCTCGCTAGCCTTCACTTTTTGCACTCCCTTTTGTTTTTGCTTTCTTTTCGAAGTACATAATTCCTTAAGGAACTTAGCAAACCTAGGTACTTGATTTAAAGCATCAAAAAGGGGAATGTTTACCTCACATTTACGAAAGATTTCGTAGATGTCATTGGTGCGCTCTGTTTTGCGGGTTTCTCTTAATGCCTCGGGAAATGGTGGCTCGGGTTCATACGGTGGAGGAGGTGATTTTTTGACTTTCTCCTCTTGTTGAGGTGGCAATGATGTACAACCTGCCGTCGGTTCATGCTCGATCACCTCTTCCACTATCTCTTTGTCTCGAACCACCAACCTCTCTTTGCTTGCAATTTCCGCCTCCACTCCTCAATGTGATAGCACTCACGTTCATCTTAGGGTTGAGTTCTATTTGGGACGGAAACCGCACCGAATCCCTAGCCTCTAACTTGGTTACAGCCTCCCGCAATTTGGCTTACTTGGCTCTCCAAGTTCTTGATGCTCGAACGGGTCTCCTCCCCGAAACCGAACCATATTTCCCCGCATGTTAGTGACATTTTTAGTTAAAGCATTCATCATATCCTCGTAGACATGCCGGTACTCGGTCCCCGTGGTTGGCCATGCGGCCGAAAATATGGAGCTCCTTGCTCCTGCTCTCGAATAAGGAGGTGGTGGGCGGTTATACCGCCGTGGTGGCCGCCGGTTCCCTCGATGAGTTCCCGTACCTCAAATTAGGATGATCTCGCCATCCCGGATTGGAGGTACCGAATATGGATCATATCTTTTCCGGGAAACCTTGGCCCCGAAAATCGGCCGCCTTAACCTCTTCACTAGGTTCTCGTAGATGAGGGCAAAAATCGCTTGGATGATGTGAAGAGCAAATGCCACAAGCCTTCACTTGGTGAGTCTTCTCTTTCACTATGAAGTCTCGCATCACGTATGTGAGAGCTTGCACCCGATCTTCCAACTTAGAAGAACTAGAACCCTGGAGACCACACGTCGAGTTCCGCACCTTCTACTAAACTCGCCCGAACTTTCAAAGAAGCTCATTTAACAGTTCCCTTAGCAACGAGTGCACTTTTATTCACAATGGATCCACCACTTGCCGCATTGACCATCCTAGCATCCTCATCACATAAGCCATTATAGAAGTATAGCACCAAATCTTCCTCCGAATAACCGTGGTATGGACAACTAGCACATAACTTCTTAAACCTCTCCCAATACTCGTAAAAAAGACTCATCACCTCGTTGCTCAATGTTACTTATCTCCTTCTTCAATGTAGATGATTTAGAAGCGGGAAAGTATTTCTCGAGAAAGCTCTTTTTCAATTGTGCCCAAGTGGTGATGCCGTCGGACCGAAGGTAGTACATCCAAATCCTTAGTCAGCGTCTTTTAGCGAAAAGGGGAAAGCTTTAAGCTTCGATTCTATCTTCGGAAACTCCACTTGGTTTCATGCCGCCGCATACCACATGAAACTCGACAAATGTTTATTTGGATCTTCACCATTTAGCCCATGGAATGAGGGAAGCAAATGTATCAACCCCGACTTTAGCTCAAATGTGTCCCCCACTTCCGGTTCCGGAAATGTGATACACAAGGGTTGTTGGTCAAGGTTAGGAGCAGTGAGCTCCTTTAAAGTGCGGTGCTCAACTCTAGGAGGCATCTCTTCTTCAAATTGAAGCGAAAAAGGGAGCTCTCTAAAGCCCTCACGCAATTCTCTTCTCAACCCGAAAAGGGTTAGTTCTAGATCTCGATCGCATCGCAAAGGTTCTTGGTTAGTAGCACGAGTATTAACCATAAACAAAAACCATTAGCAATACAATCCAAAAGCATACACTAAATATAAACAAGTAACACCGTGTTCCCAAGAACGGCGCCAAAATTTGGCGGGCCGCGCTTGTCGTGAACGCCACCCGGCCAAAGATAATATTTCTCCTACTCTCTTTTACACTAAGGTAGTATAATGGAAGTAGGGTTCATATCCACAGGGAAACGGGGACGAGTTCTATACTTAGCGTGCGTTAGTACCTAGAAGACTCTTAACGGTCGAGAAACCTAATAATAATAACAAAGGGGGGGTTTCGAGTAGATTATAACTAAACTACAACTAACTAGCATATAAACAAGATGAGAAATCAATATAGGAAGATCTTGAATCCGATTAACATGCACTTCAATTCATTATCGATCATTGAACCTCGATTCTATTCATTTCCATAATTATCTATTGTTGAGAATTAATCTCGCATTCTCCTTATTCTTAGTTGAATAGCACGATCGCCGTGACTATAAAACCCTAACTAAAGGATAACCTAGTCCGATCTCGCGTCTAAGTTCAATCCAATAGCAGCAAATAAACACAGAGAACCAATAGACCTGCTAATGTCATACACGCGATAAACATTCAACAGCTTTATTCAATTTCCCTAAGAAATAACCAAGATGATCAAGCATCTAAATTACTCCCTAGTTTGCTACCAAATGATAAAAGAATAAAACAATCCGATTCTATTCTTAAATCTAGCATTAGATTAATCACACAATCAAACTAGTAACGTTCCTAGCATAATCATGCAAAAACCATTGAAAGCAATCATAGAAATTAAACCATAATCAAAGGAAATAAATAGAGAAGAAAGATCTCACAATAATGCTTGAAGCTCCATATTAATCTCGCTCAAGAACGGTTCAAGCTACAATCGGCATAGCAATAGCCAATCCCATAATTGAAATCTACGAAGACTAAACTCGAAAACAAAAACTAAAAAGAAAAGAGAAGAAGAGAAGAATGGAGTGTTGGATATTCTCTCTCCTCAAATGTGTGTGTCTTAGGTCAAAAAAACTAAGTTTAGTATTTATACTAAGGCCCAAAAGTCACCCGTCATTTAAACCGCCATAGGGGTCGCGAGGTGCGGTACGGTCGCACCGTGCGATGAGCTACCGCCTTCGCAACGAGCTGAAGAATTGACGAAACCACGCAGTCGCACCGTGCGAGAATCCTCGCGAGGTGCGAGCAGGAGGTCGCGAGGTGCGACCATGCTCGCGAGGTGCGAGCCGCCGAGCGCCGGGCCGCTGCTTCGAGCCGCGATGGGCGCCGGGCGGGCCGGCCGGCCGGGCGCTGGACGAGCGCCGGGCCGACGAGCTTGGGCGAGGCCGGCCGGGCCGGCGATGCTTCGATGGGCGAGCTTGGATGGGTTGGGCGATGATGCTTAGGCTTGCGGTGATCACGAGAGCTTGGCTCGGATCAAATGCACTTCACCTTGGAAGCTCGGAATACATGACGTTAACACAAATTATCTCGCAAAGCTCCGAACTTCCGCTAAGAGCTAAATAAGACACGAATGTTAACAATTACAATCAAACCCCTAGCAAAGTGCACCTAAAATACCACAAGAACATCGTATAACTTGAGCGCATCAGGGTATCACCAGTTGAGAGTAGCCGACAAGGATATACCTAAGACTGCATTTAGGACTCGTTACTGGCCATTATGAGTTCACCGTAATGCCTTTTGGGTTAACCAATGCACCCGCCATATTTATGGACTTAATGAATAGGATTTTCCATGAGTTCTTAGATAAGTTCGTGGTTGTATTCATTAATGATATTCTGATCTATTCGAAGAATGAAAAAGAGCATGATGAGCTGAGGACTATATTGGAGACGCTTAGGAAGAACCAATTGTATGCCAAGTTCTCTAAGTGTGAGTTCCGTTTGGAAAGGGTTGCATTTTTGGGTCACTATGTGTCTAAGGAAGGAGTCTCAGTAGATCCTGCCAAGATTCAAGTTGTGAGTGAGTGGCCAACTCCAAAGAGCATGTCAGACATTAGAAGTTTCTTAGGTCTAGCTGGTTATTATAGAAGATTTGTGAGAGATTTCTCGAAGATAGCAAGACCTATGACCAATTTGATGAAAAAGAAGAGTCAAAGTTTGAGTGGAGTGAAAAGTGTGAAGAAGCCTTTCAGATCTTGAAGGATCGTTTAACCTCCGCGCCTGTTTTGACCCTACCTGATAGGAATGAGGGATTTGAGGTATATAGTGATGCTTCAAGAATGGTTTGGGATGTGTGTTGCAGCAGAATGGGAAGGTGATTGCGTATGCGTCGCGTCAGTTGAAACCTTATGAGGCTAATTACCCTACTCATGATCTAGAGTTAGCTGCCATTGTGTTCGCTTTGAAGATTTGGAGACACTACTTGTATGGGGTAACTTAGTAAGATATTCACGGACCATAAGAGCTCGAAGTACATCTTTACCCGTAAAGACCTCAATATGAGGCGAGAGGATGGCTAGAGTTGATAAAGGACTATGACTTAGACATCCAAAGATCATGAGGGGAAGGCAAATGTAGTCGCTGATGCGTTGAGTAGAAAGTCGAGTCATAGCATGAGCGCCTTGATAGTACCTGAGGAGTTGTGTCGAGATATGCAAAGGCTTAGCCTAGAAATTCTAAATCATGGGGAGATCGAGGCAAGGTTGAGTGCTTTGTCATTGGAATTGTCAATTTTCGATGAGATCAAAGAGGGTTAAGTTGGGGATGAGCACCTAAAGAAGATTAAGGAAAAGTTGGGCCAAGGTAAGGAAAGTGATTTTAAGATCCATGATGATGGTAGTCTGAGGTTCAAGGGTAGGTGGTGTATACCACACAAATGTGATGAGCTTAAGAGACGTCTTATAGATGAGGGGCATAATACACCGTACTCTGTGCACCCTGGGGGTGACAAGCTGTATAAGGACCTTAAGCAGATCTATTGGTGGCCAAACATGAAGCGAGAGGTAGCTGAGTATGTGTCTAAGTGCCTAACCTGCCAGAAGGTGAAGATAGATCACAAGCGACCCATGGGGAAAGTTCAACCATTAGAGGTTCCGGGATGGAAGTGGGATTCCATATCGATGGATTTTGTAACTGCTTTGCCTAGAACAAGGAGTGGCAATGATACTATTTGGGTTATTGTGGATCGTCTGACAAAGTCAGCCGTTTTCATACCGATCAAGGAGACATGGAAGAAGAAGCAACTTGTGAAGACTTATGTTAAGCATGTGGTGAGACTGCATGGAGTTCCAAAGGATATCATTTCTGACCGTGACTCTAGATTCCTTTCGAAATTTTGGAAGAAGGTCCAATTAAATCTTGGGACAACATTGAAGATGAGTACAACCTTTCACCCTGCGACTGATGGTCAGACTGAGAGGACTAACCAGACGATGGAGGATATGTTGAGAGCGTGTGCTATTGATTTTCAAGGTAGTTGGGAGGACCAATTAGACCTGATTGAGTTTTCTTATAACAATAGTTACCAAGCGAGCATTAAGATGGCACCTTTTGAGGCCTTATATGGACGGAAATGTAGGAGCCCCATTTGTTGGAATGACTTTAGCGAAAATATAGTCTTGGGGACAGAGTTTATTGAGGAAACTGTTAAGAATGTCAGACTGATTCAGGCTAGAACTCAAGCTGCGCAAGATAGACAGAAGAGTTATGCTGACTTGAAGCGACGCGATGATGAGTTTGCTATAGGTGATGAAGTGTTCTTGAAAGTATCACCCACTAAGGGAGTCATGTGATTTGGAAAAAAGGGCAAGTTAAGTGCTAAGTATGTAGGCCCATATGAGATTCTGGAGCGAATTGGGAAAGTTGCCTACAGATTGGCATTGCCAATGGAGTTTGAGAAGATGCATGATGTGTTCCATATTTCTCAACTTAAGCGTTATATTCCCGATGAACGTCATGTCCTAGAGCCTGAACGAATTCAGATTGATAGTAGCCTCACATATGAGGAAAGGCCTGTCAGGATTCTCGACAGAAAAGTGCGTAGTACACGCAATAAGGATGTCCATATCGTTAAAGTACTTTGGTCTAACCACGAATCCGAAGAGGCAACGTGGGAAGCTGAAGATGAGATGAAAAAGAAGTATCCAGATCTGTTCCTTGAGGTGAGTTACGAGGACGTAACTCGTTTTCTTTAAGGGGGATAGAATGCGATAAATTTCGCGCTTTTTGTCTATTTTTATGAGATTTTTATGCATATGTATGCCTATGGTGAGCAATTTGCACATGTTAGTGCTAAAGAAGTAGACTCTCCGCATGAGAAAGCGTGTTCATAAGTAACACAAGTGTTTAAGTTAGCAAAAGTGTGCACAAGTGGCACAATTCTTTGTAAACTTTTGAAAAGTTGAGTTCAAGTTTTGAAAAATATGTGAGTTTTCGTGTCAAGTTTCGGGACGAAACTTCTTTTAAGGGGGGTAGACTGTAATCCCCCATAATTTTAAAGGATTTTATAAATATATTTTAGTTTAAATGATTTTATTATTTAAAGAAGGTTGACTATTTTAAAAGTCAAATGAAATTATTTCAAGGATTTAAGAAAGTTGAAAATATTTTAATTAGGCATGCTTTGAAAAAGGTTTGAAATACAAATTTGATTTAGAAAAGAAGTCTAATTGACTTGAGGAACCCCAAATTCTAAGTAGATTAGGAAAGAGGAGTTATATTGATGCTAGGAGTCCTCATTTATCAATCCTAGTTGTCATCGAATTCTATTTAAACTCAATCTCCTTTTCCTAAGCCCAAAAGGAAACCCTAACTATAAATACCTTAAGCCCAATTATTTTACCCTACACAAGAATTATTTTCTCTCCTCTCACTCAAATCACACGCCACTTTCTCTCTCTCTTCACGGCATTCTTCTCTCTCCTCTTCCACGTGAAATCGCTTTTTTCTTCCTCTCAAGCTTTTCTTTCTTCTTCTTCAAGTAACGCTTTCTTCTTCGCCAAGAAACGTCACGAAGCTTTCCAAGATCACAAGTTCGTGTACCGTGGCCGCCGCCGTGAGCCACCTTTTCCGAGCGTGTTCTTGATTCTTCTTTGTGTTGGTTAAATTCTTTCCTTTTTCCTCAAGTTTCCCATTAAAGACTATGTTTTTATGCTTTATTTTAATGTAAATCATGATTATCAATGTTAATTTACTGTTTTAATGAATAATCTTGATTCATATATATATTATATTATAAGAATAAAAATTCAGATTTGTTTATTATTGTTAGATTGAAGTTTTATTAATTAAAGCATGGATTTTTAGGGTGTTAATTATTAGAAAACCATAGTAGCATATTAAATACTATGAGATTGATTTAATTTATGATTTTAAGCATGTTTAAGTGGGTTTAAAGAAGGTTTTATGATTTTATAAGTTGCTGGAATTTCAGAAAGTATTTTATTTAGGGAGTTTTAAGAATTTTAATTACTAGTATGGTAATACTATGCTAGGAATTAAAAGTAATTGGAGTTTTGATAGAAAAATCAACTTTTGAATATGTTTAAAGGGGATTTTAAATATTTTAAAGTTGCTGTCTTTTTATTTAAGAGTATTGATTTTAGTTATATTTGATTTCTAGGCGGAGAGTATTCCGTAGGAGATTTTTAAAGGGGTTAAAGTGGCCAGTCGACTAGTTTACACAAGGTACGTACATACCTATGTGATGATTGAGATAGTATCATGATTTTATGAAGGAGAATTATGTAGTATCATATATAGGAACTATGTTGAGTTCATGTATGATATTTATTATGTTGGATTTTGCATGTTTTATGCCTGCGTGCAAACATGTTGATTATAATATTTGATTATGAGTAGAATATCATGTTTGTATGGGAATATTGATGCAAGCATGTTAAATGGATTGGGAACTTTATTTATTAATTCACATGGGGGAATTAATATATTTATTAGTAGTGGATCATGTTTAATCATTGTTCCCTTTTTGTATTTCACTACTTTATGAGGACTGTGGGCCTTATTTGGTAAGTTGACAAGGTATACCTTTGAAAGGTAAGATTGATTGTTGGCTAGGTTCAACAAAGTAAGAAAGGTTGGAATTAAAGAAAGTAATCTTGGATTGTAAGTTGTGTGATCACTTATTAAATCCTAAGATAAAAGAAGTTCGATTGTGAATGTTTGAATTATATTCCCGTGTTGCTTGTATGTGTGTCATAACAAGTAATAAATTGTTAATCACGTAAAGTCTAACTTGGATAGTAATAAGCTTTAGACTGGTGCACGTCTGAAGTTGGACAATCAGGAGTTGGGGTACATGGTGAGCGTGCCATGGCTTTTTCTGGGAATTGGATTGATCACCGTTCCTCTTTTTATTCAAAGGTTCCTCGATATCGCAGGTCATTATGGAATACGGAGTCGCGCCCGTATTTCGTCTTCCTAGGTAAAGGCTGGTTTTAGTTAGACAACTCGGTCCAATAACTATTCCATTTAATATAATAAAAGATGATTAGAGTTTAGTTCAAGAGAAGTTATCCCGCAGAATGTTATATTGTTGTATTATTATTTACATCTGTTTATTATTTCTTAGTATCATGATTAGGATTGTTTATGTATTGATATGTAGTACTCGCCTTTGCCGATTACGTGCTTTGTTTGTGTGTGTTGATCATGGCTTTGCCTTATTGATCCCGTGATGACCCAATTTTGGTGAGCAGATTCTCTAGAGCATTGACATTTACAAAGTTCGCAGATGTAGCATCATCGGGGATCCGGGAATGGAGAGCTTGTGAAATTTTATATATCATATTTTTCTCGCATCGGTAGGGAACTTATTATTATTAGTTGGTTTGATAGACTTTTATAGAGTGGTTTATTTATGAAGTACTTATTTAATTATTTATAAAGTTTAGTTTGTTGTTTTCCGCTGCAAAATTCTGAATAAGCCGATACGTTATCACACGGGCGATAATACTTGGGTAATTCTCTAAGTTTTGTATTATAAAGATATTTCTGGGAAATAGAGAATTATCGGGGTGTTACATTTTGGGTATTATTAAACCTATCCAACCACACTATGGGGATTGAACAATCATGCCACTGGGTCCATTAGGATCAATACCTCACCAAACCCCGTTGACTTCGGTTTGGGCCCCCATTGTCCCTACTTGTACTAAAAAGCCCAAATTAACCCCATATCATATTCTTTTAGGTAATTACCAAACAAGTTTTGGCTATGACCAAACCTACAAAGACATTCTTATCCCTTACATATTGTGACTTTATAACTCTATTTGGCTTATTTGGATTAACTCATTTATAGTATATTCATTAATTTGTACCTAGGATTGTTGATTTGAATTGTTTATTTTCAATACACTTTAGAATTGGAGGTTTTGAGATTTCTCTTAGTTTCGCAAAGTTTTGGTAATTACCGAACCCATTTTAGTAATTACCTAAAGTATCGGTTCGCCATCTTCTTCAACCCTCATCTTCAACCTTTCGATTTTTTCTCTCTCCTCTGAAATTCTTCTTCTACTGTGAAAATGGTCATTAATACTTCAAAATGCACAAATCGGTCCCAAATCGGCGGTTTTTCAACAGATTACAACAATCAAATTATGTTTTTGTCAAATTCATAATGACCTAGAATCTTGATTTTAAGTTTGTTCATTTTAAAACTCATACTTTACTTTCCATGGATTTCGGATGTTCATGGTCTACATAGGATCATCAATTTTATGTTTGTTAGTTCATTATTTCATGAATTTACAAAGATGAAAGAGAGGAAAGTGAAACAAATTGCAAGAAAATTTTTCCCGAATATTTTCCCACAAAATCGAAAATTACAATTTCGATTTCACAACTTTTCAGGTCTTTTTTTTTTTGCAAAATCTAGGTAAAAAAAATTTTTTTTTTTGGCCGAAATTTTTTTCGCATTTTTCAGAATTTTTTCATATTTTTTATTTATTTTTGAAATTATTTAAAAACATATTCAGAAATTAGAATAAATGATTTTGGTATTTTCTTAAAACATTTCAAAGCAAAAAAGAAAAATGAGGTGGGTGGCTCACATTGATTGTGGCCCCACTATTTCCATGGTCTTTTTTGAAAAAAGACCATTCTAGAATTTTCAAAAGAAATTGGGGTGATAAGGGAGAAGAGGGAGGGGTCATGGCTGGATAATTTATCCCAAATAGAGTTAATTTGAGGTGGGTCATCATTGTCTATGGGATTTAGGTTTTGGTTTTGATTATTAAGGTTTTAGAGACATTGAAGGTGTAAAAGGGTTAATTTGAAGATGGATGATCGTGGGTTGAGATTATGGTGAGCTTCGAGGTCTAAGAAGATTCAGAAATGGGATAAAGCGTCCGCCATTAATGAATTGTTGTTGAAGGTTTTAAAGCTAAAAAATATTGGGCTCAAATTCGTATAAGAAATAAATGATAATTGAATTCGAATTATATGATTTCAGAATTGAGAAAACAAATTGAGGAGCAAGAAGATACTTCTCTAGCTTTTCGTTTGTAGGATGTGGATCTGATCGAACGGATAGAAAAATGATTTTTAAGGTTTTTTTGGGGGAGACTGGGAGGTGGTGGTTTTGGTGGTGGACGGTAGGAGAGAAGCAGAGGAGTATAGTTGATTTCAGAGTGAAAATGGGTAGGATAAAAAGAGAGAGCGCCTAGATCAATTTTAATTTTGCACAACATTAGAAGTTAGACTTAAAACTGCATAACTCACACACGGTCACGACCAAGTGTAAGGCCATAGTCTTTCTAATTGAAATTCTACTAATTAGGCTGATTTTAATTGTGAAAATATTAAAATAAAACTCTTTGTTTTTTTTTTTGGGTAAAACTTGCACTATATTAATTGGATTCTATAATCACCCATATTATTATGAATTTTATTTAAATTATAATAATTAAAAGTTTTAATCTAAAAGAATTATTAAGTTGCCTAATTTAAAGTCAAAATAATTTAGAAATTTTATTATTTGTAATAAATATTTAAAATAAATACCTTTTTCTCTTTATGTTGGAATTATGATTATCATTTGAGTCGTAATTGGAGCATCATGCTTGGACTACCGTTCGAATTAGGTTGCTAAAAAAAGTACCAAAAACGACTGCAATTGGAATCTATACAAATATATTAAAATGGGTTCTGAAACAAGTCTACACGACATGTAGCACTGTCCCTTTATTTGTTTCGTTTCATGTCATCAACATACATCAAAAAATTAGCAATATGTTTAGTACAAGATTCGACCACGTGACCTCAAGTTAATATAGTAAAGTTCTAACCCATAAACTATGCAACATTAGATGCTCTCTTTTGTCATGAAAATATTGATAACTCATGGTATCGCCCGGGCCTAATAACTAGTTAGGTTACTAAAAGAAGAACCAAAAGCCTTATATAAACCTTAAAAATTATAAATAAATAGATAGGTATATAGAAATTACTATTTTGAACAGTAGTATTATGAAATTACTAGATCTAGTTACGCAATTACATTAACTTTTAATATGATTTACGACATATACGTATATATAAAGCGCTATTAACTTTTACATAAGCCCAAAGCATAAGAGCCACGACTCACGAGTCGAACCTCAGATCTTTCCACATGGCATTGTAAAGTTGTCAACAATACCTTTTGGCTTCTGCTTCATCATCAAACTCCTTTGCTAGATGGCCTTCCTCTTCAACCGTCTTCCTCTTCAACCGTCTTCCTCTCTCTATACTCTCCTGTGCACAAGAAATTCTCTCTCTTTCTCTCTCCACCGCTTTTTTTCCTTTCAACATCAAATTCATCCCAAAAAATTTCAACGCACGAAATTATTACCCTTACCTCCTCAGATTCTCCCATACTTTCGAAGACCCATTTCAACTTACAAGGTTCTTAGTATGGCGGATCACTCCTCAAGTTCTGCTTCCTCTCACAAACACTCTAATCGTCTTGCTTCTGAGCATAGTCCATACCTTCTTCAGCACGCTCATAATCCTGTAAGTCCCCCTTGGCCATTAGTGGATAGCTGTTAGGTGACAGATTGTAGCTTATTGTACTAGTTGGCTTGAGTAAATGATTATTGTATTAGCTATTTGTATAAAAGTGTGGTAAATAGTTGATAGCGGAATGTATCCAGGTGAATATATGTCATTTCACCTCAACATGTGTAATTCTGTCTCACGATTTTTTTTTGTTTTCGCTCCAAACTGCTTTTCAAAACCCTGTGTTAACGGAAATTTAATATGTGGTCAATCCTCTAAAATGGGTCAAAATCTCTAATTTATGCCCAATCATCTGTTTGGAAAAACAGGGCCATATATATTTTTTTCTTATTGTTGCTGAATCTATTTAATTGCTAGTGCATTTTTTTTTTTTTTTTGGGGGGGGTTGGGTTTGGGGTTGGGGTTGGGTGTTGGTAGGGGCGAGGCCAGGCTTGGTTGTGGAGGAGGGCCTGTTTAACAGAGAATTCTAACCATGGTTGTGGAGGGAGCAAGTTTGCCTATAAAACAAGATACAACCATTCATTACCATGATTTTCTTCAAAGTTATGTTAGGCTACAGGGGCCATGCCCCTCTTAGGCCCCAACATAGCTTCGCCCCCGTGTTGGTTATTGTTATTGTTGTTCTTGTAATGAAAATACTCAAAGGAAGGAAGAAATTAGTTTAAACTGTTGAACTTTGATTTTTTTTCTCTGTTTTTGGGTTTTAGATTCATAACTAATATTGCCTTCATAAAGATGGACAAGATCTAATATAAGACCGTCTTGACTCTTACTAGACCTTTGATTTTTTCTCTGTTTTTGGATTTTAGATTGGCTTAACTAATATTGCCTTCATAAAGATGTACAAAATTTTATATAAGACCGTCTTGACTCTTACTATACATTATGGGAAGACTAGGATCACTTAGGGTAGAACTGATCCTTTAAGGTAGGAGATCGTTTCTTATTAAAAGTGACCACTTTAATTCAAATAAAAAAATGACACTTCTAATTTAAAAATGACTCTTTTTAGGATAAAAAAGTGGTGATCTTACTAACTTTATTGTAACTAGCCTTATATGCACGCTATGTACGCGAAGTCGAAGGATAAGTGGTAGCTGATTTGCAGTTTGTTAGATCGGTTTTTCCTTTTTTTTTTTTTTTTTTTTTTTAAACTAATAGAGTGGTAGGTGTTGGAGTTTTCTTTTCTAGTTAAGGGTGTATTGACAAAAAGGGTGGACACCAAAGTCCTCCAGAGTTCCCATATATAATAGAGATGCGGTCTTATAGAGGACTTACTAATGAATATGAAGGGTGATAGGCTTACAATTGTTCAAATATAATTTGGTTTTTGTGTATAAAATAATTCATCCAATATCAGGGATAAATTTTTAGTCTCTAATGTTTTCAATTAACTAATTTCTACCTATTCTGTTAACTTAGTTCCATCAGCTTACCATATGCTGAGATGAACTTTTGAGTTACATTTTGAGGGGAACAATATTGTAAGCTTGTTTATCATATATATCTTTAATAATAAGGAAAGAAAATTTAAGTAACTCCTTGAGTAGGAGCAACTTGATTCATTATTTCGGATGATTACAAACGAATTACATCTTCAAAATCTAATAGCTGGAGACGAACGCGAGTGATCTCCACTGGTGAAGAAGTCTGCAGCTTTTTCACTATTTGGGGTTAGTGAACTAAATTGGCGTTCTCAAAATGCCTCATATTCATCTCCCCATCACAAATGATACCTTCTATGCTCTCTTGGTGGAGTTGATTGCGCTCTAATTTTTGTCCTTGGTAATCATGTCAGCTACACCAATAAAAGGCAACCTTCATTGCCTCTCATGTTGACAAAACTTTGGCCATAAGAATGCAAGAAGAATTGGCGGTAGAGCTTGCCAAAATAACAGCCATCAACTACTTTCAGAGCAAACCTGATTGCTGATAAGCTTTCTTTGAGCCTAGAACTAGAACCACTCATGAAGTTTTTGTATCATTGGAGTTTAGTTTCTGAGAGTCACTTGGCTTTTTCTGATTTTACAGATAAATTGCACCACGATAGCTTGAGGGCTTGCCCGACTTAATAGTTTGTCCATAGCCCTCCTTATATGACACGGCCGACACCCGTTGGTGTCTTTCTAATCTAATTCTCATTACTTATACCAAAGAAATTCAACTCCGATGTGTGGTTTAATTATTTGTATCGTGATTGCTGGTTTTGTTAGGCTTCAATTTGGTAAATTGGTTAGAGGCTTAGACATAGCAGATAACTTGGAAGCATTAATAATCATTGGCTAAGGGCTTTTTTGGTATTGCTGAAAGTCCACAAGTTTGTTATTTCTGGAAGCTACTATCTGATATCCAAATCACTTTGTAGTGTTTATGGTTTCCTTGGTTGTTTTTTTTATGGGATTTGTACGATACATTAGATGTTTTACGTTAAGACATGTTTTATATGACTTCTCGTACGTTTGAAGAATGAGTTTTACTCATTTATAGGATGACTTATAACGGCTGTCAACATGACTTCGAATAACAGATGACGTAACTTTAACTATTAGTCACGTGACATCTGCTCAAATGTGGGATAACATTAAGTAATCCCTCCGTTTCTATTTAATAGTTACACTTTACCTTTTCACGCTTGCCAATGTAAATGTTTGAATATTAATATCTCTAAATTTGCATTTGTAAAAATTTAAAAAAAGTTGATACTCCAAAAATACATATCGAGACGAATCAAACAAGATATTACATGACTATATTTCTCATTACCCATTACTCACAAGTGATAGTCAAACATAAATTTGCGAATAGTGTCAAAACTCAAAGTGTATTCATTAAAAAGAAACGCAGGGAATAGGTCATATACAATATACCTTCTTATCTTAGGATCTGTGCCCTTTTTCAGAGTCTTACTTAGTATGAGTGACTAATATTTTTTCCATCTTTGAAGCAACATAACTTAAGACACAAATCTAGGGAACCAGCAGGCAGCAACTCAGAATGATAACATGAAGTATAGATGTTATCATATATCTTTCCTCATTTATCTTTATAGATGTCCTGGTCTTGTTTGGGATAGATTTGAATATTTAATTCTTATTGCTGTCGTGGATGCTCTTTTTGCCTACTCTCTTATTAACTTAGAGCTGATCTAGTAAGAAAAAGGAAAGGAAACGAGTAAAGAAAAATAGGCGAAGAAAATCAGAAAAAGAGGCTAAGGAACCCCTAGAGTAACTGATAGTGATATGTGTCTATGCTGTGTTCATAAATATGATGCACCTCTAATCGTTGATGACTTGATGTGATATAAGCATTATGGTTAGATTGCAAGATGAAGTCTTTACTCTTATACATATGGCAAGAAATCCATGTCGGTAGATGACGACTTTAAGGATTGGCATGAAGAACTCAAAGATTATACTAAAGGGCTAAGCAATCCTATATAGCACGGAAACAGGACAGTGGGTGAACGTGTAGACCTAAGTTTTATACAATTAGGAAACTTGGAAAACAAAAGCTAATTTAACAAAACATTAAGTTTGCTTTAAAAACTGAAATTGTTTGGTTTATTACTAACAAAAATTGTTAATAAAGAGGGTATTAAAGTTAGATTGCTTTGGTTCTATAGATTTAGAAAGAAAAGATCATCTTGTGACTCCGAAGAACCTTGAGGGAGGAAAAGTTGCTATTCTTTTGAAGGAATCATTTTCCTCTTTTCCTTGGGTTCTCAGGTTTCCAAATCTGGAACCTGGGAAATGCGTCTTTCATGGAGTTTCAAAGATACATAGGTGATCACCTCTATAAAAATCTAATTGATTCTTAGTGACCAAGTCTCTACGTGTGATTGCGTGGTCCTCTAGCGTTGTCTGCGAGTCATTTCCCTTCAATGTGATAAATATGTGTTCTTGTACTAAAACCAACTGGCCCATATTGATTTCTGTATTTACGCAAGATGGATATCAAACAATCCTTCATAATCTAGGTTCAACATTTATGAGTATATGTTATTCATCCTCCCAAGGGATTTTTATTTCTTATTCTTTTTTCTTTATCTTTCCTATTTCGGGGCAAAATATATGGGGTTCGAAAGCTTAAGAGTAGTATATTTCATTGTGTAATTGGGTGCATATCAGGCTGGTATAGACTATAGATTGTGGTTAATGTCCAAAGTTGTAGGAATAGTAACAATACTGCTGATGCTTGTATAAGTATCTATATCCTTTTCTTCCAATGCTCTATATAAGACTATAACTTATTGGTGAAATATTGTGATTAAAGGTAAATTGGTATCCCTGGGGTGACGAAGCATTCCAGGAAGCTAGAAGAAGGGATGTGCCCATTTTCTTATCAAGTAAATTCTCTCATTCAAATGAGAAAAACTCTATTTCAAAGTTCCTTTTCCTTTCCTTTCTGGATTTTCTTTTGCTTTGTTGGTTCTGATTGTTTTTCATTGTTGGTGGGCCATTTCTGCTCTATGAAGTTGGTTACAGCACCTGCCACTGGTAACATTCTGGTCAATCTACCTATGAATTTAATCCAATAGCTGCAGAGCTTGTTACTATGCATGAGATGGTGATTTATTCTTTGCCGGCTTAGGTGTCATGTGATGGAGGTGGAGTCCTTTGAGAGTGAAGAGGTGGCAAAGCTGCTAAATGATTGGTTTGTTAGTATCAAGGTTAGTTTTATTTCGTTATTTGTGTCTTTGTTTCTGTAGAAACTACTAGTTTTTATTATTTTTTTATTTAGTATTAATTGATGGATCTTTGAACTTCTACTATTTTATGATAACAGTGTCTTCATAACAGGTTGACAGGGAGGAAAGGCCAGATGTTGACAAGGTGTGTGCAGAAACTTTCTTAGGCATATGTGAGAGGAAATTGCTTAATAATAGGATGTACTTATTGGCATTTCTGAAGTAAGATTGTAGAATATAATCATTGACATTTCTGACTTTGTAACAAAATTAATAATATGAATCATGTATATATCTGTCTCCTCACAAGTTATGAAGTATGTCAATTACACTGCAGGTCAAGCTGATATATATCTCGGTAGTATTTCCGACAAATAATAATAAAAAATATTGATGTCGAGGCCTCCTCTGCTTGTTAATACTATAGTAGGTGTGGATGTGTATAGTGGTCTTACAGAATCTATTCTGTTTCCAGGTATACATGACCTATGTTCAAGCACTATATGGTGGCGGAGGTTGGCCATTGAGCGCCTTCCTTTCACCAGATTTAAAGCCACTAATGGGTGGAACATACTTCCCACCAGATGACAAGTATGGGAGACCTGGGTTTAAAACTGTGCTTAGGTAAGTTTCACCACACGGCAATTTTTTTCTCATTCTGCCTGAATACTGAAGTGATTAAATTCAAAAGATGTGCCTTTTTTTTTTTTCTCGTCCAACCATTTACTAGCTGTCCTCTTCTCTCAGAAAAGTCAAAGAAGCTTGGGAGAGTAAGAGGGGTGTGCTTATAAAAAGTGGATCATTTGCTATTGAACAATTATCAGAAGCTTTATCTACCAAAGCTAGATTGGATAAGCTACCAGATGGTCTACTTGAAGAAGCATTGAATCTGTGTGCAGATCAAGTAAGTAGTATATTCAGCATGTGTAGTTCTGTTGATGGGATTTAGCAGCCATGTTAGTTAAGGCCAAAGAAAGCGCTATATAAAAGTAACTATATATTTTCATTTTCTAGGTATATAAAAATAAACTATTAACAGTATTTTTTATATTGTCCTCTACTATTGTACAAACCTGCATTATATTTATTATCTAGTAGTTTACAAGAAGGGATACTAGGTCTATAATTTCAAAAGAAGGGAAACTAGGTTAATAATTTATTTTCACTTAAGAGAAACAGACTTTAATCTTCCTTATCTGGATGCGTAAAGCGTAGTTCGAAAATCCGGTTTCCGTCACGGTAGTAACGATCACGGTGATGCGGGAACGGGAATGATGCGGTTGTCTTACCGCCAAATATCGGCTTAGACCACGAGATATCCCTAGAACCCGCCTAAGACACGTTTTTTTTTTTCATCTTTACGATGTGATTAATATCGGTTTGGTTATATGGTCAAAGTTGAAGAAAAAGATAAGATTTAGTGAAGGAAGAGAAAGCGTGTACCTTTACGACACGGGTGATACGATACGATGCGGCCTTGTTTTGACACCATGGCGTAAAGGAAATGTATAAGGTTACTCTTTAACAATTGTAAAAGTATCCCCTGCGGATAGGAGATCGGAGATCCCTGTTTCAAAAAAATTCCTCATGTAGAAACATTCGTCGTTTGAGCAAAGCTTTTGAAGAGATCAAAGAGAAAACATCAAGTAGAAATGGAGCATTGGCCTTGTAGAAGTGTGAATTGAAGGAACATGACTGGTCTTTCCGGTTTGGTGGAAAATAAAATGTGTAAATTTGCTTTGATGTTGGTGCTTTATTTCGACTCTCTAAGGATCGTTTTCATTTTGTCTCTGTTCTGTTTTCTATTTGAAAAATATGTTACAGTTCAGCGTAACTTGAATTTCGAGCTCAAAACATTCTATTTGTGAGTAAACTATCTTACATTTGGACTTGTTTCAAAATTTCTTTTATCTAGAGTTGTCTGAATAAAACATTGCTCTTTTGTAGCTTACTGGAACTTTTGATTCAGTGAACGGTGGGTTTGGCTCTGCTCCAAAATTTCCAAGACCTGTAGAGACCCATCTGATGCTTTATCATTCCAAAAAGATGAGGGATTCTGGAAAAGGTGCTCGAGCTGATGATGGTTTTCAAATGGTATATTTTACCTTGCAATGTATGGCTAGGGGAGGCATCCATGACCATGTAGGAGGTGGATTTCACAGATATAGCGTGGATGAGTATTGGCATGGTTAGCTCTACACTATCATGTTGCTTGGTTTTGGTTGCTTGTGTTTAGGAGAATTCTTACTAACATGTGATCACGAAGAATTCTTCAATTTTTTCTAGGAAAAAAAGTCTATAGATAGATATACTGTGTCTATTTGTTTGTCTGACCATGGTTATTGCAGTTAACCTATTTTGGTTTCGGCTTGCAGTTCCACATTTTGAGAAAATGTTGTACGACCAAGGGCAGTTAGTTAATGTTTATCTGGATGCATTTGCAATCACAAGAGACTCACAGTACTCAAATATTGCGAGGGATGTTCTTGATTACTTAAGGAGAGACATGATAGGACAAGAAGGAGAAATTTTCTCTGCAGAGGATGCTGATAGTGCAGAAACAGAAGGTGCAGCAAGGAAAAAAGAAGGAGCTTTCTATGTTTGGTCCACCGAGGAGGTAACTGGACTAGTTGTTCGTATGTGCTCCGTGTCACGGCTAGTACTCATTTATGTGAATAGGAAAAAAGCTTGCTGATAGAAAGCCTTTTGGGGTCTATGAGGAGAGCAGAAAATCTGCAGTATGTATCTGATCTAGCCATTTTATAGGACTTAATCAACTTCAACTCTACCACCAAAAAGAACCTTTAAAAAAGGATTTGACAATTCACTGTGGGTGAGGATTTTTTCCAGGGCGAGGGTGGGGGATGGGGGAAGGGAAGGGTGTGCTGGTTGGATTTACACATCCTTTCTCGTGTCATAACAAAGGAGTTAGGGATGAAGGAAATAGAAGGAAAAATAGGTAACTTAAACAGGAACTCTGAATTTCATATGTATTATATGGCATAAATCTAAATGGGACAGGTGGTGTAGGTCAGTACTCAGTAGGTGAATCATTAAAAGGTGCTTTTGGCCCCATAGGGTATCAGCATTCCTGGATTTTTTTTTTCGTGTGTTTTAATTTTTTTTTTTTGGGGGAGGGGGGGTTGGGTACAAGGAGTTCGGGGGCTCTGAATGAACGAGCATGACACTCGATGAAGTTCCATATTAAGCGTTTTTCTGTATTCCACTAAAATGTTGCCTATGTTTAAATGCTTTTGTCTTGAAGTGTCCCTCTATGCTTCCACTGCAAAATATTAGTTTCATCTCATTATTTTTCTCTTATTTTGTTTTTCATTTACCCTTAATTAGAAGCAATTCCACATTGTAATAATGGAAGTACTTTCAGTAGGATCAGATGTGTTCATTTGGTCATCTCACTCATAAGGGACGGAGGGGTTACATTTTTGACAGTCCTACTCGTAATGTGAAGAGATGACTGGTAAACTGGTTCAGCTCCCATAGTGGATCTTAAGATTGGCATGTACACTACTAGACCTTTTCCTTCTAAAGGATTTCTGCACTGCCCGTCTCCTGTTAGAGCAAGAAGATGGAGGCATAACCTCGACAGACCCTAATTGGGGAACATGATCTGAACTGTTATGGTGCCTGTGGCAAGTCTGTTATTGCTCCTTGAGCTCCTAACTTTGTGGCTATAGCTGTTTATTGTTCCTATTTCTCTGAAACTTCTCCCTTTTGTCCTCTCTTTATGTTTTCTAGAGGGTGAGTTGGGATAGGGTGTAGGTGGCTGGATGGTGGTGCATGTCTGTAATCATAAGTACCTATGATTGCAGAATTTTAGTGGTTAATTGTGAAATGTTGAGTTGGTGAACAACTTGTCGTAAACTTAAATTTGATGTGATTATGGAGTTTCTAACTATACTTTTCTAGTGTTTAAATCCTCTACATTCGTCATCTTGAGAGTGTGGTCAATGTAACTTCTTTTTATTGAACTTTTTCAGATTGAGGACATCCTTGGAGAGCTTGCTACCCTATTTAAGGAACATTACTATGTAAAATCCACGGGGAACTGTGATCTATCTAGAATGAGTGACCCACACAATGAATTCAGGGGCCAGAACGTGCTTATTGAGAGGAGCAGTACTGAAGCATTGGCTAAGAAACACGGCATGTCCATTGAGAAGTATCTTGAAACTTTAGGAATGTGCAGGATTAAACTATTTGGTGTGAGATCGAAACGACCACGACCACAGCTGGACGACAAGGTACACTGTAAAGATTATCAGTCCTTTTATGTTGCCATGTCTTACTTCTATTATTCACATATCTTGAACAGTTTTTAAACCTGCATTCTTTGGACTTGCTTAAACCGATGTGAAAACCTTCGACTACTTAGTCAGTCCATGATTTTATCCTTCTGACTGAAAGCAGGTTCCATGTGCATATAAGTTTGGCGTCAACTCTTCCTAGCAACTTGAGGTGTTTCAAATTGTTACCTCTTCATATAATGCATATCTGTAGCTGTTCATGTACTCATAATACGATCTCTGTATCAGGCACATAGTTGACACCAATATAGGTGTTGCTGCGTATACATAATACAAGAACGAGGAATAACCTTATGTTCCATTGTTTTTCCGAATTTGGAACTCTAAAGTGTCTTAGTTGTTAGAGCTTTGTAATTAACAGAGGTTGTGGCTTCATATTCTGCTGCCTCTACATAACTAGTATGGCTCATCTTGCAGGTGATAGTTTCTTGGAACGGACTCACCATTTCCTCTTTTGCAAGAGCTTCTAAGATTCTAAAGGGAGAAAGTGAAGGACTTAAACACTGTTTCCCAGTTGCTGGCAGTAATGTAAGAACTCTTCCAATAGCTTGTAAACTTGCACTTTTATCTTACTCTTTGATTAAACTTTTCTTTGCTTGATGTAGTTCATCTTCGGCCAGTTTAAGCTGTTATAGACTTGCGCATCTTTTTAATGGCTATCCAAGCCAAAGACTTGTCTTTCCCTTTCTAAATGGATGAATGTTGAAGTAAATTTTTTTTTTTTAATTTTTTTTTGTATTATTACCACTATAGTAGTATGTCACATTTCAATCTTATTTTATCTTCTTCAAAAAGAATATAGGGAATAGAGAAGTTTTAAACTTTCTTTTCGTATATCCCGTTTAGTTCAGGTAATCATTTGACCAAAATATGACGAAGTTTCGTATTCCCGAGCTCAGATATAAGAAAAACAAATATAATGGCAGAGTATATAACAGAACATTTAAACCTTTATTCTGCATATCAGCCAGTGTTGAAGAATAAACATCTTCATCTCATAATGGATGAGCAGACTATTGGACCAAGCTAGATGTGGACCACCGTTGACATATTTTCCCGTATTTATAGCTTGTCCCCATCTTTTAATTTTCTTTAATGGTTGTGCTCTGTCCTATCTTTACTGGATTAATTGAAATGTAATTGCTGAAGTGCCTTTGTAGATATTCCTCAGTATCTCAACTATTCTTTTGGTTACATGATCCATTTGTTCTCTTTTCACTAGCAAATTAACGAACTTCATCCGAGTTCTTATTGAACTGAGAGCTCCACTAGAGAATAAAGATTGTTGAAGAAACAACAAGATGACTTTAAGATTTATGAGAATTACATAATAAGCAAATTATCTCTACCATTTTGATGTCCACATATGTTCACATATATTAGCTGATATGTTCACATATTTTAGCTGACACACGCGAACATATATTAGCTGACACATGCTACTCTGTCACTAACTCTTTTATCCATTCGTCTTTAGCTCTCTTCTTATCAACAAGTGTCCTCTTTAACCTTACAGTTATAAGTGTTTAGTACAGTGTCTTATTAGTTTATAAATGGGACATTTTCTACGTTTTAGATAATTTCGTTACTCTTTAGATACAAATATATAACGTAAATGTTGTATACCTTTTTGTTTTGGTTCTTTGGGCTGCCCTCTTCCCTCCTCTCTTCCCCCCATTTGATCCCACGGCCTGTAAGGATGGGGATCTAAGCTTTAATTACTTGAGCTATGAAGCTATCCACCTTGATGTTTTATGCCTTGCAAGTGATTAATAAGTCTTTGCCTGCGAAGAAATTAGTTTCCCAAGTACCTTACAGTTTCTGAAAATCCATTCAGCCCAGTGAATATATTCAAGTGGCTGAGAAGGCGGCATATTTTATAAGAAGTCATCTATATGATGAAGAAATGAAGAAACTACAGCACAGCTTCCGTAATGGACCTTCTAAAGCCCCTGGTTTTCTAGATGACTATGCCTTTCTTATATCAGGACTGCTAGATCTTTATGAGTGTGGTGGTAGCATCAAGTGGCTTGAATGGGCAGCTGAGTTGCAAGATACCCAGGCAAGTACATCAATTTGCACATCTGTCTTTCCAGTACTCTACAATAAAAATGTATGCAATCAATCATTTCAGGATTATGTGAGAATTTTCTAAATAATCTACATTTCATTCAATCCTTTATTCTAGGATGAGTTATTCATGGACAAGGAAGGGGGAGGCTATTTCAATACCCCAGGGGAAGATCCTTCTGTTCTTTTGCGCGTAAAAGAAGATCACGATGGTGCTGAGCCTTCTGGCAACTCTGTTGCAACAATCAATCTTGTCAGGTTGGCGTCATTTTTTTCTGAAGGTCTATCTGATCAAAGGCAGAATGCTGAACGACTTCTGGTAAATACCTTAGTTTGCCTAATTAAGTCCTTTAATTATGTATTATTTTCTGTCAAGTTTTCTAATTTAAGATGGTTCTGAGTTTACAGGCTTCTTTTGAAACAAGGTTGAAGGATATGCCAATGGCAGTGCCTTTGATGTGTTGTGCAGCGGACATGCTCACTGTTCCTTCCAGAAAACAGGTGGTTCTGATTGGACGTAAGACTTCAACGCAGTTTGATAGCATGTTGGTTGCTGTTCATGCAGCTTATGATCCCAATAAAACAGTCCGTTTTAGCTCGAAACTTATTTGGTTTCCCTGTCGATATATACGGTACAACTTTTTCTGGATGGTGGAATAATTGCAGGTGATCCACATTGATCCAAGCGATCCAGAGGAGATGAATTTCTGGGAAGCAAAGAATACGAAGATTGCGAGTATGGCAAGAGGTAGCTTCTGTGAGGATAAGACTGTTGCTCTTGTCTGCCAAAACTTCTCCTGCAAACCCCCTGTATCTGATCCTGCCTCTCTTCAAGCTCTTCTTCTCAAGGCAAAATAGAACTAGTGTGTAGAGACAGAGACTTGGTTAATGGTTTCTAGCTATGTGCCAAGGTGGTGTGTGTAAATAAGGTATTATGCTGATCGGAGTGTTTTCTAGTGCCAAAACGGTCTAGTATCACCCTTTGTGTTGTTCGTCCTTTGCTCTCACTTATGCCGACACATTAATAGGATCTTGATACAAGTCAAGGTCAAGGTCAAGCTCCAAATGATCCGATTTGTTTAGTCCTTGAAGTGTTCGGGTTCAATTTAAATTCAAACTCCTCATTTGTGTCATTTCTCAAGTGGGACGATGAGTCCATGGATGAAGCATGAAGATGACACCATTTCTAGAGTCTTAGTTATTTTAATTAAGTCTTTAATTTTCAGCAAATAAAGGTCCGAAAATCTTGTGATATTTCGACCAAGAATAGGCGTGTGATTTGGTTTAGGCGTGTGATTTGGTCCTTGTGCTCCAAGTTTGCAAGTTGTCATTGAGTTGTAATACTTTCCTTATTTCTTGGTGTGTTTAGGCGTGTGAAGGGGGATTATGGGCTGATTTGGTTGTTTCCTTATTTACTCCTTTATTCTCTCCTAGATTCAAGGGATTAGGATGTACGGAATTAAGGAGTGTTTCCTTAATTCTTATGGCTGATTTTCGGCCTTGCTTGGTCCTTGGAGGACAAGTTTACTCTATTATAAATAATAGTTCCATGCTATCATTCAAAGCATGTGAGATTTACCTAAAAACTTTGTTATTGAATTTAATTGTGTGATCAATTACTTTCGACCATTGAGTAATTTTCAGGAGTGATTATTTACTTAGTGTTTAATCTACTTTATTCCAGGAGTGGTGTAAGTGAGATTAAGAGTTAATTAAAATATTCAGGAGTGATTATTTTAATTATCATATCCGGTGACTTAGAATATAAATTTCGGACTTCATTCATTCTTCAAATTCGAACCTTTGTTTCGGATAACCTTGGTTGCTCTTCAATTTGGACGTGTAATCATATCAGTTGGTATCAGATTTTTCCAGGAGGGTGAGGATAGAAGGGATTCTTCTTTCATTGGTAAGTGCTTCTTCTTTGTCGATCCTTTGTTGGGGATTTGTGTGTGGTTGTGGCTTGCTATTTCTTCTGTGACGTAGCATCTTAATTGGGTTATAATGGCGGAATTGATTGAAATAAAAGCTCTTATTGAGAAACTCTTTAACACTCAAAATGAAGAAAAAGAAAAAAGGGAAAGATTAACAGTAGCTCATAACATTCTTGCGGGTAAAGTGAACAATAAAAACGACCCTAATCACGTTGACTATGAATCTGATGTTGAAGAGGTTAAAAGTGTTAAACCGGCTTATGATAATGATAGGGAGATTAAACTAGATGACTTTACTGGTGATTCTAGTCCTGAGGATTTACTTGAATGGATTCGTCAACTTGAGAAAATTTGTGATTATAAGGGGTTTGATGATGAGAAACGTTTTAAAATTGCCACCATTAGACTAACTAAGTATGCTGGAATTTGGTTGGAAAGTCTAAAGGCAAAAAGGGCGAGACTTGGGAAACCTAAGCTTAAAAGTTGGACTAAGCTTAAAAGGAAATTGCATGAGAAGTTTGTTCCAAGTGATTTTATTCAACGACAATACATGAGAAAGAATTCTTTGACTCAAGATGTGTCGAGTGTGCATGATTATATGGTTGAATTTGACAAGTTGTGTTTGATTTGTGATGTTGAGGAGGTCGAACAAGAGAAAATTGCTAGGTTTGTTAATGGACTTAATAAATCTATTGCTAGAAAGGTTGATGTGTCGAATTATAGTACTTTTGATGATGTGTGTCGATTGGCTTTAAAATTTGAAAGGCACGAATTGGAGGAAAGGAAACCATATGGGGGAAAATTCGGCCATAATAAGACCAGCTCTTCTTCTTCTTTCGTCCCTTCTTCTTCTTCTAACTCTTCTAAAACCTTTGAAAAAAAAGATAATCCTTCTAAGGGGGAACAAAAGGGAGACCATCCTAAATTGGTGATTCCTAAAGAAAAATGGGAGGAAACTCGAAAGTGTTTTAAGTGTCAAGGGAGGGGTCACATTGCTAGTAATTGTCCATCTAGGAAGACCTTAACGATGAGACAATACATGGAAATAGAGGAGGAAGAAAGAACGTATAACATTGTGTGTGAAAAGGAGGAAGAATGTGAAAGTGATGATAATGAGATTGCATATGCCGAAGATGAGTCTAGGATGCTTGGGGTTATTAGGAGAACTTTGCATGTTGATCATTCTCCTAACCATGATCAAAGAGAAAACTTGTTTCATACTAGATGTCGAATTGGTGAGTTTACATGTAATGTGATTATTGACAAGTGGTTCATGTACGAATGTGGTTGCTTCTAATGTGGTTTCTAAGTTGAATTTGATTGTTAGAGACCATCCACATCCTTATAAGTTGAGTTGGTTGGATGACAAAACGGGTTTGTTGGTGAAAAAACAAGCTCTTGTGTCGTTTTCTATCGGGGGTTACAAAGATGAGTTGTGGGGTGATGTTCTACCCATGAGTGCTTGTCATCTTCTTCTTGGTAGACCTTGGCAATATGATCGAAAAGTTGTTCATGAGGGCGAAACCAATGTGTACACGGTTTTGATGGGTTCTAAAAAGATTCGGTTGGTTCCTTTGTCTCCTAGTTCCATGGCACCCAAGAAGGTGGTTGAGACGAAACAAAACTTGTTTCTTTCGGCCAAAGAATTCGAGAAAGAGGTAGAGTTGGAAGGACATTGTTATGCTTTATGTGTTAAACTTGCTTTGACTAATGGTGTTTCTTCTAGTAGTCCGAAACTTGCAGCTCTATTGGACGAATTTTGTGATGTTTTTCCGGAAGAATTACCTCAAGGATTACCACCATTGAGAGGCATTGAGCATGCTATTGATCTTGTGCCAGCGCACCTTTGCCAAATAAGCCGGCATATAGATGTGATCCCGTAGCTTCTAAGGAGCTACAAAAGCAAATTGAAGAGTTGATTGACCGAGGCTATGTAAGAGAAAGCATGAGTCCATGTGCCGTTCCCGCTTTGCTTGTTCCTAAGAAAGATGGTACTTGGAGGATGTGTATTGATAGTAGAGCCGTCAACAACATTACAATCAAGTATCGTTTTCCTATGCCTAGATTGGAGGACATGCTTGATGAGCTACATGGAGCTTCGATTTTTTCGAAGATTGATTTGAGGAGTGGTTATCATCAAATGAGAATTCGGGAAGGAGATGAATGGAAAAACCGCTTTCAAGACCAAACAAGGTCTATATGAGTGGATGGTGATGCCCTTTGGTCTTTGCAATGCTCCTAGTTCCTTTATGAGACTTATGAATGAGGTACTACGTCCCTTTCTTAACAAGTTTATTGTTGTCTATTTAGATGATATTCTTGTATATAGTACTAGTGTTGAGTCTCATTTACTTCACTTGAGAGCTTTATTTGAAAAATTAAGAGAGCAAAAGTTGTATGGAAAAATGGAAAAGTGTGATTTTCTTGTTCCTAGTATTGCTTTTCTTGGTTACATTGTGTCTAGGGATGGAGTTCATGTGGATCCGGAAAAAGTTAAGGCCATGTCTTCATGGTTGGCGCCTACAAGTGCTCATGAATGTCGAAGTTTTCATGGTCTAGCTTCCTTTTATAGAAGATTCATCCGAAATTTCTCAACTATCATGGCACCAATCACGGATTTGATGAAGAAAGGGGAGTTTTCATGGAACTCTCATGCTCAAAAGGCGTTTGATGAAGTCAAGGAGTTACTTTGCAACGCTCCTATCCTTGCCTTGCCGGATTTCAACAAGTTGTTCGAAGTTGAGTGTGATGCTAGTGGACTTGGAGTTGGGGCGGTTTTGCTTCAAGAAAGGAGGCCCATTGCCTACTTTAGTGAGAAGTTGAGTGGCGCCAAACTCAATTACTCCAACTATGATCGTGAATTCTATGCAATTGTGAGAGCCTTGGATCATTGGTCTCATTACTTGAGGCCCAAGCCTTTCATTCTTCATTCGGATCATGAAGCACTCAAATACATCCATGGACAGCAAAAACTCAACCATAGGCATGCTAAGTGGGTTGAATTCCTACAAGCCTTCACATTTTCGTCCAAATACAAGGAAGGTAAGAGTAATATTGTTGCGGATGCCCTTTCTAGGCGTTCCTATCTTTTGGCCATGGTTGATGCAAGGGTGTTGGGGTTTGAACACTTAAAGGATTTGTATGATAATGATGATGATTTCCGTGAGTTCTTTAGGAGTCCTAGTGGTTTGTTTGTGGTACAAGAGGGATTTTTGTTTAAGGGAAACAAGCTATGCATTCCTAAGAGTGGCGTGAGGGAGTTGCTTGTGAGAGAAGTTCATAGTGGAGGGGTGGCTGGTCATTTCGGTGTTCAAAAGACATTAGACACTTTGAATGAGAGTTTTTATTGGCCTAACATGATGAGGGATGTTCATATGGTGGTTAGTAAGTGTGCTACTTGTCAAAGGTCGAAGAGTACCTTCCATAAAGGCCTTTATACTCCATTACCCGTACCTGATACACCTTGGGATAGTGTGAGTATGAATTTCATTGTTGGATTACCAAGAACTCAAAGGGGGAAGGACGCCATTATGGTGGTGGTGGATCGATTTTCGAAAATGGCTCATTTTGTTCCTATGCATAAAACTGATGATGCTTTGCATGTGGCGGATTTGTACTTCAAAGAGATTATTCGATTGCATGGTATTCCTAGAAGTATTGTTAGTGATCGTGATACAAAGTTCCTTAGTCATTTTTGGAGGAGCTTATGGAAGATGGTGGGGACTAAGTTACTCTTTAGCACAAGTCATCATCCTCAAACGGATGGTCAAACTGAAGTAACTAATAGAACTCTTGGAGCTTTGCTACGTGGCTTGGTGAGTAAGACACAAAAGGATTGGGATATAAAGCTAGCTCACACCGAGTTTGCTTATAATCGAGCTCATTCTTCTACTACTTCTAAGTCTCCATTTGAGGTGGTCTATGGTATCAATCCTTTCCTTCCTATTGATTTTGTGTCACTAACTAAATCTGAAATTCATGTTGATTCAAAGAAGAGGTTGGAAGCCTTTAAGAAGACTTGTGAGCAAGTGAAAGCACGAATTGAGAAGATGAATACTCAATACAAAGAACGGGCCAACAAACATAGAAGACAACCGAAGTTTCAGGTTGGCGATTTGGTTTGGATTCATTTGAGGAAAGAACGTTTTCCAAGTAGAAGGAAGAACAAGCTTATGCCTAGAGCTGATGGTCCATTCAAAGTTATTGATGTGATTAATGAAAGTGTTTATAAGATCGAGCTTCCAAGTGATTATGGAGGTGTGAGTGCAACCTTCAATGTTTGGTGATCTTAGTCCTTATTTTGATGATGAAAATTTGAGGACAAATTCTTTTGAAGAGGGGGAGAATGATACAAGTCAAGGTCAAGATCAAGCTCCAAATGATCCGATTTGTTTAGTCCTTGAAGTGTTCGGGTTCAATTTAAATTCAAACTCCTCATTTGTGTCATTTCTCAAGTGGGACGATGAGTCCATGGATGAAGCATGAAGATGACACCATTTCTAGAGTCTTAGTTATTTTAATTAAGTCTTTAATTTTCAGCAAATAAAGGTCCGAAAATCTTGTGATATTTCGACCAAGAATAGGCGTGTGATTTGGTTTAGGTGTGTGATTTGGTCCTTGTGCTCCAAGTTTGCAAGTTGTCATTGAGTTGTAATACTTTCCTTATTTCTTGGTGTGTTTAGGCGTGTGAAGGGGGATTATGGGCTGATTTGGTTGTTTCCTTATTTACTCCTTTATTCTCTCCTAGATTCAAGGGATTAGGATGTAAGGAATTAAGGAGTGTTTCCTTAATTCTTATGGCTGATTTTCGGCCTTGCTTGGTCCTTGGAGGACAAGTTTACTCTATTATAAATAATAGTTCCATGCTATCATTCAAAGCATGTGAGATTTACCTAAAAACTTTGTTATTGAATTTAATTGTGTGATCAATTACTTTCGACCATTGAGTAATTTTCAGGAGTGATTATTTACTTAGTGTTTAATCTACTTTATTCCAGGAGTGGTGTAAGTGAGATTAAGAGTTAATTAAAATATTCAGGAGTGATTATTTTAATTATCATATCCGGTGACTTAGAATATAAATTTCGGACTTCATCCATTCTTCAAATTCGAACCTTTGTTTCGGATAACCTTGGTTGCTCTTCAATTTGGACGTGCAATCATATCAGATCTTGATCTTGATCTTGATCTTTATCTTTATATATACTAATAAGGCTAGAAAAATTAGCCAACGTGTCATCCATATGTTTGCTCTTGCTATTTGGCCAACCAAAAATCGTCATCTTCTATTTTAATACACGTGTCTGAAGGAATATGTCGTTAGACATCCCGACAATTACTAAATATAAATAGGAATTAAATTGTGAAGATAATAAAGTTAATTATTTTAGTAATCATATTTTCTTGCTAGAGAATAAATATGATTAATAGAACAATATAAATTGGGCCTATAATTAAAATATATTAATTCTATGAGGTCACGCATTGTAGTACAAGTTGAACAAAATAATTCAAATCCATTAAGGATTAGGGTTGGGCCGGTCATCAGGGGAACGGAAGGAGAATTAGTTTTCTTAACTAGCCTATGACTCTTCTATTATATATAGGATATAATATTAGGATTTAGGTGATTACTTCATTAAACAATTTCTTTTCACAAAAGAGAGAGCTTGAGAAACTCTAATCTACTCTCCCCTAAACGGCGCCTATACCATCAAAAGTTAAGGCAATTTCATCTCTTCCGTTCTAGCAAACGTTGGTGTTCAATTGGTGCTCGTGGACTGTTTAGAGGAGCAACACTTGGAGCTCTCATATCTTCGAAGCTTGCATACAACAGGGAAATCACGCTACAAAGGTTTGATATTTAATCTCTACTGAATGATTTATGTGTTTGATTATGTTTGCGATCCTATGATAGATGTTAGGAAATTGTTTCTTGAAATTCCGCTATATATATATATATCTATATGTTCCTATGGTGGTATCAGTTTTGCTTAACTCATAATATTCATATGATCATGTTATTGTACGCTAACTTATTATTTTTATTCTATTAAGGGAGGATTTATTAAATTTGCATAATTGATATTTGATATTAATTGATTGGAAATTGTAAATAGTTGATTTATTTGTGATTTATTCCCAAATAATTTTATAAAGGTCCGAATTTATTATATTAAGGACGAAATAAATTGGTTAATTCACTCCAAAATTTTCGGATTTTTATAAATATATTTGTTAGATTTGAAATTATTTAGTGTTTAATTTGATTAATCATTGAAATAAGTTGTTAACAATTACAAGATTTCATTTTTTATTTTTTAAATAAATCTAATATTCATCACCCACATAGATCTAGAATAATATGATGGCTGAAAATAATTTGATTACTTTTCCCACTAATTTTCGAATTTTATCATATTATTTGTGAATTTTGGTTAAATTTTATGTTAAATTTGATTATTCATAAATTTTAAGGATAAAAATTAAAATATTTGATTTTATTTGTTGTGGTAATTCAGTAGATCACCCTAAAAATATTTTTTGAATTTTTTCAGGATTTAATTGTTTTTTTTTTTTTTTTGAATTTTTGGATATTATTTGATTTTTTTCCTAATTTTGAATTCTTGATTAGATTTATTGTTTAATATAGATTATAGATTCAAATCTAACCTCAACAAACCTAAAAATTTGTTGATTGATTCAAAATTTTTTGCCATAATTTTCGGATTTCAAACCTAAAAATTTGTTTAAGATTTGTTGATTGATTCAAAAATTTTTGCCGTAATTTTCGGATTTCGAAACCCTAATATTTCCCTTAAATCTTTAATTAATTGTTAAATAAAGATAACTTTAATTTAAATGTGAATTGTTACATAAATTAAAGAATTAACCATGGCTGGGTGGACCACCGGTGACGGTGGTGCCACGGTGGCTGGCGAGGGGGGGTACCGGAATAGGGCGGGGCAGGGGCGGCACAGGTGGGGAAGGGTGGGCTCGCAGCCCCTCACTCCTCTCGCGTGGCTGCTGGTGCTCAGGTGGCTATTCTCTAGCCGGCGAGTGCTAGTGGGGCGGTTTGGCCGGCGATGCTGGCGGTGTACGGCTCGACCCTGGCAGGGGTTCCGACAGGACTACTGTTGTGCAGTTGTTGTTGTGTGCGGTGCTTTATTGATTTCCGACGGGTGGGTTTTGGGTTGGCTGTTGACTGGCAGCCTTGTGCTGCTAGTCAACAAGTCAACCATAAATAAAAATTACAAAAAAAAGGAAAATCTTATTTTCCAAAGTTGAGCATAAATCCAAAAATTTCCTATTTTGCAAATTTGTGAATAATAATGATTATTACCATGTTTAAATGATAATTAAATTAAAATAATAAAGTTTCCTAAATAATTTCTAGCTTAAATTTGTTAAGTTTCATTATTATTATGGAAAGTTTTATTAGCTTATTAATTGTTAATAAGTAAATAGTGTGTGTTTATTTTATTTTGATATTATAAATGCGTAGATGTTTAATGTAATATGTATGATATTATATTTTGCATGTTATGACTAGTAAGTCCCAAATTAGGATAGTAAATATGATATGCGAATCGTTATATTTGAATGTAAATTAAATACGATCTGCGAAACGTTTGTATTTTTGTAACTTTAAATTTTCGTTATTTATTTAATTCAAATTATGTAATCAAGCATGAGGATCCAAGGAGTTTCAATGATGGTGATCCATGGAGATTTAAGAGAAGATTCATGAAGATTAGTTATTTTCCTAAGTTTAGGAGCCATACTAGATCATTTTAATTATTGTTTTTATTAGTTTTTTTCATTTATTTTGTTAAAATGCTTGTTTCTAAGTTTGTATGTGGTTAATTGATTCATATGTTCACTACTAATTGACCATATTAATTAGTAAACTTAGGTCCCCAAAAGTAATATTGAGTTTTAATTGCTTTTCCAAACAACATCTATAACGCCTTAGATAGTGAGTAATAGGTTCTGCCAAAGTAGGGTGTTCCTCAGTTATCCGGGGATAGTAAACTTACATGTTAATGTTTGGTTTAACTCAACAAAATCATCAAAAGACAAAGTTTTAGGTTTTGAAGCTAAGAGATAGGAGTAAAACAATGAGTTGTTAACATGTCTACCAAGAATTACAATTAGTTATAATTAGTAAAATGTTTACTTATCTCAACTACTATAAATTGAAGGCACCGCCAAAGTCCGTTTGATTGTAGTGGGAAGGAATTTTGGTTATATCTTTATTCAATGGGGACTTTCATTTTGAATAAAGGATAATAGTTAATTAAAATTTGTTTAATTGCTGCTTTTAATAAACATTGATGGAATTCTTGCTTTATTATTCTCTTGTTGTAGTTATCATGTCTGATTCAAACAACAATACCCCCAGTTTTAATTTGCGCTATTTACTCGAAAAGGACAAACTGAATGCACCAAACTTTCTAGAATGGGAAACGACTGTTAGAATCGTTCTTAAAGCCGAAGGAAGGGCAAATGTTCTCGACAATCCTCTCCCTGAACCTCTGCCAGAGAATGATAATGCAGCTGAACGGAGAACAAGACAACCTTAGAGGCTAATTCAGTGCAAGTAACATGTTTGATGCTTGCTTGCATGGAACCAAACTTTCAAAAGTGTTTTAATGGTCTGGATGCCTACATCCTCCAGCAGCTGAAAACTATGTTTCAGAAGAATGCTAGATTGGAGAGGTTTGGAGCTCAATGTAAGTTGTTGGAGTGCAAATTGGGCAAAGGAAAACCCGTTGGTCCGCGTGTGTTCAATATGATTTGAAATTTTCAGATCATGGAAAAATTGGGCTTCCCTTACCCATTAGAACTAGCAACTGGCAACTGATATTGTGATCAAATCCTTGCCTAAAACTTTTCAAAACTTTCGGTTGAATTTTTACATGCAAGGAGGGGGTGCTACCTTGCAAGAGCTGCATGGTATGCTAACTCAGGCTGAAAGGAGCTTGCCTGCTGAACCTGAACATAAGGATGTTCTTATGGTTAGGAAGGACAAGCAATCCAAGAAGAAAGGGGCTCCTAACAAGAACAACAAGGGCAAGGTTGTTGCCACTGATGATACTTCTAAGCCAAAAGCCACTCCTAAGGCAAAAGTAGCAGCACTACATGAGTGCTTCCACTGCCATAAGATTGGCCACTGGAAGAGGAACTACTCCAAGTATCTGGAGGATAAGAAGACTAGCGCTTCGACTTTAGGTATTTATGTTATAGAGATTAACTCATCTACTTTTACTTCATGGGTATTTGATACTGCGTGTGCATCTCACATTATTTGTAATGTGCAAGCACTAAGAAGAAGTAGAACGTTGAGCAAAGGAGAAGTAGACCTCCGCGTGGGCAATAGAGCACGAGTTGCTGCTTTGGCTGTGGGAGATTGTAGTCAACTTTTGCCTTCTGGTTTAGTATTAGAACTTCATAATTGTTATTATGTTCCAACTATTACCAAGAATATTGTTTCGATTCCGGTTTTGGATTCGGAAGTTTTTTCATTTCAAATTAAGAATAATTGTTGTTCTGCTTATTTGAATGATTTATTCTATGTCTCAGCCAAGTTATCAAATGGTTTATATGTGCTACACTTAGAAACCCACATCTATAACATAGACAACAAGAAACATAAAACAAATGATTCAAACCCATAAGTTCAAAGCATATTGAGAAACTTTATAAAGATGGAATTCTCAAATCATTTGATTTCAAATCATTTGAAACTTGTGAGTTTTGCTTGATGGGGAAAACGACAAAGTCTCCTTTCACAGGGTCAAGTGAAAGGGCCAATGACCTTTTAGCCCTCATACATACGGATGTGTGCGGACCTATGAGTAAGTTGGCTAGGGGAGGGTACAGTTAATTCATTACTTTTACCGATGATGTAAGCAGATTTGGATTTGTTTATCTCATGTGGCATAAGTCGGAATCCTTTAAAAAAATCCAAGGAATTCCTGAACGAAGTACAGAACCAACTTAGGAGGAAAATTAAGGCATTTCGATCTAATCGTGGTGGTGAATATTTATCTCAGGAGTTTGGTGATCATCTGAAAGATTGTTGCATCCTTTCACAATGGACTCAACCAGGAACACGACAGTTAAATGACGTTTCTGAAAGAAGGAATCGAACTCTACTTGATATGGTTCGATCCATGATGAGTCTTACTGATCATCCTATTTCATTATAGGGATTTGCGCTTGAAACAGCGGCATTCACACTTAAAAGAGCACCATCCAAAGCAGTGGAAAAGACACCATATGAAATGTGGACTGGAAATGTTCCAATATTGTCTTTTCTAAGGATATGGGGGTTCTCTTTATGCGTTACCGAAAAGAGACTAAGGGATACTTCTTCTACAACCAAAGCGAAAACAAAGTGCTTGTTGCTCATAATGGTGTCTTTCTGGAAAAGGAGTTTATTTCCAGAAAAACAAGTGGGAGTAATGTATATCTCGAAGAAATTCGAGATGACTAACAAATGGATGAGGTTAAAACCTCGTGAGAGGCAGCACAACATGAAAATACTCAGGAGGCGGTGCATTCAATTCAAGTACCTCCTACCGTCCCTCTTGGAGATAATCCTTACGAAGTCCCTCAACCTAATGAGGTAAAAACTTCTACTTTGTTCCCCAACGTAGGTATAGTAGGACCATCATTTCGTCAGAGAGATATATTGATTTCCTTTTGACTGAAAGTTCTAAAATAAGGATTTTAGAATTAGAAGAATTACTAGCTACAAAGATGCTTTGGAGAGTCAAGACTTCGAAAGATGGCTTGAGGCCATGAAATCTGAAATGGATTCCATGTCTGAAAATCAAGTATGGGACTTGGTTGTTTTGCCTGACGGGGTAAAACCCATTGGATGTAAATGGATTTTCAAGTTGAAAACAGACAAGGATGGAAACATTAGTGTTTTCAAAGCAAGGTTGGTGGCGAAAGGTTTCAAACAAATTCATGGTATTCACTATGATGAAACCTTCTCACCGGTAGCTATGCTAAAAGTCCATTAGGATAATCCTTGCAATTACTGTCTTTCATGACTATGAAATATGGCAGATGATGTCAAAACTGCTTTCTTGAATGAGTTCTTGAAAGAGGATGTGTACATGACACAACCTTAAGGTTTTGAAGATCCAGAAAATCTAGGGAGGGTATGCAATCTTAAAAAGTCCATTTATGGACTAAAGCAAGCATCAAGGAGTTGGAACCTCAAATTTGATGAGGCAGTCAATAAATTTGGCATTCTCATAAATGAAACGAAATCTTGTGTATAGAAAAAGTTAAGTGGGAGTAGTATTACTTTTCTGGTCTTGTATGTGGATGATATACTTCTCATAGGAAATGATAAAACCACTAGTGGAAAAAAGGCCAAGGGCTGCGTTTTTTGACCGCATCCCTTGACATTTTGGAAGGGTTGCGGTTAATTAAGGGCTGCGGTTTTCTCTCAAAATCGCAGCCCTTAATTGACCGCAACCCTTAACGGATAAAGGGTTGCGGTTTTGACATGTCACCCCAAAAAAACAAGCAAAAAAATTTTGTAATTTTTTTGCCCTAAATGATCCCCAAACAGTTATATATAAATAAAACATCATTTTTCATTGTAAATTATGTGTTTTATACATATATAGAGAAAGTTACAAATTATATGTCTGCACAATAGTTGGCTACCCACAGATGTGATATATAGTATCCACATATGCCTCAATAACCAAGCGGATAGAATAGTGGCAAATGAAGCATTTGAAGAGCTCATATATGAACTCCATCTACTTATTACAAGAAAACCATCCTTCCCTTTTGACCACTTGTCCTGCTGCAAAGGCCTTGTAATACCGGACAGACTTAAGTTGAGACACAACAGGTTCTGAAACAAGATAAGGGAATGGCACACAACACTTCCAGCACATGATTCAAGCACTCGCTCTAGTGACTGCCATTAAGCCCATTTCATTAAGGTAAGTTTATATTCAAAATGAATCCTATCTATCAAAAGCAAAAGGAAATTTTAGAAAAAGACGAGAAAATATAAGCAACAATAACCAATCATTGAACTTTCTTGCTCACTAGCCCATACACACATATGTCGTGGTAATTATCAATAAGTCGATACTCCAACAACAAAGATAAGATCCACCAAGCACAAGAAACAAGCTAATATGCTATAAGATTAGAAAGCATGCGTTTTGGTATTAAAATTTGAATGCAAAGAAGTTGACACTCCATCACCACAAAGAGTATGCAACTCTCATACCAAACATCCAATAAGTAATCACTAAAGAAACGACATAAATTGTCTATAATCGTCAAATAAGGATAAAGATACAATTAATCATGACAATTTGAGGAGAAGAAAAATGCACCACTTCTCAGTATAGCCACAAAGTTACTTGTAATTGTTTAGTTATTATTTTGTACATCACTTTTGGTGAGGGAAGATGGCTGCTGCAAGTTCTTGGCCAAATTTAGTAACTTTTAAGTTTTTTATACCTGAGTAAATTTTATTTTAGAAGTTTTTGCACTCTAGGTTTTCTCAATGCTTCCGGGATTCAATCTTCTCTAATCTAACCATAAATTCTCTCGCCTCTCACTAAACACTTCTAAACCCTAACAGCTTAAGCCGCCGCCCAGCGCAGGCTCGCTGGTGGTCGGTCGGAGCGCCGCGTTGCTTCCCGGGCCACCGCCGAGCCCGCACGCCGCAGGTCTGTTTTTCCTTTTTTTCGAGTCTTCATCTCCTCCCTTCCCTCGTCGGTCTTAGGTCTTCTTTCCCCATCCCCCACCTCTAGTAGTGTCGCACCACCGCTTCGCCGCCGCGTAGTTCCCCTTTCTTCAAGTGTTTTCGTCGGTCATCCCCTAGTGTTTGAGTTAGTCGCCTGGTTGTGAGCTTGGGCTTTCCCTTCCCCCTCCCCCTCCCCAGTTTTGCGGTCAGTTAGTGTAGGTTTGGGTGTCCCCTCCTCCTCCCCCTCCCCCTCCCCCGTGGTCTCTCGTTTCGCTTCCCCTCCCTCTCGGTTGTCGGTTTGGGCTCTCCCCCCCCCTAATTTCCTCGGTCATAGTTGTAGGGCTTCCCATTCCCTCCCCCCTTTTAGTGTTGTGTCGGCCAAAGCCGTAGGGCATCCCCTCCCCTCCCCTCTCCCCCCTTTAGTCTTGTGTCGGTCAAAGTTGTAAGGCATCCCCTCCCCCCTCCCCCGTTAGTGTTGCGGCCCCCTTTTTGTTTTTTCGCGGTGCGTCCTCCTTTCCCCCATCCTTCTTATATTAATCTCTGCATTTCGTTGTTTAGTTGTTCGTTGTGTTAGTATGGTTTTGTCAGTTGTTATCTTAAACTGCTTGATAATTTTGTTAATTGCTGGAGGTAGTCTTTGTCTTCAAGATGTTGGATCTGGTTTATGTGGTTGGTTAGGGTTTCCGTGGCAAGCGATTTCATGAATGGGGTTTGTTTTATCTGATTTTGAAAATCGGATGGTTCTTCGAGATCTAACAATGGTTAGATTTCAATCTCGCTTGGTAATGATTTGCTCAATCATTGCCTTGACAAAACGATATCTGAAGACGGCTCCCCAATTTGTCAATTGGGTTTATTACGCGTCAACTCATTTGAGCTTCTCATCAAAAGAGAAGCCTGAGATACCCTTCCAAAAGGGTATTGAGTCACAAAGGAATGTGACTCTTCCCGGATCCCCGGTCGTAGAATCCCATGTGACGAAAAGGTCACTGGGATTGGTCCTGTTGCGAGTTCCTAATCTCACTGTTACTTTGGTGCCCCGTTTATGAAATCATCCCTCTCCTTCCCCTCATTTCGTCAGGATTCTGGGGATCGTCATCCACCAGCAGAAGAGTTTCACTACAGTTCGCTATTAACTCAGGCCTCCAGATCGAGCAGTTTTATCCTAGTTTAAATTATTTATGTTTTTGAAATTGTTATGTAAGAGCAAATGTCGCTCAGTTTAGTTTCTCTGTATTTGTTTGTTTGTATTAGCGTTAAGATATACTTCTGGTTTTAATTAATGCGCATTTTCCCTGTTGTCAAAAAAAAAAAAAAAGATTATGTGATTTAGTGTTGAGTTGATGCCCAAAGTCCAAAGGTCAAGAAAAGGAGAGCCAAGCGAAGATCAAGCGCTATAAGTAACTTTTTGTTTGGTATGTATGTATCTTTGTTTGTTAAATTTCCATTTTGAGAGTTGTGCAACAATCGACATATTGGGCATTTGAAGGGTTTCAACTAAAATGAGTCAAGTCTTTCTTTACTGAACCTTAGGTGTCAAGATATGGATAAACTATCGTTTTAACTAGTGTGGGATCAAGTCAGTGTAAATAATGCTGCAAAAAATTGTTTAGAATAAGGCTTATTGATGTTTTTTGAGGTAAATCGTTGCATGGATGTGTATTATCGTATGTTTCAGTCTAAAAATACTAATGCCATTATTATCTGGACTAGTGATTTGTCGCAAAAATTGAGGTGTAAATCATGCTGCCTTGGCAAAGGAATCTTAAGGAGGATTGTATGCATCTAATTTATGTTGCCAAGGTTTCAAGGACAATTCTGTGTTGGACTATGCAGAATTTGGTAATAACTCCGACAATAGTTAAGACTCAACCCCCACCCCCCCAACTCCCTTCTAGATATTATTGAGTTGTAGTAGAGTAGATTTGTTGTGTGAGTATGCTTAGTTTAGTGATGGAGAGGACAATTTTTGGTGTAGCATTTTGGTCAAACTATACATGTACCTTAGATCTGCTAATTTGGTCCAATTTATGCCCTTATACCAACTGCAGCCCTAAATGATCCCCAAACAGTTATATATAAATAAAAAAATCATTTTTCATTGTAAATTATGTGTTTTATAAATATATAGAGAAAGTTACAAATTATATGTCTGCATAATAGTTGGCTACTCACAGACGTGATATATAGTATCCACATATGCCTCAATAACCAAGCGGAGATAGAATAGTGGGAAATGAAGCATTTGAAGAGCTCATATCTGAACTCCATCTACTTATTACAAGAAAATCATCCTTCCCTTTTGACCACTTGTCCTGCTGCAAAGGCCTTGTAATACCAGATAGACTTAAGTTGAGACACAACAGGTTCTGAAACAAGATAAGGGAATGGCACACAGCACTTCCATCACATGATTCAAGCACTCGCTCTAGTGACTGCCATTAAGCCCATTTCATTAAGGTAAGTTTATATACAAAATGAATACTATCTATCAAAAGCAAAAGGAAATTTTAGAAAAAGACGAGAAAATATAGGGAACAATAACCAATCATTGAGCTTTCTTGCTCACTAGCCCATACACACATATGTCGTGGTAATTATCAATAAGTCGATACTCTAACAACAAAGATAAGATCCACCATGCACAAGAAACAAGCTAATATACTAAGATTAGAAAGCATGCGTTTTGGTATTAAAATTTGAATGCAAAGAAGTTGACAATCCATCACCACAAAGAGTATGCAACTCTCATACCAAACATCCAATGAAGTTACTGTAGTAAGTAATCACTAAAGAAACGACACAAATTGTCTATAATCGTCAAATAAGGATAAGGATACAATTAATCATGACAATTGGAGGAGAAGAAAAATGCACCACTTCTCAGTATAGCCACAAAGTTACTTGTAATTGTTTAGTTATTATTTTGTACATCACTTTTGGTGAGGGGAGATGGCTGCTGCAAGTTCTTGACCAAATTTAGTAACTTTTAAGTTTTTTTATACCCGAGTAAATTTTATCTTAGAAGTTTTTGCACTGTAGGTTTTCTCAACGCTTCCGGGATTCAATCTTCTCTCTCTAACCCTAAATTCTCTCGCTTCTCACTAAACACTTCTAAACCCAAACAGCTTAAGCCGCCGCCCAGCGCAGGCTCGCTGGTGGCCGGTCGGAGCGCCGCGTTGCTTCCCAGTCACCAACGAGCCTGCACGTCAGTAGGTCAGTTTTTCCTTTTTTTTCGAGTCTTCTTCTCCTCCCTTCCCTCGTCGGTCTTAGGTCTTCTTTCCCTATCCCCCACCTCTACTAGTGTCGCACCACTGTTCCGCCGTCGCGTAGTTCCCCTTTCTTCAAGTGTTTTCGTCGGTCTTCCCTTAGTGTTCGAGTTAGTCGCATGGTTGTGTGCTTGGGCATTCCTTCCCCCTCCCCCTCCCTCTCCCCTGTTTTGTGGTCAGTTTGTGTAGGTTTGGGTTTCCCCTCCCCTTCCCCCTCCCCGTGGTCTCTCGTTTGGCTTCCCCTCCCCCTCCCCCCGGTTGTCGGGCTTGGGCTTCCCCCTCCCCCTAGTTTCCTCGGTCATAGCCGTAGGGCTTCCCCCCCCCTCCCCCTTCCCCTCCCCTCCCCCCTTTTAGTGTTATGTCGGTCAAAGTTGTAGGGCATCCCCTCCCCCCTCTCCCCCCCTTTAGTGTCGTGTCGGTCAAAGTTGTAGGGCATCCCCTCCCCTCCCCCTATTAGTGTTGCGTCCTTTCGTTTTCCGGCGGTGCGTCCTCCTTTCTCCCTCCCTTTTTAGTTTTAGTCTCTGCATTTTGTTGTTTAGTTCTTCGTTGTGTTAGTATGGTTTTATCGGTTGTTATCTTAACATGATTGATAATTTTGTTAATTGCTGGAGGTAGTCTTTGTCTTCAAGATGTCGGATCTGGTTTATGTGGTTGGTTAGGGTTTGCATGGCAAGCGATTTCATGAATGGGGTTTATGTTATCTGATTTTGAAAATCGGATGGTTCTTCGAGATCTAACAATGGTTAGATTTCAATCTCGCGTGGTAATGATTTGCTCAATCATTGCCTTGACAAAACGATATCTAAAGACGGCTCCCCAATTTGTCAATTGGGTTTATAACGCGTCAACTCATTTGAGCTTCTCATCAAAAGAAAAGCCTGAAATACCATTCCAAAAGGGTATTGAGTCACAAAGGAATGTGACTCTTCCCGGACCCCCGGTCGTAGAATCCCATGTGACAGAAGGTCACTGGGATTGGTCCTGTTGCGAGTTCCTAATCTCACTGTTACTTCGGTGCCCTGTTTGTGAAATCAGTCCTTTCTTCTGCTCCTTTCGTCAGGGTTCTAGGGATCGTCATCCACCAGTAGAAGAGTTTCACTACAGGTCGCTATCAACTCAGGCCTCCAGATCGAGTTGTTTTATCCTAGTTTAAATTATTTATGCTTTTGAAATTGTTATGTAAGAGCGAATACCGCTCAGTTTAGTTTCTTTGTGTTTGTTTGTTTGTATTAGCGTTAAGATATACTGCTGGTTTTAATTAATGCACATTTTCCCCGTTGTCAAAAAAAAAAAAAAAAAAAAAAAAAAAAGGCTTCTGGGATTCAGTGTTGAGTTGTTGCCCAAAGCCCAAAGGTCAAGAAAAGAAAAGCCAAGTGAAGATCAAGCGCTATAAGTAACTTTATGTTTGGTATGTATGTATCTTTGCTTGTTAAATTTCCATTTTGAGAGTTGTGCAACAATCGACATATTGGACATTTTAATGGATTTCAACTAAAATGAGTCAAGTCTTTCTTTACTGAACCTTAGGTGTCAAGATATGGATAAACTATCGTTTTAACTAGTGTGGGACCAAGTCAGTGTAAATAATGCTGCAAAAAATTGTTTAGAATAAGGCTTATTGATGTTTTTTGAGGTAAATCGTTGCACGGATTTGTATTATCACATGTTTCAGTCTAAAAATACTAATGCCATTATTATCTGGACTAGTGATTTGTCGCAAAAATTGAGGTGTAAATCATGCTGCCTTGGCAAAGGAATCTTAAGGAAGATTGTATGCATCTAATTTATGTTGCCAAGGTTTCAAGGACAATTTTGTGTTGGACTATGCAGAACTTGGTGATAACTCCGACAATAATTAAGACTCAACCCCCCCCCAAACTCCCTTCTACATATTATTGAGTTGTAGTAGAGTAGATTTGTTGTGTGAGTATGCTTAGTTTGGTGGTGGATAGGACAATTTTTGGTGTAGCATTTTGGTCAAACTATACATGTACCTTAGATCTCTTAATTTGGTCCAATTTCTGCCCTTATACCAACTGGCTAGGGGGGGTTTTGCATTTTGCTATGTGAATTCATGTATTATTATAAATTCATACTTACAAGGGAAGAAAGCATCTTATCATAATCAACTCCAGGTATTGGCTATGTCTGCTATGCAGTATAGCAGAGATGGCCACTGGTGCGGGTTGGGCGGGCTAGTCCGTGGGCCCTAGCGGGCGGGGCTGAGATTTCATGGCCCAGGTTCGGACCGTGAAAATTCACAGTTTGGGCGGGATGGTCCACGGGCTGAAAAATCTTAGCCCACACCGGTCTGTTACCGGTTTTCATGGTTCGAGGAGTGATTCTGGCGGTTTGTGGGCCTAGAAGGCTGGACTAGGCTGGCAATCCAGCATGGGAAATATTTTTTTCAAAATTATTGAATCATTAAAATTATTCATTACTGTTACATAAAACCTTTAAAACTAATTAAAATATATATAATTATTAATATTAATGAATAATTTCATTATTTTTGAATTTGATTGAATTATAATATATGCAATTTGATTAAAATATATACAATTTGATTAAAATATACATAATTTGGTTGAATAATTACTTGGGCTGGGCTGGTCCGGTTCATGGGCCGGGCAAAACCGATTTCGTGGACCGGGCTGGGGGTTTTAGTAGCGGACTTTCGTGGGTTGGGCTAAAAAAATTCGACCCACGATCTACCCACCAATTTCACGGTTCGAGGCGGGCTGGACCGGGCTTTTCGCGGGCTCGACCCACACGACCCACGAGGTGGGATGGGCTGGATGGGCCCAAACTGTTGGCCATCTCAAACAGTATATATCCTCATTTGACCCACAAACTGAAGCTAAAGTTTTTTCAAAGCTGATATTAGTAAGTAGTGCACTAGGTGAAGATCACAATATAGCAAATAATCATGAATCTAGCAATTAACGGCAAGTTAAAACAATGCACCATAACCAGTACCAAAGCTGGCACCATGATCCCAAAGGGGGCTACAATGCCCATACTAATTCCTCGAACAATCATCTTCAACTAAGGGGAAAGGGGAAAATAAATAAGCTAAAGTTCAACCTCGAACAATCAACTTCAAATAAAAGGGTTCTAATTTCTAAAACAAAATCGGAAAAAAACATAAAAACAATGAGATATAGAATAACTCATCTGTTGAAAGAGAATCCAATGTTTAACAAGCAGCTTGATCGATCGTAGTCACCAACTAGCGACAACCTTTAATCACTATCAAGTGACAACATCAAAATGGAGAACAAAGATAAATCATTAAATATAATGAGAGAGCAAATATGCTATTTACAATATTCTTCAATCATAGTTTTCAATCAACAATCAATGGATCACAATCGATCAACAACATCATCATATGATCCAATTAACTCTCTTGTTAACTGCTAACTAACCAAAACCGAAACTAAAAACACCAAGAATAACATGAACAATTAAAGACAAAGAATAAATAACATTAAAAACAATAATTCACCAATAAATTAACGAAACTTACACGGAACCAGGTTTTATTATGTATAATAGCCAGACTATTAGGCATAATTTTTTTATTACTAATCACTAGGAAGCTTCATAACAAACATTAAGGTAACCCATGATCCATTTCATCTATCATATAAGAATCTCTGGCTTTTCTAAAGCCTGCGTAAATACCAGGATCTTCACAATTACATCAGAGCGTTACTGAGGGGAGCTAAATTATGTTATATTTTTAACAAAGGAGTATTGGTATCGTATACAGGATATTCAAGTAGCACTAACACATATATGTACAAATTTATAGGTAAGCACTAAGCATGACTGAATGAGCATAACAATTTTTCCTTTATTTTATAAAAATTGCAATATACATCAGCACCTTAGTTTTGTAATAGGTTGCTATTCTTAAATCAAGGATGAAACTGACAGAAAGTAAGTTACAGAAACATATTGTCAGTTATGTTGCATAGATGAGAATACATGACATAAATTTTATAAAAGAATGCATTTTAGGTTGAGTTCAATGAATCAAGCACCAATGACACAGAGATAAGTATACGTACATGGTAGACATAGCATAATAAAGAACAATTATTGTAAACAAATTGACATCGCAAACTCAAACTCATTGCATAATAAAGAACAATTATTGTAATTCAAAGTAAGATTTTTTAAGATCCTAACAAAGATCCAAACCCTAAGTTCAACAGAATCAATCAAACAAACGACAAAAAATACAAGAATCAGAGTACCTTAAATCAATAACAAAAGAAACTCAAGCGATTGCAAGACTACAACAATATCAAACCCTAGATCCACGAAAATCATCGAAAAAACAGCAAAATAGGTTAGAAACTTAAAATGAAAAGAGAGGAGAGAGAAAATACCTCAGCGGTGAGGATCGGATCTCCGGCACCGACACTATCAGCAGTAGTGGTCGCGCGACAAAAACGAAAGAAGGAGGAGAGCGCGGGTGAGAGAAATAGACGACGGCGAGCAGAGGAGATGACAACAGCGGCGGCGAGCAGAGAGAAGAGCGAAGCTCCAGCGAAAGCGCGGCAGGGGTGTGAGTGAAAGTCTGAGAGAGAGGGGCGTGGTGTAAAGTGAGAGGGGTAGAGAGAGAGGCGGTTCAGCTAGGTTAAGTGGGGTGAGAATGTTAAAGCTTAGAAATTCACTAAAGTTAATTTTTTTCGCGGGTAGATTAAGGGCTGCGTTTTTCAGATAACCGAAGCCCTTGGCTTTTTTCCTCTAGTGAACCATGCTTGAGTCAGTCAAAAATGCTTAAAAATTGTTTATCTATGAAAGACCTAGGAGAGGCAGAGTACATATTGGAAATAAAGATCTATAGAGATAGAGCAAAAAGGCTGATTGGACTTAGTCAAGAGACTTATATTGATAAGGTTCTTGCAAGGTTCAAGTTGGAAAACTCCAAAAGAGGTTTCATTCCCATGCAACATGTCATATCTTCCTATTAATTTTTTAGTTTATGGTGGAGATGATGAGTTGTTTGTTACTAGATACACCGATGCAAGCTTCCAGAGTGACAAAGATGATTTCCTATCCCAGTCTGGTTTCATATTTTGTCTCAATGGAGGAGTTGTGAGCTGAAAGAGCTCTAAGTAGAGTACCATCGGGGATTCTACAACAAAGGCTGAGTAAATTGCAGCAGCAGATGCAGCAAAGGAAGCTGTTTGGATCAAAACGTTCATTAGTGAGCTTGGTGTAGTTTCTAGCATTGACAATGGCATTGAATTGTATTGTGTCAACAATGGGTGCCATTGCTCAATCTAAGTAACCCAGATTGCATCAAAGGTCTAAACATGTGCTTGGGAAATTTTCATCTTATTTGAGAGACCGTTGGAAGAGAAGATGTGAAAGTAAGCAAGGTTCATAATGAGGATAATGTAGCAGATCCTCTGACTAAACCGCTTGCTCAACCTAAGCATGAGTTTCATACTAGGTCTATGGGCTTAAGCAGAATGGCTTTAGGTTGTTTACTTCATGTTTACAATTGTAAATACATTTATTATGTTTTGAATGTTTATCAATAAAAATTCGTTTTTTATTGAATTGTTTAATTGGTTTAGTATTAAATAAAATGTCCAAATAATTTGTGTTTTCAAGTAGGATTATCGAAAACGTTTTGATAATAGAACCTATAAAGTGAACTGAAATCACAATTTATTTAAAGTCCCTAGTCTAAATCACTAAATTGGACATAAGTGATTTATTTAAAAGACTAGTATATAATTAATTGATAGCACAGATCCATGGGATATGGAGACATAGAGATGTCTAATTGATTATATGGATGTATACTTGATACATTGAGAATTGACCTAATTAGATTCTAAAAGTAGAATCAAACTATTGTATTTTGTGGATTCCTTAGACTTGAGTATGTCTTAATAACCACAATATAATTAGTTTAACCTTGACGCTGTTAAACGTCGCGTCGTAATAGGAGGTTATAAAAGAGTGATCAGGTGGGCTAAGAATTGAGTAGCAATTATGGTCATACAAGAGTGGATAAGTCTTCCTACTAAATAGGAATGGTGTTTGGGCCTCTTGATGAGCGAGAACTGGAAAAATTACATGGCCATGCGGAATAGGATTAAAGAGTCAATCCTTATTTGAGTAGTTCGAACTCAGCAATCAAGAAACAAAATTTGAGAATAACATAATATTATCAAATTTGGCATTAAATGACTCAAGGAATTTAACATTGCGCTTTTGTCTTCGGACAAGTGGGAGATTGAAGGACTTTGTCCTTAAACATCCCGGCAATTACTAAATATAAATAGGAATTAAATTATGAAGAAAATAAAGTTAATTATTTTAGTAATCGTATTTTCTTGCTAGAGAATGAATATGATTAATAGGACAATATAGATTGGGCCTACAACTAAAATATATTAATCATATGAGGTCACACATTGTAGCACAAGTTGGACAAATCAATCCAAATCCATTAAGGGTTATGGTTGGGCCGGTCATAAGGGGAATAGGAGGAGAATTAGTTCTCCTAACTAGCATATGACTCTTCTATCATATATAGAATAGAATATTCGGGTTTAGGTGATCAATTCATTAAGCAGTTTCTTTTCACAAAAGAGAGAGCTTGAGAAACCCTAATCTACTCTCCCCTAAACCGGCACCTATACCATCAAAAGCAAGATAATTTTTTCTCTTCCGTTCTAGCAAACGTTTGTGTTCAATTGGTGCTCATGGACTGATTAAAGGAGCAACACTTGGGATCTCAAATCTTCGAAGCTTGCATACAACAGGGAAATCACGCTACAAAGGTTTGATATTTAATCCCTATTGAATGATTCATGTGTTTGATTATGTTTGCGATCCTATGGTAGATGTTAGGAAATTGTTTCTTGAAATTCCGCTATATATGCATCTATATGTTCCTATAGTGTCACTCGTATAAGAATTAATGTCCACCTAGATTTTGATTCAAATGGGCCATCTTTGATTATGTATAATCTTTACTATTAGCAATAATTCATGTTCAAAATTAATCATGTGCGAATTGATCAAATGTAAATCATTTCCTACTAATATTTTAGGAAATAATGAATTACAAATTACTATGGAAGGTTTTCTTACTAATATTTTCGGAAATTAATTAGTTAGTTTTTCCATCCTGAACTTGGCACTGTAAATAATGTAATTATATTTCCATTGCATTCCTACACCAGTCTCTACAAACCCTAGTCACTAGAAAATAAAGGTGCGAACACCTTTACTAGTAGTAACACTAGTAACGTGTGAAAAGCCTGAAGGACTTTCATTATCCTTGTACAAGCAAGAGTTGGCTAGTAAAAAGGTAGTTCCTGCTGTTTTGTCAGCGGATCTTACGATCTCTCATAGAAAGGTACATCAGTCTTTAAGCTTGTTTCAATTTTCTATACATACTCTAAAATAATCTTGCAAATGGAAAATGAATCGAGTTCAGTTGAAACAACACCCCCATCTACGACTAAGAAGATTTGACATCCTAAATTGGAACATTTAGATTTTTTTGATTATGAAGGTATGGTGTTAATAATGTTCCGTTCAGATCATCTTCGATTTTACAAATTAAAGTTTGCAAGGAATTCACAATGGACCAAAACTTGAATTCAATCGAAATCTTGTGGAATATGTCTTTTACGAGTAAAGGATTCTAGAATTTATTTGGATTATGAATATATGGTATTGCATTGTCTTCATTGCAATCCTCCAAGGGCTCATAAAGTATGTGAAGATTTATTTGAAGAAATCAGCTTGAACGATGGAGATGTTCTACGTCTTAAAATATAGTATTGTTGCGTTATTTAACTAATGATGATTATTAATTTCATAGTTATATTATTGTATCTGCTTTTAATAAATCCATTTGGTAGTTTTTTTTTATGAAATTATTATGTACAAAGTCCCATTATTTTATGTCATTGCAATAAAAAAATAAAAAAATTGAATTCACCAACTAAAACTTAAATGACAACAAACCAACTATTTTCTTAGGGTTGCGAAATCTGAAATATTTTCAATTCTAAGCCCATTAAATTGCTCTTATGTCAACAAGCAACTCTTACATTTAATTTTTGTATTAAATAAAAAAAATAAAAAGATTAAATTCACCAACCAAAACATAAATGATACCAACCAAGTATTTTTTTAGAGTTGTGAAAAAAAGTTGGTCGAGTTTGATTTGTAAAAGAGGGCAACCCCTCAATCTTTTGTTTACATCACTATCTCATCTTTTCTTCATGTTTTCTTAAAAATCTGACTCCTCAAATTCTAATTCAAAATCATTTCAATATTCTTAATGAACGCACAAATTGAAACCCATGTGAATAAATTTGTGCAGCTTAATAATGAATTTTTAGAAGAGTGGTCAACTTATGATGAGAAGATTAAGGAGGTTGTTGACAAATTAGATAAAATAGAGCAAGATGGAAAAAAAACTATGACTTTCATCATTCAAATAATCCATGCACGTAATCAACTTGAAGTTTCAACTAAGGTAGCAAAGGATGTAGTTGACGGAATGGACGCACTTCTGAAGAAGTAGTAGATTTATGTTGGTTATTGTTATGCATGTTAGTGAAGTAGTTTGTAATCCATGTTTATTTATATATATGTTTTATCTTTTTTTTATCATTAATAAAAAAAACATTTATCACTGCAAGAAAATTCGCCTATAGAGGCAACACCTTGAGGCAATCAATTTTTTGTAGCCTCTAAAAGTGCTTTTTAGCAATAGTTAATTTTGGTTGCCTCTAAAAGTTGTTTTTAGCATCAATAAATTTTAGGTTGCTCCTAAAAGTACTTTTTAGCATCAATGAAATAATGGTTGCCTCTAAAACTATTTTTTTAGCATCAGGAAAATTTATGTTGCCTCTAAAAGTAGTTTGCAGCATTAATGAAATAATGGTTGTCTATAAAACTTTTTTTTTAGCATCAGGAAAATTTATGCTGCCCCTAAAAGTAGTTTTAGCATTAACGAAATAATGGTTGCCTCTAAAACTGATTTTTTAGTATCAGGGAAATTTATGTTGCCCTTAAAAGTAGCTTTAGCATTAATGAAATAATAGTTGCCTCTAAAACCTTTTTTCTCACATCAGTGAAATTCAGGTTGCTTATAAAACCTTTTTTTCTCACATCAGTGAAATTCATGTTGCGTCTAAAACATCATTTAAACAATAGTAAAATCTAGGTTGCCCCTAAAAGTAACTTTTAGAATTAATGAAAGTCATATCTGTAACAACCCGCACTTCCGAGCTGCTAGCTAATCATGCTTAATATTCACAAATCTCAGTTATCATTAATAATCCTCAAATCATATTATCTTGCAGCGGAAACATAACCTTACAAATCGATCCTGGACATGTGGGTTATGGGCCCACAACAAAGAAATTCAAAACCAATATCGGATTACGAAATACATTACACTACCAAGACTCCTAACAGAACTAGGAGTACTTTGCACTCTTTGATCCTAAGAGAGACTAAGCACTTCTCATACGTATCACTTACGCATCATTAACAGCCCTACTATCAATGCACATGCGCCAAGTACCATTTTTCTTAAGCACCAACAAAGGAGGAACTGCACATGGACTCATACTCTTTCTCACATAACCCCTATACATCAATTCTTCAATTTTCTTTTGTAACTCTTGTGGCTCTTGAGGATTACATCTATATGCAGCCTTGTTAGGAAGGGATGCCCCTAGAACTAAATCAATTTGATGTTCTATGCCCCGGATTGGTGGTAACCCTGGAGGTAGGTCTTGAGGAAACACATCACTAAACTCATCAAGGACTCTATCTGAGTGTTTAGGAATTTTGTACCCTTGCTGCTCCCCCTCGACTTCTTTTGCCACCAAAACATACACCTCACTTTCCCCTTCTACCTCCCTCTCAATCTTCTTAGCACTCACCAACAAGGACCCATTAGGTTAAGGAGGGGATGTCAAAGGTTTCAAGGCAGTTCTTTTCCCTCCCATCGTGGCAACACACACATTGGAACGACCATCATACTTCACAAAACGATCATATTGCCATGGTCTTCCTAACAATATATGACAAGCATCCATATTGCAAACATCACACAGAAATTCATCCTTAAACTTACCAATTTCAAAAGTTATTAAGGCTTGTTTCGTTACTTTTATTCCATTATCATCACTAAGCCAATTCAATTTATCAATTAGGGTTGTAGACATTACACTAGCACAACTACCATTATCAATTATGTCACATACCCTTTGTTTCACTAGGCAACGAGTGAAAAAGATTTTGTCCCGTTGAGTGTCCTCCAATGAGGCTGGTTGAGTATGCAAAACAATGAGTTCTTTACTCTCATTCACATGTTTCTCTTTTGAATCAACCTCATAGTCATCCTCATCCTCATTCTCCTTAGTTTGATTCTCATCAAACTCCTCTTCTTTGAAGCTTCCCTTACCCCTAGCATAATCCTCTTCAATTTCTTGTATGTCTCTCAAAGTCATTACCCTATTATTGGGGCAACTCTTTAAGATGTGTCCATAGCCTTTGCACTTGAAGCAAATTCTTTTTTCATCATTAGCCATAGGCGTGGAAGACTTCCCCTTGTCACCCTTAAATTTAACAAATTTAGGAGGAAACTTTGAACCACTAGCCTCCTCCTTCTTCCCCCCTACTGTTTTATCAACGTTCTTCACGAAAGGCTTAGAGTAAGAATTCTTCTTTGCTTTGGCATACTTTTCAGCTCTCATGGCAACTTGGACAACTTCCTCAAAATTCCAATAAGGCTGAAGATCCACCTTTTTGGCGATTTTCTTATCTAGTCCAGTTATGAACTGGGCTATTTTATGCTCCACTTTCTCCTCTAGATCACACAGCATAGTGATCTTATCAAATTCAGCAACATACTCTTCAACACTTAGTGATTGTTGTTGAAACAATTGTAACTTTAGGAACATATCTTGCATAAAATCCGAAGGTAGAAAGCGTTTCTTCATCCTTGCCTTCAATTGCTCCCATGAACGCAAGCTAGGCTTGCTTTCCTTCCTTCTCTTTGTTTTCAAATTTTCGTACCATAAACTAGCATACCCCGTCAGTTTTAGGACAACCACCTTAAACCTCTTAGCATCATCATAGTCCTTGTAATCAAAGACCCTCTCCATGCATTGCATCCACTCTAAGAATTTTTTAGGCTTCATACTTCCATCAAATTCGGGCATGTCAAGCCTTAAACCTCTATTATCATCCCTTGGCTGCCTCCTATGCCTAGGGCGTCCCTCCTCCTCTGAGCTAGATTCATGGTTGGTGGTGCTAGAACTCCTAACAGGACTAGGAGTGTTACTTCGATGGTTCGCACCTCTACCTTGCTCTCACAGCCGCATCATCTCCTCCATGCGTGTTCTAAAATCTTCTAGTTCTCTATCCCTACGCAAGTTTTGAGCTTGCTCAAGTGTAAGTCCCCTAGGGACTCTAACTCCTGTGTCTCCTTGTTCGTTCTCCATAACAAAATCCAAATAGAACTTGGACTAAAAGCTTGAAACTTGCGCACCAAGCAACCAAATGAACTAGATGTTTGATTCGTTTCTTGATCGTTTTAATTGATCTTGGACAAATTTTTTCACCAATCTTCAATGATGATGAAAGACCTTTGATGAAACTTTACGAAAAATCAAAAATCTTGGAAAAAAAGATTTGATCTTGAAGAGTTTCTTGAAGATCAAAGCACTCCACCGTACTCGAACAAAAACCGGAAAAAAAAAATTGGAACTTCGATGATGAACTTGTGTGGACGAATGTGTTTTAATGGATGTGTTTAAGGTTTAATGGTGGTGATGGATGTAGCCAAAGCTCTTGATACCATATGATATATTTAAGGAAAATTCTACATGGTGGCCTCCTGTTTTGGGTTTTTCTACTTGGTGGCAAACAAAAAAAAAAAAAAAAATTATACCAAGGGATCTCCTACTTTGGCTAATTATATCTAATGGCCTTAAATGCATTAAAAACCTAAGTAACCCATCATTTAAAGTAAATTTACTAACATATCCCCTAGTTAATTACCCTAATTCAAAACCACCTTCTAAATCTCCCAGGTCCCAGATAATACTTAAGGGAGATTAACAGGGAGGAGGAGTAATGATGTTATGGGTTCAACTATTTTGGGCACTTGTAAATATTCGCATGCATCAAGTCTGTAATTCATAGCAAGTATATTCAAGTTTCATCCAACAACAATATCCGTCTACCAGTGGTGGGGCTCAGCCGGCGCGGCGTGCGCGACCGCGCAGGGCCCCGCCAAATAAAGGCCCAAAATTCTGATATATGGTCATATTGTATGATATATTAGTAGAAAAGGGGGTTGGATCAGTGGTAAGTAACTGGTGAGTGAAAGGGCCAAACCTTGCTGAAGTCAAGGGTTCAAATCCTTTTGTGAAATACTAATGTGTCTTTTTATTTTTGAGAATTTATTTGCAGCCAACTTTCCACATTCCCCTTTTCTGGAATTTATTTACAGCTATGTTTCTAGACTCACCAGTTTCCCACACCTTCATCTTTTCATCTTCACTCAACAATCCCACTATAACCATTAATGCTTCACTTTCCAATTTCCATACAAATTTCTCCAAAATCTATATCTTCATATTGAAAGTCCTCTCAATATTCGACCAACTGGCAACTGCAATTCACGCTACATTGAAAGTCTCAAATGCAATTGCATGGTATATTTTCTTTTTCTTTTTACTTTTTTTTTTAATTTGTGGGATTGTGGGTTTGTTTCTACTTTGATGGTTGATTTCATTGAATTTGATTAAGGTATGAGAAAACAGAGGAAAGAAAAGAGGGGTTTTGTTTATTTTTACTTTTTAGTTTTTAATTTTATTCTTTTGTTAATCAACAAATTACAGGTAATAGTTGTACTTGAGTTGTAAATGTAAGTATGTAATGTAACTGATTAATTTTCTTATTGATGACAGAATGCTGCAGTGTTAATTTATTGCTGATTGTTTGAGGAGAGTTGAATTAGTTTTTCTTTTGCAAAAATATCGGAATTCGGTGCTATCTCTTATCACTCTCTCTATTTAGTTTATGTATTTTTCAATTTCGTCATATGTTTAGACATTTGGTCTGTCAGCTTGCTTTTTGGTAGATATTATGTAAGTTGACCATCTCCACCATGACATGAGTGAAGTATTTTTAGTTAATAAAATCAGATTCTTGTCAAAAAAAAATTTAGGGCCCCTTTTCTAAGAATACGCATAGGGCCTCCAATATCCTAGCCCCGGCCCTGCCGTCTACGCGAACAAAATAAAACTACTAGTCTTATAAAATATTGTAATCTTAGAAAAACTATCATAAAGCAAAAAATTGGAGCCAAAAATTGGAAAACAAAGACTTCAGGTTTCCTAATAATCCAAGTCTCAAGACTCCTTAATTCTTATCTTCCTTCCCAACGTCAGCAACCCTCTTCGGTCTAATACCCTGGTGATCATTATTACCTCGTGATTAACCTATTGTAAGTTTTCTTCTCCTTCTTCTTTTGTCTTTAATCTAATATTTTGTAATCTGAGCTTTGCCATTGGTTAGATTGTACTTGCATTTGTATGTACTGATGGTAATTCATATTGGATTATGTGATTATTGGTCTTCATCACCTGAATTCCAAAAGGGGTTATTTTATGTTATTTATATAATTTTAATTTTTCTTTTGGGTAGAAGAAAATTGTAGATTTGGTGGGTTAACCGTTAATGTGAATATTGATCTTCATCACCTGGAACCCAAAAGGAGAATTATATTTATTTGATTTCGTTTTCCTTTGGGGTAGAAGAAAATTGTATAATTTGGTGGGTTAGTGTAGTTAAACTGAGATTTATATGGGGAAAAAAAGTAAATTTATTGACTAGTTTCTGGAGATTGATCTATTGTTACAATTGGAGCCTTAAATGATCAATGTAAGATAGGAGTACAAAATTGAGGGATTTTGTTTTTTTTTCCCTAGTTATTTATCAAGAAGGGTAGGTTAGTAACTTTACTTTAAATGATAGGTTAGCTAGGTTTTAAGTGAATTAAGGCCACTAAGTATAATTAGCCAAAGTAGGAGGTCACTTGATATAATATTTTTTTTTGCCTGCCACCAAGTAGAAAAACCCAAAGTCGGAGGCCACCATATAGAATTTCCCTATATTTCATCTAAGGAAGATTAAACAATGTTGCGGAAAACGTGTGTATGATTGTATGAATGTTCGAACAATTTGTGACTAAGTAACCAAATATAGATCTTAGATGCTCAATAATAAAGGCTAAGCCACCACAAGGAACAAACTAAGGATTTTGATGCGTAAAGGCTCGGCCACCAGCAATCAAGGGTTGTTTGTGTTTGCATACTCAAGTTTAACAAAACTCAAAAACTTTCAATAATTCACTAAGTATCAAAGTCATACATCCTAAACTATTTATATGGAAAACAAAACAAGTCCTACTATGCTTAGGACAAGTCCCTAAGTCTTAATCCTAATCAAACTCTAAATAAGATTGAATCATGTAAAATCGATCGTTTTAAGAACGTAGGCAAAACCACGATTCCTAATACAACTCGAAATAGAAAACATAAAGCAATAAAGATAGTTTGAGTTCTAACATAATTAGAACTCCAATAAGCATGTTAATCACACGCCTAACTCACATGCCGCCTAGGTTGGTTAGCAAACATGCTACCACCAAGCCCCATGAAGAGTCCTCCATGTAAGTCAATTGAGCTAAGGTCTAAAGTGACATTCTTATGAACAAGAGCTAGTAAACTTGCATCAACTACTCCTGTATCATCCTCCTCTTCTTCGAAAACATAATTGACCTCAATTGAGCCATATCATCATCATGGACATAAGGTGCCAAATCACCCACATTGAACGTGGCACTAACTCCATAGTCTCCTGACAATTTAAGTGATACAAGTCAAGGTCAAGGTCAAGCTCCAAAGTTAACTGATGAAGGGGAACCTATTTGCCTAGTCCTTGAAGTATTCAAATTCAAGCTTAATTCAAACTCCTCATTTGTGTCAATGCTTTAGTGGGATGATGATTCGATTAATGAAGCATGAGGTGACACCATTTCTAGGGTCTTAGTTAATTTAAGGAAAAATTGTGAATAACCACCTGCCAGATACCCTTATTTTAAAATAACCACCCAAATTTCATTTGCGTTTAAATAACCACCTCTACTTAGCTTAACGTTTTTAAATACCCACCTCTTAACAGAAAAAGGTGACTCCGTTACCTCTGAGGCCTGTTGACATGCTTTTTATTAAATTTCCCGCCAATTTTCCTCGACTTTGACCTATATATATATTTCTAACATTGACAAACCTAATCTAAACAAATTTGGCAAAGATTTACTTCAATTCCACTGTGATTCCTCTTGAAGCTCAAAATTCAGGTATGTTCTTTGCAATTTCTTGGGTTTTAATGTATATATCTAGGGGAAATTAGGGCTTTTTCTTGTATTCTTATGAATTCTAAAAATTCTACCTTTATGAACTTGTTAGGAATTTGCTATGGCTGAAAGGGAATCAATTACTTGCCATTGTACTCTCCCTGTTGCAAGAAGGACTTCTTGGACTGAGAAGAATCCCGGACGAAGGTTCATGTCTTGCAAATTCTATGAGCATGAAATGGAGAGGAGGGGCTGCGGTTTTTTTAGATGGATTGATGAGAGACAAACTGAATGGCAGAAGCTATTTATCAATCAACTTATGCTGCAGAAGAGGTTGTTGGAGGGCAGAGTTAGGTCATTGGAAGATGAAGTGAGCAGTTTGCAAGGACAACGAAGACGTTTGGTGAATGATTATGGTAATTTGGAGGTCAAGTATAAGACTTTGAAGGGTGAATTGAAGCTGAAGAAAGGGTGGATTATGCAAGGGATTTATGTTTGTTTGTGTGTTATGTATGTTGTTGATTGCAGCTGCTAGGGCAATATAAGATGCAATTAGGGTTGTATTAGCTAAGTTAGGAGGGAGTTTTTTTGTTTTAGTTTACTTTCCAGTAGTGGGAAAGCTTATTGTTGTAGTAAGTGTGTTAGGAAAAATGAACCAAGTTAGTTAATGAAGAATGAACTTAACTAGGCTATGTAATGGTGGAATGATCATGTATTTTGACATTCACTCTTAATGAAGAATGAACTTATCTTAGCTATATCATCATCCATATATCAATTTATTGAACTGATATATCAAACAAATTCATTGATGAACTGATATATGTTTTCCAAACTCACATCACACACAAACTGAACATAAACTGATATTCACACACTTGCACTTTTCCATATCAAAAACTGATATCATTCAGCTTAAACCAAAAAAAATCCAAAGCATACAGTTAATAATATCAGATTACAAAAAATACAGCTTGCTATTAACTTTCAACACATCCAGTTCTACTTTGTCATCCTAACACAAATCACTACAAGTCTCAAAGCTGTTTCTTCTTTGAGCCTTTGAGAGGTAGCTTAGGTCTGAACTGAGGTGTGGATGTTGTTGCTTGTTTCTGAAGTGAAGATTGCCTGGTGACAGGAGGAGCTGTTGGTGGTTTTGGAGGTGTTGTAGATGATTTAGAAGGTGCTGTAGGTGGCCTACATGCTGCTGGTTGTTGTGGTTGTGGTGGCTTCTTTGATATGTTTGGTTGCTTGCTTGTAGGGGGGTTATGCACAGTTGAAGAGCTTGCTTGGGAGGAGCTTCCTATGATGTTGTCTGCTACTTGCTGAAATAACAAAAAAAGCATATATATATGTTAGTAAAAAAATCTGAAATTTCATATTAAACCTCATAACACAAGTTAGATAAATACCTTTTTGTTCTTAGCTTTGATAGTTTTTTTTGACCTCTCAGCTACTGCCCATTGTGAAGTGCTAGGAGGCCTCCCAACTTCTTTTGTATTTGCTGAAACTGTTGTAGCTTTGCATCCCCTTTTATTGTGTCCCACTTGACCACAATTGCTACATTTGCACTTCGCCATCTTAACCTTCTTGGCTTTCTGTTCAGCCTCTTCCCCCTTTTCCTTTTTCCTCTTTTTCAAACTAGGTCTCCCAGGCATAATCTTATGAACTGGTGGTAGAGGATGGGGTAGATCAATTTTTTTCCAGTAATTAACACCAGGCATGGGGTTGATGGCTTGCCTATATGCATGTAAATATGTCTCTCTACTATAGGCTGCATCAACATAGTCATTTGGATCAGCATTTTTGTCCAAAATGCATCTAAATGCATGCACACAAGGGATGCCTGTCAACTGCCAGTGATAACAAGTACATGTCCACAAAGCCAAATCAACTTTCAACTGATCACCCCTATGACTAACTTTATACATATCCTCTCTACTAATCTGCAACACACATTTCCTTGACTCTTCATCCATTCCATCAAAAGTCTTCTTAATATATGGCATGTTTTTCCCTTCATAAGATTGAACTCCTTGCCATTTCTCATAGTTTCTCTTCATCAGATACCTTCTTAACCATTCCATCATGGTTAGAACTGGCTTGTCTCTTGCCTCCTTCATGACAGCATTGAATGTCTCGCACATATTGTTCACCACATGTTGGATTTGCAATTGGTGGAGAATTTGTGCATTAACCAGTGTTGTGGAGGAATGTCAGCTAAGTATTCATAAGCTTCTTCAGATAGACACTTGATGCTCTCCATGTTAACCTCAAAGAAAAACTAGAATTAATTAATAGATTAGTCAAGTACATAAATGCCATTTAATGAATGAGAAACAAAGAAAAAATTCCATGACATTACCTCTGTTGTTGCCCTTGCTGCATTCCAAAAGAGGGACTTGAAAATACTCCCACTGAACTTCAGTTTAAAATTTGCCCAGATGTGCCTAACACAAAATCTGAGCTCTGCTTTTGGTGCAAGCAAAGAAAAAGCCTCCAACAGTCCCTGTATTTTATAAAACACCATCACAAACTGATTTAATATCTTCACTTAATTGACAAATAAACTATAGACTATACAAATGTATTTTAAAATAATACCTTTTGTCTATCAGACATAAAGGTCCATCCTTCACCCAATGGAGCTCCACCAATGTCCTTCAACAACAATTCAATGAACCAACACCAACTATCTTTGTTTTCCACCTCAACTATTGCCCAAGCAAAAGGGTATATATTGTTATTTCCATCTTTCCCGACAGCAACCAAACATTGTCCAGGATAAGCTCCTTTGAGGTGACACCCATCCACCCCAATAATAGGTCTACATCCCTTCTTAAACCCTTCCTTGCAAGCATTTAAGCACACATACATTCTAACAAACAGTGGGGGAGGTCTCTCAATGCTATCAACCATAACATATGCACTGCTACTAGGATTATGTTCAATAAGAGCATTCACATAGTCCCACACTTTGGCATATTGTTCAGATGCATCCCCATAGATGATAAGTTTACATCTAGCCCTTGCATACCAAGCCTTTGTATACTTAATAATTATGCCAGTGTCCCTAAAAACCTTGTTAATAAAGGCCTTGAGCTTCCAATTAGGATCAGCTCTAAAATCCTCAATGTATCTCTCTGCTAGGTATTCACTAGTCAACTTATTAGTCAATGATTTTCTCACATGATCATGCTTCATGTTCATAGATTTCAATTGCCAAGTACCACTATTAGGTAATTTCCTAGCATTAATTTGAAATTACACTTCCAGTTTCCCTTATGAGGACAAGCTATCAACTTAGGGTCTTTTCTCAACCTAGTCTTCTTCACATCCCATTCACAATCACAACTATTTTTGCAATAAAGAGAAATTCTTGTGCCATCATTGTGAAAGGTGTAAAAGTCATACCTGTTTTGTATAGCATGCCACTGAATAGCTTTTCTCAGAATATTAGATGAGTCAAACAACATACCAGGCTGAAACTCAATTGGATGCTTGAAAGCAACCTCTGGATTGAAGTGTGGCCATCTTTGTTCATCATCAGTGCTACCATCAATGCTCCTCAACTCATCAGAATCATCTTCAATCTCAGCTTGCAAACTGATTTCTTCCCCATCAACATCTTTCACAACCTGTTTTTCCTTTTTCTGAACTTGTTTCACCCTTGTGAAACTGAAGTGAACCATTCACTTCTTTCAACAAATTATCCTTTGCAATTCTTCCCCTAGTTTTCACAAAAATCTCTTCATGTTTACTACCTTTCAACTCAACTTCTTCTTCCCCAGCAACCCAAGCAATATCATCTAAGCTTGTGTATTCAGATGAACTCTCACTTAGTGAATCTGCCTCACTGTCACTCTTAACAAAAAGCTTTTTCTTTGCCTTTGGCTTCCTAACAGCCTTGCCTTTCACCTTCCCCTCATCTTCAATCTGCTTTTGCTTACCTTTTTCTTTTCTCTTAGGTTTATCCTCTGTTAATTCCTCTTCACCACTCTCCACTCTACAACTTTTCTTCTTCCTAGCAATGTGTTTAACCCTAGGAGTGGATCTCTGTCCCATTGGTAGTCCTCTCTCAAACTCTTCTCTGCTCATAGGCCAAACATCACTGTCATTTTGTACATCTCTAGGTGGCAGATTGAACCTTGGGCTTCTCCTTTGTTCTAGTTTAACTTTGGCCAACTTCAGATTTGTTTGGCTATTTTGAGTTGGAGGGTTTACTGTGGCTGGGTTAGAGAAGGTAGAAGAAGTTGTGGAGTTTCTTGTATTGGGTCTCAAAGTGGGCTTTTGTTGAGTGGCTTTTTGGGTTGAAATTTGTTCTTGTTTAGGAGAGCTAACAGCTGTGCAAAAGCAGTCCAAAGTTTGGCTTTTGTCAACAGTTTCAAGCCACAATGAAACGGACTCTTGGTTTGTCAATTCAACTAACCCATGCTTAATGTTTTACCCTTCTCACTAAAATGAAACTTCAATCTACTTGGCAAACTCATACTACTAGCAGCACATGCATTCTCTGCCATTCCCCATAAATACCTCAAATTACTTAATTCTTTCTCTAATTGACAACTAAGGTAACTGAACTCCCCCTCATACTGAACCACCTTCCTCCCTTTAATAATCTTCTGAGCAAAATCCCCACCAACTTGAAGCCTAATTTGATATTTCGACATTCTAGCAAGGGCAAAACTGAAATTAGGATTCTACCAATTTCATAAGGCAATCAACAGCAATTAAAAATCAATCAAAAACGAAAAAGCAATTGCTTAACCAAGCTTCTAATTACTTAATTGAATAATTTATACATAGATTAGTATAGTATAAAGGTTATAGTTTCAGTTTTTTACCTTGTTTAGGGCATATAATTAACTTCACTGGGCCCCAACTTCACGACACAATGCAGTAACACCACCGTCACTCACACCTTCTTCTCACTGTAAAAAACTGAGTTGCAGATTAGAGAGAGAAATAATCTTGTCTAGAAAATTGAATGAAGAATTTAAAATGGGGAGGGGAAGGTGAAACAATAATTGAAGTTTGAAGAAGAAATAGGAGAGAGGAAAGAGAGAATAGGAAGAAAAGTATGAAATGCGTGGTTTGTTAGAGGGAGATTAGGTCAGTCAAAAAAAAAATAGGCCCCACTGTTAACGGAGTCACCTTTTTCTGTTAAGAGGTGGGTATTTAAAAACGTTAAGCTAAGTAGAGGTGGTTATTTAAATGCAAAAGAAATTGGGGTGGTTATTTTGAAACAAGGGTATCTGGCAGGTGGTTATTCACAATTTGAGCTTAATTTAATTAAGTCTTTTAATTTCAGCAAATAAAGGTCCGAAAATATCTTGTGATAATTCGGCCAAGTTAAGGGTGTTTTAAGGTCCTTGTGTTCCAAGTATGCAAGTTGGCATTGAGTTTTAATAGTTTCCTTAAGTAGGTTAGGCGTGTGAGGGAGATTTGGGGCTGATTTGTAGTTTCCTTAACTACTCCTTTATTCTCTCCTAGAATCAAGGAATTATTATGTAAGGTGCTAGGTTGTATTTCCTTAAATACTTGAGCTGATTTTCGGCCTTGTAAGTCCTTGGATGACAAGTTTAGTTTGTTATAAATAATGACACCATGCTACCATTCAAGGCATGAGTGATTAATACATAAACCTTGTTATTGAAATTAATTGTGCTTTCAATTATTTTCGGACATTGAGTAATTTTCAGGAGTGATAATTTACTTAGTGTTTAATCTACTTAATTCCAGGAGTGGTTTGAGTGAGATTAAGAGTTAATAAAAATATTCAGGAGTGTTTATTTTAATTATCATATCCGGGTACTTTGATCAGTTTTTCAGACTTAGCTATTTATTCAAGGTCGTTCCTTTGCTCGGATTCTTGGTTGCTCATTCAACATTTGGACGTGCAATCATATCATCAAGCTTGAAGGCATTATCATTAACCTTCTCCACAATCTTGAATGGACCATCTGAACGTGGCATAAGTTTGTTTTTGCGAAGGTTAGGAAATCTCTCCTTCCTTAGATGCAACCAAACCAAATCACCAACTTGGAAAACATGCTGCTTCCTAGTCTTGTTAGCCATTTGTTGGTATTTTGCGTTTACCTTCTCAATTCTAGCCTTCACTTGTGCATGAAGCTTGAGCATTGCTTGCGCCTTTTCTTTAGCATCAACATGATAAACCTAATCTTTAGGAAAAGGAATAAGATCAATAGGTACCCTTGGATTTGTGCCATATACTACCTCGAATGGTGAACACTTCGAGGTATATGTAGGTGACCTATTATACGCAAATTCAGCATAGAAAGCTTCACATCCCAATCCTTGATACTCTTGCTAACTAGCCCTCTAAGCAAAGCACCCAAAGTCCGATTTGTATCTTCGGTTTGCTCATCAGTTTGAGGTTGATGTGATGTGATGTGCTAAAACATAGCTTAGTACCAAGTAGCTTCCACAATGTCTTCCAGAAGTAGCTCATGAATTTAGTATCCCTATGACTTATAATAGTTTTAGGTACACCATGGAGACGAATTATCTCCTTACAATACAAATCAGCAACTTTAGAAGCATCATCAGTTTTATGACAAGCAATAAAATGTGCCATTTTAGAAAATCTATCAATGACAACCATAATAGAATCCTTGCCCCTTTATGTTATAGGTAACCCCACAATAAAAATCCATAGCAACATCATCCTAAGGATATTCCGGAACAAGTAAAGGAGTGTACATACCTTGGTAAAAAGTACTCTTGAACTTTTGACATGTAGCACAACGTGAGATAACACCTTGAACATCCCCTTGCATCTTTGGCCAATAGAAATGCTCTTGAAGAATAGCCAAAGTCTTATTCATACCAAAGTGACCAGCAAGCCCTCCACCATGAGCTTCTCTCACTAACAACTCTCTAATGGAACATGAAGGAATGCATAAACGATCCCCTTTGAAAATAAAACCATCATGAACCACATAAGCACCATATGACCCCTTGGAACACTCCCCTAATATCTCCTTAAACTTCTCATCCTCCTTGTAATACTGCTTCACCAATTAAAACCCAAGAAGCCTTGAACTCAACAACCCCATGTAAGGAATGCCTCCTAGACAAAGCATCTGCCACCACATTTGCCTTACCCTCTTTATACTTAGATGAGAAATTAAAAGATTGCAAAAACTCAACCCATTTAGCATGCATAGGATTTATAGCTTTTGCTGCCCATGTATATACTTTAATGCCTCTTGATCAGAATGAAGCACAAAGTGACTTCGACGAAGGTAATGACTCCAATGATCAAGTGCACGAACTATTGCATAAAACTCCTTATCATATGTAGAGTAATTGAGCTTAGCACCACTGATGTGAATCTAAAAGCACCCTTCCAAGAGTTGGAGGATGTTTTAAACTCAAGAACAAGAACACTCACAAGAACACTTTGTAGCTCACGATTTTAGGATAAATGACCAAATCACAAGACAAACTCAATGATTTGGGATCTTAGGCCAGAGACAAGACTCACTCAATCTCCCCTAATCTTATCACTCAAGACTCACTCAAAGTAATAAGGGTTAGTTTCAAACTTGAGACAAACTCAAAGCTAAAAACTGAAAACACAAAGGTTTTTTACTTCAAACTCAAAACTGATCTTCTCATAGCTTAAGCTCTCCTTATATAGGAGATAGAAGCAGCCAAATAAAGTACAAAACACACACAACAAACCCTAGCAATCAGTCCTAAGCTACGTTTTAGGAGCTCTTCACGCTCCTTGATTTATTCCCCTAATAACTCAACTTCAATGGGCTGCTACAAGGAGGTTACATCAGCATTTCTTAACCCTAATCTGATGCTTAGACTTTCCCTAATAATCATCAAACCACATGCCTAATATGAGCTTTACTTGATGAGTAAACTCATGATTTGTTAACTCAAAACAATAAAAACAAATAAAACTAAACAGGAACCCAACAGAACTTGGACTTCCTTTACAATCATGCTTGAAACCCAAACAGAACTTGGGCTCTTCAAATGTTGTATTCCATGTATTCAATTTAAGGAGGCTTCATGGATTCCATGGTCAAAGACCCATTGATGTTAAAGAACGGACTTTGATCATTCTACTCTTCTAAAAGAAATTTTGACCCCAAACTTTCTTCTTCGGTGTAAGGAGACAACTCACCCCATTTGAGGGTAGAACTCAAGCCTCCCAAATCTATTTTGTAGCTCTCATGATCAATTCTCTCTAATATCTCAAAGGGTCCCTCATCAAGTGGAAAATACTTGAATTTAGGGCACCTCCCATTCAATTGTAACCAAACCCATTCCCCGGGTTTAAAAACTTTTCCTTGTTCTTTTTTTGCATCTTTCGTTTTGGGTTCTGACCTCTCAAAACTTTGTCACTTAACCTTGAAAACAAAAGGCTATTCTTGACTCGTGGTTCTTGTAACTTGGTTGGTGTTTCTTTCCACAACTCATAGGAAGATGACCTATCCAAACACTCTTGCTAGGACACTCAGATGCAATATGCCCTCTACCTTGACATCTAAAACACCTTTTTCTTTGATCATACTCTTCTTGTTTTACCCCCACTTTTTCTTTTCCCTTGTCTTGCTTTGTGGCACTAGACGAAGATGAAGGAATTTTTATTGAAAAGGACTTTCCTCAAAAGAAAAGTTGGATTTTTACGACCCCTTAAAACTCATTGGAGGCTTAGGTTTGTATTTTTTTAGTTGTGACTCATACTTGATGGCTAGCTTACATACATCACTAAATGTTGTGTAATGAGTAACATGCACCTTCCCACTTATCCCCTTGGAAAGACATTTGATGAAACGAGCAATTTCAAAGGTTTACTTCTCATGTAGGCCACAAATTAAGCACAACTTCTCAGATTCTCTCAAATACTCCTCTACACTCATGTCTTCTTGTGAGAGGTGGGTTAGTTTTAAGTATTGTTCTTGCTCATACTCTTTACTTACCCATTTATCCCTTATTTTCTTTTTCAACCGACTCCATGAATCAATCTTATCTTTCCCTTCTCTTCTTCTATTTGTTTTGAGGTTTTCATACCACAATGCAGCAAGTTTGGTGAGTTTAAGGACAACAAGTTTAAACCTCTTCCTATCATCATAACCCTTATAATCAAAGATGGTTTCAATTTGCCTTACCCAACCAAGAAAGACCTCACTATCATGCCCCCATCAAATTCGGGCATCTCAAGTTTCAAACCCCTATCTTCATCAAAATTTCTAGGTGTATTAATCTCACCTTCCTCATTTTCAAGAAAATTCAGTTTTCTACTTGCTTGCATCAACATTTCAGACATAGCATCTAACCTAGTCTTTTGTTGAGCCTTATCTTCATCATTTGCTTATGATTTTCTCTCTAAGTTTTCTAACTTCTGAGTTATTACTTGTAACATCCTAGCAAGATCACCATCAGTCATGATTTCACTATTTTTGCTAGACTATTACAAATACAAGATGCAAACTGCCGTACACTTGAACAACAAAAAGAAACTGTAAATAGCCTTGAGACTCTCAAAGGCTTACAGATTAATAAAATTCAGGAAATTTCAAGCAGAATCAATAAATTAATCTCTTGAAAAGCTTTTCGGATGAAGGAGGAATCGTCGTTTGAAGTTCTGTGTGCCAGATTTGCTCCGTTTTGGCGCAGTTGCGAAAAACGTGTCCAGTTTAATATCTATAAAATTCACAAAAATCTGAAAAATTATGTGAGTATTCTAGACAAAAAGTTATGCAGAATAAAAAAAGAATCAACCAACCTGGACTCTTAAAGGATGAGAAATCATCCTTCAAATTCGGATGAAAAACTGGTTGAATTATGGCAGTTTCATTTCTTCTCCAAAACTCGATTTTTCCGATGAATTTCTTAACCAAGGCTCTGATACCAAATGATGTGAATCTAAAAGCACCCTTCTAAGAGTTGGACGATGTTTTTAAACTCAAGACCAAGAACACTCACAAGAACACTTTGTAGCTCACGATTTTAGGATAAATGACCAAATCACAAGACAAACTCAATGATTTGGGATCTTAGGCTAGAGACAAGATTCACTTAATCTCCCCTAATCTTATCACTCAAGACTTGCTCAAAGTAATAAGGGTTAGTTTCAAACTTAAGACAAACTCAAAGCTAAAACTGAAAACACAAAGGGTTTTTACTTCAAACTCAAAACTGATCTTCTTATAGCTTAAGCTCTCCTTATATAGGAAATAGGAGCAGCCAAATGAAGTACAAAATACACACAGCAAACCCTAGCAATCAGTCCTAAGCTACTGTTTTAGGAGCTCTTCATGCTCCTTGATTTACGCCCCTAATAACTCCCCTTCAATGGGCTGTTACAAGGAGGTTACAACATCATTTCTTAACCCTAATCTGATGCTTAGACTTTCCCTAATAATCAGCAAACCACACGCCTAACATGAGCTTTACTTGATGAGTAAACTCATGGTTTATTACAACTCAAAACAATAAAAACAAATAAAGTTAAATAAGAACCCAAACAGAACTTGGAATTCCTTTACAATCATGCTTGAAACCCAAACAGAACTTGGGCTCTTCAAATGTTGTATTCCATGTATTCAGTTTAAGGAGGCTTCATGGGTTCCATGGTCAAACACCCATTGATGTTAAAGAACGAACTTTGATCAAACACTCAACTTCTCACTAAAGTATGCAATAGGACGTTTCCTTTGAATTAAAATAGCCCCAATACCAACCCCACTAGCATCACATTCAACTTCAAAAGGTTGTGAAAATTCCGAAAGTGCTAGAATAGGAGTACATAACAATTCTTTTATGCCATCAAAAGCATCTTGAGCTGCCTTAGTCCAAGTGAATTTACCTTGTTTAAAACATTCAGTCATAGGAGCTACCACACTACTAAAGTTGCACACAAATCTTCTATAAAAAGAAGCCAAACCATGAAAAGAACGTACCTCCGAAATTGTTTTAGGAATAGGCCAACTTTTGAAGGATAAAATGAAACGCCATCTTTAGAAACAATGTAGCCTAAGAATGTAACACTAGGAACTAGAAAATAACACTTTTCTAGCTTCCCATATAGCTTTTGTTTGCGCAACACCTCAATAACCTCCCTAAGGTGAGTTAGATGCTCCACAACACTTCGGCTATATACAAGGATATCATCAAGGTAAACCACCACACATCTACCTAAGAAGGGTTTCAACACCTCAATCATTAACTTCATAAAAGTACTAGGTGCATAAGTAAGCCCAAATGGCATGACAAGCCATTCATATAACCCCATCTTAGTTTTAAAAGCGGTTTTCCACTCATCTCCCTCTCTCATTCTGATTTGATGGTAGCCATTCTTCAAATCAAGCTTAGAGAAAATAGTAGAACCATGCAACTCATCCAATAAATCATCCAATCTAGGAATTGGAAACCTATATTTCACAGTGATGTTATTAACAGCCCTACTATCAATGCACATGCGCCAAGTACCATCTTTCTTAGGCACCAACAAAGCAGGAACTGCACATGGACTAATACTCTCTTTCACATTAGAACGACCATCATACTTCACAAAACGATCATATTACCATGGTCTTCCTAACAATATATGTCAAGCATCCATATTGCAAACATCACACATAAATTCATCCTTAAACTTACCAATTTCAAAAGTTATTAAGGCTTGTTTCGTTACTTTTATTCCATTATCATCACTAAGCCAATTCAGTTTATAGGGGCGTGGATGATTAGATGTAGGCCACTTCAATTTATCAATTAGGGTTGTAGACACCACACTAGCACAACTACCATTATCAATGATTAAGTCACATACCCTTTATTTCACTAGGCAACGAGTGAAAAAGATTTTGTCCCGTTGAGTGTCCTCCAATGTGGCTGGTTGAGTATGCAAGGGGCACCTCACAATGAGTTGTTTGCCCTCATTCACAGGTTCCTCTTCTGAATCAGCCTCATAGTCATCCTCATCCTCATTCTCCTTAGTTTGATTCTCATCAAGCTCCTCTTCTTTGAAGCTTCCCTTACCCCTAGCATAATCCTCTTCGATTTCTTGTATGTCTCTCAAAGTCATCACCCTATTGTTGAGGCAATCCTTTAAGATGTGTCCATAGCCTTTGCACTTGAAGCAAATTCTTTTTTCATCATTAGCCATAGGCGTGGAAGGCTTCCCCTTATCACCCTTAAATTTATCAAATTTAGGAGGAAACTTTGAACCACTAGCCTCCTCCTTCTTTCCCCCTTACTGTTTTATCAACGTTCTTCACGAAAGGCTTAGAGTAAGAATTCTTCTTTGCTTTTGCATACTTTTCAGCTCTTATGGCAACTTGGACAACTTCCTCAAAACTCCAATAAGGTTGAAGATCCACCTTTTTGGCGATTTTCTTATCTAGTTCGGTTATGAACCGGGCTATTTTATGCTCCACTTTCTCCTCTAGATCACACAGCATAGTGATCTTCTCAAATTCAGCAACATACTCTTCAACACTTAGTGATTGTTGTTGAAAATATTGTAACTTCAGGAACATATCTTGCACAAAATCCGAACGTAGAAAGCGTTTCTTCATCCTTGCTTTCAATTGCTCCCATGAACGCAAGCTAGGCTTGCCTTCCTTCCTTCTCTTTGTTTCAAATTTTCGTACCATAAACTAGCATACCCCGTCAGTTTTAGGACATCCACCTTAAACCTCTTAGCATCATCATAGTACTTGTAATCAAAGACCCTCTCCATGCGTTGCATCCACTCTAAGAATTTTTCAGTCTTCATACTTCCATCAAATTAGGGCATGTCAAGCCTTAAACCTCTATTATCATCCCTTGGCTGCCTCCTATGCCTAGGGCGTTCCTCCTCCTCTGATCTATAGTCATGGTTGGTGTTGCTAGAACTCCTAACAGGACTAGGAGTGTTACTTCGATGGTTCCCACCTCTACCTTGCTCTCACAGCCGCATCATCTCCTCCATGCGTGTTCTCAAGTCTTCTAGTTCTCTATCCCTGCGCAAGTTTTGGGCTTGCTCAAGTGTAAGTCCCCTAGGGACTCTAACCCCTGTGTCTCCATGTTCGTCCTCCATAACAAAATCCAAATAGAACTTGGATTAAAAGCTTGAAACTTGCGCACCAAGCAACCAGATGAACTAGATGTTTGATTCGTTTCTTGATCGTTTTAATTGATCTTAAGACAAAAAAAATTCACCAATATTTAATGATGATGAAATACCTTTGATGAAACTTTATGAAAAATCAAAAATCTTGGAAAAAATATTTGATCTTGAAGAGTTTCTTGAAGATCAAACCACTCCACCGTACTCGAACAAAAACCAGAAAAAATAATTGGAACTTCGATGATGAACGTGTGTGGACGAATGTGTTTTAATGGATGTGTTTAAAATTTAATGGTGGTGATGGATGTAGCCAAAGCTCTTGATACCATATGATATATTTAAACTAAGGAAGATTAAACAATGTTGCGGAAAATATGAGTATGATTGTATGAATGTTCGAACAATTTGTGACTAAGTAACCAAAGATAGATCTTAGATGCTCAATAATAAAGGCTAAGCCACCACAAGGAACAAACTAAGGGTTTTGATGCGTAAAGGCTCGGCCACCAGCAATCTAGGGTTGTTTGTGTTTGCACGCTCAAGTTTAACAAAGCTAAAAAACTTTCAATAATTCACTCAGTATGAAAATCGTACATCTTAAACTATTTATATGGAAAACAAAACAACTCCTACTATGCTTAAGACAAGTCCCTAAGTCTTAATCCTAATAAAACTCTAAATAAGATTGAATCATGTAAAATCCATCGTTTTAAGAACGTAGGCAAAACCACTATTCCTAATACAGCTCGAAATAGAAAACATAAAGCAATAAAGATAGTTTGAGTTCTAACATAATTAGAACTCCAATAAGCATGTTAATCAAACGCCTAACTCACATGCCACCTAGGTTTGTTAGCAAACATGCTACCACCTTTGTAGTAAGCCCTATGAAGAGTCCTCCATGTAAGTCAATTGAGACAAGGTCCAAAGTGACATTCTTATGAACAAGAGCTAGTAAACTTGCATCAACTACTCCTGTATCAACCGCGTAAGCGAAATAAAAACACGTCTACTGTAGGCGTGTTTTTATTTCGCCTACGCGGGATGATCGCGTATTATTTGACTACCTCATTGTTAAGGTTTTATTTGAAATTCGTTTTGAAGTCGCCAACAATTCTTTAAAGGAAGAATCATAAACCTAATTGGATATTGAAACGGTAGGTACATCTTAGGGACTTATCCAATGTAGATTTCCCCGTTTAGACTCCATAGATAGTCAGGAACCAAAAGTTCAGTTCGGGGGTGAAGGTACAACATAGTCAGGAACTATGTTACCCATTGCAGGCCTCTACCAAATATTGATTCATTACAGAGTTGATGCCAAAGAATATTCATATAAAATTTTAAAGCACCCTAAAAATATTTAGTCTAAATTGGTTCACGAAACACATAAAAATACTAATTTTTTAGTGACAAGTTATTATGCAATCAAATTACAAGGTTCCTAACAGGTTGTCCAATTTATATGAATTAGTTAGAACAGTTCTTTAGGTCTTGTTTAGCAATAATAACATGTGGGTGATAAAATCATGCATAGGACAAATAAAACAATCAGGAATATTATATACAAGAATAATAATAAAAGGGATTAGAATTTACAAATAATCACGACTATCAATTAGAGATCTACATCATGACAAAAATTGTTAGCAACTTCAATACAATAAATATAATTGATTATTCAAGGATCCTCAGGATTATACCTGTGCGGTTTAGATTGAAAAGCGTAACGACCATCAGGCGGAGCAATCATGGAATCATGATCAGGAACTGGAAATTCATTGGATGTATTGAAAGTGTTTCAGTTTTTGGAAGTTCATAAAAGTATTCGTAAGTATTTTGTGCTCATAAAATAATAACGAAAAAGCCGTGCGTGATTCCGGAAATCAGCCCGTATTTATAGGCAGAAGAAAACTGCGCTGCACGCCCCTTACGGCGCCAGGCGCAGTCCGACGTGGCAGGCACAAGGCCATGCATCAAGCGCAGATTGGCGCGCCTGATGTGGTCTTCCCAATTAGATTTGAACATGTGTAAATGCGTTTTTGAAAAGATAGAAAAATAACTTGCGTCAGACGCAGGACTTTGTCTGAGTCACAAGTCCACGTGTCAGGAGCTCATTGGCTCGCCTGACGCGTTCTGGCCAATGTGCTGGATGCACGTGGTGCTGAGCGTAGCCGCCGCGTCCGGTGCATATTCTACCATATTCGATTTTTGATTCAACGCGTGCTTTGAAGATGCTATTTTATCCCTAAAAATCCGATGATTGAATTTCACGAGATGCAAATTCTGATTTATGCTCAATGATAATAAAAGCATTTATGAAAACATTTATTAAAATAATAAATATTTTATTATTTAATTGGACTTAAAACGTTTTACGGGTTTAATTTACAATTAATCATCATGGATAATTAATTGGGCTTTAGAATATTATTTCAAAACACAACATGTCATGGTTATTCGGATTGCTTTTTCATTAGGCCGTGCCAACTAATACCGCAGTATATTTCATCATTGGACCCTTAAATGGGAAGACACAATTATGTGTCTACACCTATAATACCATATTCTCATATATGTCAAAACTTCTAGTAGATTTAATTCATATTTCACCGTGTGAATTTTGAGTCATATTCTTCGCATATCTACTTTGTAAGTATCAAAATATTTCCCCTTATTTTCTATTTTTTTATGCCATGATTGAGTTAATGGGCATGACAAAATTTACAACTTTGAAACAATTTATGGGTATTTTGAATTATGGCTTTGCTCCAACTCATCCTATTAGGGTTGTTTTGGCTCTTAACTACTGTGTACTACTATGAGATTTTTAACTATTTCAAACTACAACTACAAGAATTGGATAAGAGTGCCAAACTATAAAGTGCATCTATATAGTGAAAGAGTTGGGAAAGTTATGTATTTCTCATTGATAGTCGTAGCTTTTATATAGTACACAAGTAGTAGTAGTATACAATAGAGCATAAAATATATAACTTACATAACAGAATAAGTCAACAATAAGAAAATTATAATTATTGTCTAACGCCCTGAGGCGCCCGTTAGTTGGCTCGTTATTATAAATGTAGTTGATAATTGAATAATCTTTTACAATGATTGACATTTATACCCCATCATCAATATTTGTTATTAAGCTAATTTGTAGTTATACACCCATTTGTAAGCCGTTTGTTTCAAATACTATCGTTTATAACTGAACCGAACTAATGTTCTGGTTTTAAAAACCGATCAAATTAAAGTTGACTCCGCTAGCCAAACTCGTTTCAATCCGACTTATTTTAACCCAACAAGGTTTAACCAATCCCGAAATCGGATTTAACATCCAAAATTTTATCTGTTTTTCTCTTCAATGTTATTCCCTCTATTTTTAAAACAATATCTCCCTTATTGATGCGAAATCAGATGCAAACCAAGAGGTATTACTAAGTATTAATCTTAATTACAACAAAGGAGAGATTCATGGCTTAAAGATTAGTACTAATGTAATCTTGCTAAGCAACGAAGGAGGAGAAGCTAAGTAGGACAAGCAAGCAGCTGCCCATGGGTATTGGCGAGGTGTGTGCTTGAGGTGCTTAATGTCAATTAGTGCTAATTAAGTCCTGAACATGCTTTACATTCACTAATTATACTAGTTAGCTACTTAGCTCTTAAAATAGTTTTTGTAATTTCGTTTTTGCAAAACCGATTTTATTTTGCTTAGCTTAGGATGTAGTGGGACGTGTGATACATGTTGCAATAAGCTCTTAGCTTAGTCATAGAGGTACTTAAGTCTACTTGCAGCAATGGAGCCAATGACAAGCTTTCCTTCCTAGCTAGGAAAGCCTCCTATTTGCTTAAAGCTTCTAAATAGGCGTGTAAGAGCAGCCCCTTTGTGCTGATGTTAGCAAGGGTATTTTGCAGCCAAATGATGAGCTCCTTGCTTAGGTGGAGCTATCTTCATGTGAAGGAAAGGTTCTCATTGGTTTCCTTCCCTTAAACCACGTTCCAAGAAGTGATGTAGCAAAGCTAGTGCTAGATGTGCTGATTTAGCTAGCTTTAGGAGATATTTGTAGTTTATTTGCTTTGTTAATCTCTTTAGTGTATTAGGCTTAGTTACTGATGCTTTAAGCCTTTTTATTCATGTAATATATATATGTAAGCTTCAACATCAATGAGAGGTAGATTTTGTTGTTGAAAAAACTTTCTTATAAACCGTCGAGTTTAAAGATTAAAAATCGGGTGTTTTTATTCTAATTTGCACGAATTTCTTGGGAGGTAAAACTACCCAATTAACAAGATTTGAGAGTGTTTGTTAATTAAAACCCTTTTAGTTTAAGGTCGAGAGTGATTCACTTCCTTAACTAAAAACCGAATTACTAGCTTTAAGAGTGATTCTTTTAGCTTGTGTTCAAATCTATCCTAAACACTATTCTTCATTGAGTTGTGTTTGTTTCAAGTGGTATCAAGAGCTTAGTTCTGAACTAGGAGACGAGATGAGTGATAATGCAAGGAGAGATGCCATGTTAGAAGCACTAGCTAGGCAAAACGAAGCATTACAAGAGATGATGACCCAGTTAACCTTACAAATGTTCAAGAAGAAATCTAATGAGGAAGAAAGGAGTTCTAAGGCTGATGATAGAGGACTAAAGATTGAAGTTCCTGAATTTGATGGAACTAGTGATCCGAAAGTGTATTTTGAATGGGAACGCTCTTTAGAAAGTTTCTTTGAATACAAAGACACTCTGAATGAGAAGAAGTACAAGGTAGCTGTTTTGAAGTTAACCAAATATGCATCCATTTGGTTAGAAGGCATGAAGGGACAAAGGATGAAGGAGAACAAATCCAAGATTGCTACATGGGAGAAATTGAAGAAGCAATTGAGGAAGCATTTTGTTTCAACTAACTACAAACAAAATCAGTAAGTTAGATGGTCCACACTCAAGCAAGGTACCATGTCCATGGAGGAGTACATCAAGGAGTTCAAGAAACATTCCATTATTTGTGAAATGGAAGAAATGGAGGAGCAAAAGCTAGGCCTGTTCTTAGGAGGCCTAAATGAAGATGTACGTGAGAAAGTGGAGGCTACCTTACTTTCGATGACGCTTGCAAAGTGGCTCTCAAAATTGATAGCCAAAAGAAGAAATCAGTTACAAGTAAGTCTTATTCAAAGCTTATTTAGTACTTTTAAAGCGAATCCTAGTACTAGTAACTTTGATAGGAACAAAAAATCTGATTTCACTAAGAAAGATAAGGAGAAAGTTGTAGATGATAAAACCTTAAAAGTGAAATGCTTTAAGTGTCAAGATTATGGTCATTACCAATCTGCTTGTCCTACTAAAAGAGTCATGACTATAAGAGATGTAAAGGAGATAGACGAGTTGGAAAAAGAATCTCTTTTAGAGATGGAACATGATAAAAGGGAAAGTGAGGAGGAGGACGTGTGTACTCCAGAAATGGAGGGTGAAACTTTGGTCCTTAGGAGGTCCTTATATTCTAGTGTTGTGGCTGAAAATGAGGAACAAAGAGAAACCATTTTTCATTCTAAATGCTTAGTGAATAACAAGCTATGCACGTACGTTAATCATAGACGGTGGTAGTTGTGCTAACGTAGCTTCAACTGAACTTGTAGAGAAGTTAGCGTTACCTACTACTAAACACCCACATCCTTATAAACTGAAATGGTTAGATGATGATAGTGAAGTAAGGGTGAAAAATAGAGTTTTAATTACGTTTTCAATTGGAAATTACGAAGATGAAATTCTATGCAATGTAATCCCTATGTCTGCTTGTCACGTTCTACTTGGTAGACCTTGACAATTTGATCGGAAAGTTGTTCATGATGGTTCTACTAATGTGTATAAGGTGAATAAGGATGGCAAAATCAAAACCTTACTACCATTACCCCCTTCAAAAATCCGAAACACAAAACCTAAAACAAAAGAAAACCTAGTGTGTGGAAGTGTGATTTTGGGGAGAAAAAGATTCGAGAGGGAGTTGGAGGCTAATCACGTTGTTTATATTCTGGTTGCTAAGGAGGTGAACGAGGGAGTGGAGGTTGTTGATCCGAAATTGAGGGAGTTGTTAGAGGAGTTTAGGGATTTATTTCCTAACGACCTACCACCTGGCCTACCCCCTAAACGTGGAATTGAGAATCACATTGATCTCATTCCCGGAGCACCAATTCCAAATAAGCCTTCCTATAGATGTAATCCGAAAGAAAGTGAGGAATTACAAAGCCAAATCAGTGAGTTGATGAAGAAAGGCTACGTGAGAGAGAGTAAGAGTCAATGTGTTGTTCCGGCTTTACTTGTGCCAAAAAAAGACGAAACTTGGAGGATGTGTATTGATAGCCGTGTTGTGAATAATATAACCATAAAATACAGATTTCCTATCTCGGGATTAGATGACATGCTGGACGAGTTGAGTGGATCCAAAGTGTTTTCGAAAGTTGATTTGAGAAGTGGATATCACCAAATATGCATGAGAGAGGGAGATGAATGGAAAACGGCTTTCAAATCGAAGTACGGTTTTACGAATGGCTGGTTATGCCATTTGGTCTCACAAATGCCCCTAGTACATTCATGAGATTGATGAATGAAGTACTTAGGCCATTTTTGGGAAAATTCGTGGTTGTCTATTTGGATGATATTCTTGTTTACAGTTCTAACAAGGATGATCATTTAAATCATTTGCAACAATTGTTTGAAGTTCTAAGAGAGCAAAAACTCTACGGCAAGCTTGAGAAGTGCACGTTTAAGCAAAGAGAGATTGGCTTTCTTGGCTTCATCATTTCAGATGAAGGTGTGAAGGTGGATCCATCCAAAGTGGAGGCTATTTCCTCTTGGCCGGTTCCAAAAACCATCACCGAGGTGAGACCTTTTCATGGTTTAGCTTCATTTTATAGGAGGTTTATAAATAATTTCAGCACTTTGTTAGCTCCTATAACATAATGCACTAAACATGGAAAATTTGTATGGAGTGACGCAGCTCAAAAGGCGTTTGAACTTATAAAAGAGAAAATGTGTAACACGCCTATTCTAGCTTTACCTAATTTTACTAAACCATTTGAAATTGAATGTGACGCAACTGGAACAAATATTGGGGCTGTTTTGATTCAATGTGGCAAGCCTATTGCTTATTTTAGTGAGAAGCTTAACAACGCCAAATTGAATTATTCTACCTATGATAAAGAGTTTTACGCTATGATTAGAGCTTTTAATCATTGGAGTCACTATTTACGACCACAAGCTTTTGTTCTTCATTCCAATCATGAATCATTGAAATATATTCATGGAAAACATAAGCTTAGTACTCGTCATGCTAAATGGGTAGAATTCTTACAATCATTTAATTTTGTTGCTAAATACAAAGCTGGAAAAGCTAACATTGTTGCAGATGCATTATGAGGCACCTATTGCATAATATGGTGGATTCCAAGGTACTTGGGTTCGAATTGATTAAATAGTTCTATGTTATTGATGATGAGATGCGTGACCTGTTCGTTGCTACCAAAGATGGTCCAAAAGACCATTATCATCAAATGGAGGGGTTCTTATTCAAAGGGAACAAACTTTGTGTTCCTAAGTGTCCCGTTCGTGATTTGCTTATTACGGAAGCTCATGGACATGGTTTTTCTGGCCATTTTGGTGTTAGCAAAACCATGGAGCTATTACAAGAACATTTTTCATGGCCTCACATGATTAAAGAAGTGTACGCTGTTTTAGCTCGTTGTGGTGTTTGTCAAAGAGCGAAGAGCACGTTTCATAAGGGGATGTATACTCCTTTACCAGTACCGGAGAGACCATGGGAGGATGCTAGCATGGATTTCATTGTAGCACTTGCTAGAACATAAAGAGGGAAAGATTCAATCATGGTGGTGGTGGGCCGTTTCTCTAAAATGGCACACTTCGTGCCTTGCCACAAAACAGAAGATGCTATTAATGTTTCATGTTTGTATTTCAGGGAAGTTGTACGTTTACATGGAGTGCCAAGAACTATTGTCTCGGATCGAGATAGTAAGTTTTTGAGTCACTTTTGGAGGTCCCTATGGAGAATGATGGGTACTAAATTGTTGTTTAGTACTTCACATCATCCTCAAACGGACGGTCAAACTGAAGTGACTAGCAGAACTCTAGGCACCTTCTTAAGGGGCTTAGTGAGCAAGACCGGAAAAGATTGGGACATTAAGCTATGCCATGCGGAGTTTGCATAAAATAGAACTCCAACTTTTGCAACAAAACACTCACCATTCGAAGTGGTATATGGGGTAAATCCTTATGTACCTATTGATCTTATTTCATTGCCTAAAGATTCTTATGTCCATGGAGATGCTAGGCAGCAAGCTGAAGCAATGCTGAAGGTTCACAAAGAAATACGCACCAGCATAGAAAAAGCAAACGAGATGTACAAGAAGAAAGCAAACAAAAGTCGAAAACCAAGGGTGTTTCCTCCTGGAGATTTGGTGTGGATTCACTTAAGGAAGGAGAGATTTCCAAGCAAAAGGAAGCATAAACTCATGCCTCGAGCTGAAGGGCCTTACAAGGTTCTTGAATGTTATGGAGACAATGCTTACAAGATAGACCTTCCCGGAGAATATGGCGTGGCAGCAACATTCAATGTAGGTGACTTACCCCCATACTTAGAAGATGAAGATGTGCAAGAATTGAGGACAATTCCTTTTGAAGAAGGGGAGGATGATGCGAAATCATATGCAAACCAAGAGGTATTACTAAGTACTAATCTTAATTACAACAAAGGAGAGATTCATGGCTTAAAGATTAGTACTAATGTAATCATGCTAAGCAACAAAGGAGGAGAAGCTAAGTAGGACAAGAAAGCAGCTGCCCACGGGTGTTGGTGAGGTGTGTGCTTGAGGTGCTTAATGTCAATTAGTGCTAATTAAGTCCTAAACATGCTTTACACTCACTAATTATACTAGTTAGCTACTTAGCTCTTAAAACAGTTTTTGTAATTTCGGTTTTGCAAAACCGGTTTTATTTTGCTTAGCTTAGGATGTAATGGGACGTGTGATACATGTTGCAATAACATCTTAGCTTAGTCATAGAAGTCTACTTGCAGCAATGGATCCAATGACAAGCTTTCCTTCCTAGCTAGGAAAGCCTCCTATTTGCTTAAAGCTTCTAAATAGGCGTGTAAGATCAACCCCTTTATGCTGATGTGAGCAAGGGTATTTTGCAGCCAAACGATGAGCTCCTTGCTTAGGTGGAGCTATCTTCATGTGAAGGAAAGGTTCTCATTGGTTTCCTTCCCTGAAACCACGTTCAAAGAAGTGATGCAGCAAATCTAGTGCTAGATGTGTTGATTTAGCTAGCTTTAAGAGATATTTTGTAGTTTATTTGCTTTGTTTAATCTCCTTAGTGTATTAGGTTTAGTTGCTGATGCTTTAAGTCTTTTTATTCATGTACTATATATATGTAAGCTTCAACATCAATGAGAGGTAGATTTTGTTGTTGAAAAACTTTGTTATAAACCGTCGAGTTTAAAGATTAAAAACAGGGTGTTTTTATTCTAATTTGCACGAATTTCTTGGGAGGTAAAACTACAAGAGTTCAAAGCAAATTAACAAAATTTGAGAGTGATTCACTTATTTTCTTAATTAAAAGCCTTTTAGTTTATGGTCGAGAGTGATTCACTTCCTTAACTAAAAACCGAATTACTATTCTTCATTGAGTTGTGTTTGTTTCACTTATAGATGCTAAATATTCAGCACCTCTCCAAGAAAACCGACAACCATCTTCTTCAAGACCGTTAAAAAATATAACGAATAAAAAGTAATTTTTTGAGGGGAGGAAAGAAAATAAAATCTTGTGAATCAGTTATGTTCTCCCCGCAGACCGCAGTATTCGAATATGAAAATTGTAGTTAGGTTTTTCTTCTTCTTTTTTCTTTAAAATCTAATTGTAATTTTCCATATTCGGATACATCAACAACAATTTCATGGTGGACTTCAAAACCGATTGATTGAGGTGTGATTGCCTTGAACCTCCCCTGCAAAAATTGATCCTCACCTCCGCAAAATGAACTTCATTTGCATGAAATGATTCTCGCCTCTGCAAATTGAGCTCTGCCTGCACGAATTGAATCTCTCAAATTAGGTATTTGCATCGAAATTGAATATTATTATTCATAGGCAAATTTTCTTCAATTTTATTACTCTTAATAATTCACACGTTGAATTATTTGTGCGAAATATTTTCAATTTCATGGGGGTGTGAAATTTGTGGGGTTCTGTGGTAGTAAATCATATGAGCCTATCTATTGATTAAGTAGTTGATTTCATAAAACAAATAATTTAAATACTATCATCTTGAACTACCAAACAGTTTCGTATTGGGATATTGTATTCCTATTTACTCTTAGGTTGCTGTATAATTTGAATACAACTTATGTCCTTGCTTATTCTGTCATAATGCTCGACATGGATGCTTATAACATCATGGTAAAGGATAAGGTGCATGAGCTTTGGGATTGAAATGTGTGTTTATTTGCTTAACTAATGGAGGATGATATGCAATTACTCTATGGATTTTGATGGGAACTTTGTAGATTTTCTAATTGTCCTATTTGGCTCTTCCTTTATCTGAATCTGGCCACTCTAGGTGGGGGTTGGTTTTCTTCTATGTCACAATCGTCCAAGTGGATAATTTCTATATGTACTTGTGATCTAGAACTAATAAGATGAATGTATCAACTTTAGATCCAAATTGAAATGTCAAGTTCATTACATCTATACTCGTATATAAGTGTCCATGTTAGAGACAAAATGAATGTCCAGTTAACATAGCAGAGAAAATGCTAATGTAAATATTAAATCCAATTAAAGAGACTAAATCTTATTTTTGCACATTTTTTAGCAACCGTGAGCATAGGTGAGCCCTCAGTTTCCTCATCCCATCCTTTTTCAATCAATTTTCTTACCTCCTCAAACTCTTAGCACCAAGCCTACATCTTAATGGGACTCCTCCTCCTATTACAAACCGGATCCGTATTCAACAAAATAGGACCATCACAAGTGGAAAAAAGTTCAACCGCTGCGGTCAAAACCAGGCTTACCGCTCTGGTTTTGGGCCGCATCGGTTGGACTCGCAGTAATCCCCAAATATTAACTGATCCGGTTTACCGGATCAGTTAATAATTTACCGCTGTGGTTTTGACCAAAACCGCAGTGGTTGTCCACCCCAAAAACCAATTTTTTTTTTATTTTTGCATTTTTTCATTATTAATAGATACAAAATCAATAGTATATATCAATATTCATTTTCTTAAGCATATTATGCTGAATTGAAGCATAAGCATAAATAATTAGATACATAAAAATATTAACTATAATTTAGGAGGTTGTGCGAGACTCGGGATAAGATCTGCCATCCAGACAGAGGTGATTTGCACAACAGCGTGACATCTTGTTCCACCTGTTTTAAACTGCCTTATTTTCACTTATTTTCAGAGCAAAAACAGTTCCTTCACCGGTTTTATCCTCCAAATATATTTTGACTGCTTCAGCAACCACAGTAGAAGCAGAAAAACCAGATAACTGAATTGTCATAGTCTTACCCATGAACTTGAAGTGAATGAAGCAATGTCACTGCAAAATGCCAACTTAGGGATTACAGTCATACTCATTATTTTATAACTTGCCCAGATGCCACAACAAAGTATTAATATAGTGTCTCCAATAAAATCCCAGTGTAAGAGACATTGGACTGCCTGACGTATATTTGGAAATGAAATTATTTGATGAAGAGAAAGTTGTGCACATAGTTTAGCATAGTGCAGTCAGCTAGTTGAAATAAGGAATGACCACAAAATTTGGTTTTAAATGAACAGATAACATAAATGAGACCAAAGAGGAAGTCTTTCAATCTTGTGCTATTTTGACCTCACAAAGAAAGTTTCCAGTCTAACGTGACAGTCGTTCCTAGGTGCAAGATGATTCAAAGACAGAACTTATTAATCACAATTCTGCTAACAAAAGATAATCAACGTTGCTTACCATTGAGAGGATCAAAGGCTAGTCCTAAAGACTTTCCGACAGCATCTCCATGAAAAGGATATATGTCATACCACCACCACCACCACATAAACGCAAAAGGAGGGAGAAAGAAGAGCAGTGGCGCGAGAAACGACCGCACCGAACACCACGAAGAGAGAGGCCAGGAAATATGTGACTGATATCTATAATGTCGGGTACATCTATGTAGACATCTAGAATCCATAAAAGAAAAAATATGTTATTAACAGAAAATTAAACACTGGTGAAATTTTTTGCCAAGAAATACATAGATAAACTACAGTACTAAGCTTTTTGGGCACCCATCCATCCTCCATAAAAACTTCCTCATGTGCAAGACCAAATAATCGGGGAAGGACGTCAGACCAGTAATTCTGCCGGGGAGCAAAATATTAGATTATGCATCACAGCACTTAATACATGCAAATCCAAGACATTGCCATTGTCATAAATTTTAAAGAAAGAATGGCGCATAACGTAAAGCAAGAATGAAGAAGCTCAGACAAAACGTCTCACTACTTCGTGATCTGACCTACCACACAAGGGGGGGATTTCAAGAGCCAAAAATTGGCCTTAAGATAAAGAAATAGTATTATACACCTCATGACAGGATAAAGATTCAATTATTTATAATTATAGAATAAGACACTTCTTCCTTCAAGGTGGAAGAAATGAGCCAAGGAACATGAAAACGAAATGTAAGCAGTAAATAATGCATCTTTACAGATCATTGCAAATGACTAAAGGCATGTTAAATTATCCAAAACGGCCAACCTACAACACCAGGTGGAATTGACAGCTAGGTCTTTCATGTAGAACACAAAGCTCTAATCAGGCCTTACAAAAAGTAAACAACACTACAAACTATATAGTTTAGGTAGTAGTTCTAGGATTAGCCTAGTCTCTTAACTTTCCTTACTAACAAAACGACTCTATCAAAAAGCAAGTGAAATAAAATTCATGGATATGGACATGTCTACCTCAGTTCTAGCAATTCCCATTGCGATTCCATCTGCCAGTTGAACATGTGAAGTGCGCACCAACAAACTCTCAACAACACCCTACAAACTCCAACCTTTTAGTCACATGAGACTACAACACAAATAATATTGTTACTTGATTATATTATTACTAAATAATTCAAAGAGGTAGTAGGCTCGGTATTTGATCTTACCAAGCTAAATAATATTGAATGATAAACATTTCATTCATCAACTTGCCTTATGACACAGGAGTAGATGATGACCAAATTGCTCAATTGGTTGCCCTTGGTTCGAATATTCCCCAATTCGAGTTGGATTCAATGCATGGCACTTTAGTTGGTTTCTTCGCTACAAAAGTATGCGTGTGCATGGTAACTAATTTAGGGCAAGAAACGACGTAGAAGGTGCATGGAAACATTCCTAGTTCTGTTAGGAATGTAGGTGGCGTGGCTAGAGCATGCTTAGTTGAGTTCTATGCTTCTTGGGACTCTTCATATCTTTTATTGTTTATGTTATCTTTTTCGAGTTGTATTAGGAGTCATGGTTTTGCCTACATTCTTAAAACGATGGATTTTACATGATTCAAGAGTATTATAAGTCTAGGACTTAGAGACTTGTCCTAAGCCTATTAGGGTTTTGTTTCGTTCGTTTATATAGTTTAGGTTGTACTTCATTAAAATCAGTTAATGAATTTTCACGCTTTGCTTTGTGTTTAACCTTTGAGTGTTAACCAAAATCTCTTGAAGTTGGTGGCTTAGCCTTTATGCTTCAAAACCCTTAAATCACATTGTGGTGCTTTGCTTTATCAATTGATTTAGGATCTATCTTTCGTTTTTGTTACTACAATCATAATTTTCGCACAAATGTTTAATCCTACAAGATTAAATACATCACCTTATGTGTTTAAATTCATCCCAGGATGAACCTGCATACTATGAAAGTAACAAGATCTTGGTATGAGATCTCAATGCAATCAAACTAATATGAAAATACAGGAAGAACCATGACAATACTTGTTGATAACTACTTGGTATGTTATAAGAAAGCTGCCTCTTCCTTTGCTTGGGCTCACCAGAGTTCTAGCTCAGCTAATCCAGCTTTCACATATTCCCCATTACTAAAAGTGCAGCACTCACAACGTCGCAAGAGACTGAAAAAGAAAAAAGCATGTTGAGTCTATCACTTGCTGCATTTAAATCTTATATACTAGGAATAGAAGCATAGAACCTACCTGTTGAAGAGTTATACGTTGAAGAGCTAAGATTACTCATGGATGAAGTACTCAGAATTCTCCAAGAAGGGCAAAATCGAGGAAGGCGCCATAATTCTTCTAGTGTTGTTACGAGTATCCATGATGATCTTTCATCTAATTCGGTTGAGGAGTATCACCCTCAACATAGAACACAAAGAAGGCAAGAGAATGATCGAGGTTTAAGACTAGATTTTCCAGAGTTCGATGGAGGGATGAAACCTGAAAAGTTCCTTGAATGGCTCCAACGAAATGAACGAGTGTTCGATTACAAAGACTACGATGATCATAAGAGATTCAAGGTTGTTGTGTTGAAACTCATAGGGTATGCAAGTCTATGGTATGAAAACCTCAAGAATAAGAGAAGCAAGGAAGGAAAGCAACGCTTGAATTCTTGGGAAGCCTTGAAAACTCGACTGAAAAACCTTTTTTGCCTAGCGACTTCTTTCAAGACATGTAATTGAAGTTGCAAAGATTGAGGAAAAACTCCCTTACTGTTAAGGAGTACGTAGTTGAGTTTGAAAAACTATGCATGATGTGTGACTTGGAGGAAAGAACCGAGCACAAAATTGCAAGGTTTATCACTGGCGTCGACAAATCTATTGCAAAGAAGGTAGATTTACAACCTTATTGGTCGTTTGAGGAATTTTGCAAGGTCGCCATGAAGGTTGAGAAGCACGCAAAGGGGAAGAAGGCTGCGTATTCTAAACCCTATGGGAAGAACTTTCGAAGGCTGTAGAGGAAAAGGGATGGAGTTCTACCTCCACTAAACCTCCTACAAGGTTTGAGAAGTTCAAGAAGGACAAGGAGAGGGAGAATACACCCTTAACACCGGATGATAGGAAGGTATGTTTTAAATGTAAGGGTTATGGTTATGTTATTAAGGACTGCCCTAGTAATAGGGTTATGACTTTGCGTGACATTCATGAGATAGAGGAAGAACATGCAAGGAAGGGAGAAACGAATGATAAGGAAGAATAGGAGGAAGGTGATCCATTATCCAACGAAGAAGGGTTTGTAGCTGATTCGGAGATGGAGTCGGAACAAGGGGTAAGACATCTTATCCTTAGACGCACCTTATACACTAAACTTATGCCTTTGGAGACTGAAAGGGAACACATCTTTCTTACTAGGTGTTTGGTGAAGGATAGAGTGTGCGAGCTCATTATTGATACGGGGAGTTGCACTAATGTGGTTTCCTCCACTTTAGTAGACAAATTGCAATGGCCTACTACAGTTCATCCTAAGCTCTACAAGCTACATTGGTTGAGTGATGGGAGTGATGTATGAGTCACTAAGCAAGCCTTAATTGTCTTCTCTATGGGCAAGTTCAGGGACGAGGTGTTATGCATGTGATGTGTGTGATATGGATGCTTGCCACATCCTCTTAGGGCGTCCTTGGAAATATGATAGATATGTCAAGTATGATGGTAGGGCAAATGTGTACATAGATACGGTGGGGAAGAAGAGGACAACACTCAAACCTTTAACCACTCTAGCTAAACCTAAGGAAGTACTCTTTTTGAGTGAGCAACAATTTGAGCATGAATTTGAATAAGAGGGAATGGCTTTCATTCTTTTAGCCAATCCTAGAACTAACGAGGCAGATCAAGCATGAAGTTTCCAAAGTACTTGCAAAGGGTACTTGAAGAGTTCAAGGATGTATTTCTGGAAGATTTGCCACCTGGTTTGCCACCCATTCGAGGTATTGAGCATCAAATTGATCTAGTTCCTGGTGCTTCATTGCCAAATAAAGCAGCTTATAGGTGCAATCCTCAAGAGACAAAGGAGTTACAACGTCAAATTGAAGAGCTATGACAAGAGGTTATGTAAGGGAGAGCATGAGCCCTTGTGCGGTTCCTACACACTTAGTACCTAAGAAGGATGGTACATGGCGCATGAGTATTGACTCGAGGGCCGTGAACAACATCACAATCAAGTATAGATTTCCGATCCCTAGGTTAGATGATTTACTTGATGAATTACATGGTTCCACTGTTTTCTCTAAGATTGATTTGCGTAGTGGTTACCACCAAATTAGGATGAGAGAAGGTGATGAGTGGAAAACAACTTTTAAGACTAAATTAGGGTTATATGAGTGGTCGGTAATGCCTTTTGGATTGTCTAATGCCTCTAGTACATTCATGCGCTTGATGAATGAAGTCTTGAAACCTTTTATTGGCAAGTATGTGGTAGTGTATCTTGATGATATACTCATTTATAGTCAGAGTGTGGTGGATCATCTGAGCCATTTGAGAGCTGTGTTTGAAGCTTTGAGGAAGCAAAGGTTATATGGAAAATTAGAAAAGTGCTCGTTTTTTGTGCCAAGTGTGACCTTCCTTGATTACATTGTGCCGAGTGAAGGTGTTTCTATTGATCCTTTTAAGGTGGCAGCCATCAAGACGTGGCCTATTCCTTCATCCATCACTGAGTGTTGCACCATTGACTGAATACATTAAGAAAGGGTGGTTTGAATGCAGTGAGGCTGCCCAAAAAGCCTTTGAAGCCATTAAGGACCTCATAAGCAACACACCTATTTTTGCATTGCCAGATTTTTCTAAGCCTTTTGAAGTGGAGTGTGATGCTAGCGGTGTAGGCATTGGGGCCGTTTTGGTGCAAGAGAAGAGGCCCATTGCTTATTTTAGTGAGAAATTGGGAGGGGCTCGGTTGAATTACTCAACTTATGATAAGGAGTTTTATGCTATTGTGAGAGCATTGAACCATCGGAGCCATTATTTGAGGCCTAGTCATTTCATTTTGCATTCGGATCATGAGGCCTTAAAACATATTCATGGACAACAAAAATTGAATCCAAGACATGCTAAGTGGGTGGAGTTCCTCCAATCATTTAATTTTTCGTCCAAGTAGGGGAAGTCAAATATTGTGGATGATGCATTGTCTAGGAGGTATTCTTTGTTGGGTGTGTTGCACTCTAGGCTCCTTGGCTTCGATCTTATACGGAGTATTATGAGGAAGATGTTGATTTCAAGCCTATTATGGAGGCTTGTGGAAAGGGGGCAGTAGGTACTTATATGGTATAAGAGGGCTTCCTCTTTAAGGGCAACATGTTGTGTGTGCCTAAGTGTTCTATTACAGAGTTATTGGTGAGAGAGGCTCATGGAGGTGGTATTGCGGGGCATTTTGGCATTAACAAGACCTTAGCCATCTTACAAGAACACTTTTATTGGCCAAAGATGCAAGAGGATGTGCAAGGGGTGTTGGCTAGATGTGCTAGTTGCCAAAAGGCCAAGAGTACATTTCACCATGGTTTGTACACGCCACTACCAGTTCCGGAATTCCCTTGGGATGATGTGTCTATGGACTTTATTGTGGGGTTGCCTTGAACATAAAGAGGTAAGGATTCCATCATGGTTGTGGTGGATAGGTTTTCGAAAATGGCACACTTCCTTCCATGCCATAAAACTGATGATGCAAGCAAGGTAGCAACGTTGTACTTCCAAGAGATCCTTCGACTTCATGGGGTTCCTAAAACTATTGTAAGTGATAGGGACACAAAATTTATGAGCTACTTTTGGAAGACATTGTGGAAACTATTGGGGACTAAGCTTTGTTTTAGTACTTCACACCATCCACAAACGGATGGACAGACTGAGGTCACCAATACAACTTTGGGAGCTTTACTTCGAGTCTTAGTGAGCAAGAGCACCAAAGATTGGGATATGAAGTTGGCGCACGCTAAATTTACATATAATAGAGCACCAACTTATGCTACTAAGTGTTCATCTTTTGAAGTAGTTTATGGTGTGGTTCCAGGCATTCCTTTGGACTTGATTCCATTGCCTAAGGAGGAATATGTACATAAGGATGCAAAGGAGAATGCAGCAGCTATGTTGAAGTTGCATGCACAAGTGAGAGCTCGCATTGAGCAAGTGAATAAAAGGTATAAGAAGGTAGCAAACAAGCACCGCAATCAGCATTCTTATAAAGTGGGTGATTTAGTGTGGTTGCACTTGAGAAAGGAAAGATTTCCTAACTTAAGGAAGAATAAATTGATGCCACGTTCCGAAGGACCTTTCAAGATTGTGGAGAAGTTCAATGATAATGCATTCAAGCTAGAGTTGCCTATTGGTGATTATGGCGTGAGTGCTACATTTAATATAGGAGATTTGTGGCCTTATTTGCATGATGATGAGGATGCTTAATTGAGGGCAATTGCTTTTGAAGAAGGGGAGGATGATACAGGAGTAGATGATGACCAAATTGCTCAATTGGTTGCCCTTGGTTCGAAGATTCCTCAATTGGAGTTGGATTCAATGCATGGCACTTTAGTTGGTTTCTTTGCTACAAAAGTATGCGTGTGCATGGTAACTAATTTGGGGCAAGAAACAACGTAGAAGGTGCATGGAAACATTCCTAGTTCTGTTAGGAATGTAGGTGGCGTGGCTAGAGCATGCTTAGTTGAGTTCTATGCTTGTTGGGACTCTTCATATCTTTTATTGTTTATGTTATCTTTCCCGAGTTGTATTAGGAGTCATGGTTTTGCCTACATTCTTAAAACGATGGATTTTACATGATTCAAGAGTATTAGAAGTCTAGGACTTAGGGACTTGTCCTAAGCCTATTAGGGTTTTGTTTCGTTCGTTTATATAATTTAGGTTATACGTTCATTAAAATCAGTTAATGAATTTTTGAGCATTGCTTTGTGTTTAACCTTTGAGTGTTAACCAAAATCTCTTGAAGTTGGTGGCTTAGCCTTTATGCTTCAAAACCCTTAAATCACATTGTGGTGCTTTGCTTTATCAGTTGATTCAGGATCTATCTTTCGTTTTTGTTACTACAATCATAATTTTCGCACAAGTGTTTAATCCTACAAGATTAAATACATCACCTTATGTGTTTAAATTCATTCCAGGATGAACCTGCATACTATGAAAGTATCAGGATCTTGGTATGAGATCTCAATGCAATCAAACTAATATGAAAATACAGGAAGAACCATGACAATGCTTGTTGATAACTACTTGGTATGTTAAAAGAAAGCTGCCTCTTCCTTTGCTTAGGCTCACCAGAGTTCTAGCTCAGCTAATCCAGCTTTCACATATTCCCCATTACTAAAAGTGCAGCACTCACAACGTAGCAAGAGACCGAAAAAGAAAAAAGCATGTTGTCTATCACTTGCTGTAGTTAAATCTTATATACTAGGAAAAGAAGCATAGAACCTACCTGTTGAAGACTTATACGTTGATAGACGAGAATATCTGTGTAAAGATTTTCTGACAGAGAACTGGAGGCAACTATTTGACCCCCCTCCCCCCCAAAAAAACAAAAAAGGAATCAGACCCCAAATGAACAACAATTTCATATTTAAATTACTGATGACAATAGATGATATATAAAGGTTGGACATAGAAAACGAGGAACAATATTCTTACAAAATTTTCTTTCAGTATTTTGAGAAGTGAGTAGAGGCTCTCAATGATGCCCTGCCAGTGACTTATAGCTGACTCTTTCCAAAAGGATCGACCTAATCTTATGGCACCTCCCTTTGAAGTTCTAGGTGCCTGCGAAATGACATTTTGATTTTGGTATAAGTTAATCCCATATCCAAGAAGTTAAGAATGATACAACATAGAAGGCTCTTAATTCTTAACCAATTAAACATCCTACAGTGATGATTTTATATTTTAAAACAGGACCTGATACTGTAGCAGAATAAGCTAAAAGATCAAAATGGCATGTCATTGGCCTTTTAAAATGCAATAAGATGTCCATGCTCACATCTCATCTAGCTTTGTTGATTTTTAAATCTCACTCAATAGATTTATCTCTATATACCAATAAGGAACAAGGACATAGTTTCTGGAGTTCCGCTATCATTGACTACAATGAGAAAGTGTAAACTTCTGGAGAGGTAGTTTCCCAACTCCTTTTGATGGGAATAGAACAATCATGAAAGCTAAGCCACACCACTAACCAACTACTTCTCTTAAATGTCAGGCACACATTAACATTTTAGAAACTCAACTACTCTACACACAAATTAAATGGGTTCAATGAAAGTCCTTTAGCATTCAAACCTGTCTTTGCCCAATAAAGGCTCTCAAACTTTCCAAGATTGACTGGATTTTAAACAAATTGAACATGTTTGGACTCAAAAATATCAAAAAGCGAACAAATTCAGCATGTATTAAGCAATACAACAGGACAAAAAGTCTTAAACTCAAAAAAAAAAAAAAAAAAGAACAAAATAGCACAAAAATTCATCAAAGCTAGCCCTAAAATAACGAGAATCACCCTCTCAATAGAGAAAACAACGAGAAAAGTCCTCAGACGAAAACATAAAGAGAAGAAACAATGAATCAATTCTAAAAACAACGAAATCACAAAAAAAAAAAAACTCAAAAATAGAAAGGAGATTAGATTTTGATTCCTACCACAATGATGATGCTAATTCCAGTTCAACTCCCACCATTCTTTCTTTGGTGTATTTGGTCACGCTAATTCCAGATCTTCCTCCATTGTTAGTGTTTCGAGGAGCAGATTTGAGTTCTGAGAGGGGAAACCATAGGTTAGTGGAACACCGAACCTAGTCCCAACCTTTTTGTCTGATACAGTAATCTTTCCCCTCTCCAATTCCTTCACTACTTTCCAGATACTTCTAAAATTCGACGGTACCCCTTCTTGTTTTTTCTGTTATTTCCTCATTTTTTCGTCTCCAGAAACCATAATTTAAACCCTAGTTTCCTTCGATTAACAATTTCCTCGAATCAGCAGTTAAGCTAGGTAATTTCGCATCTTCTGATGATTTTTTTCTTGCTTTTTGCGCGTTTAATTGTCAAAATTTGGCATATAGTGATTTGAACCACAAAAAAAGAAAGTTTTTTCAACTTGAAGAGATTTAGGGTTTGAGGGTGAGTGAGCAGAGAGGAAAGAAGAAAACAGGAGGAATAAGGAAATGAGAGAGGAAAAGAAAAATGGGGCTAACTTTGGGCTGAGCGTTTTATTGGGCCAACGTGGATCTTAACTGATCCCATCCGATCCAGTTTATTTGAACCAGATTTTGAGGCTTATTAACTACTGCGGTTAATGGAACCGGAGCGGTTAATAGAAAACCGCAGCAGTTTTCTAGTTAACCAATCCGATTCTCTTAAGGACCGCAGCGGTTGTGTTCCCAGGTTTCCCACCCAAAATTTAGGGAATTTACCGATTCGGTTCTCTTAAGGACCGCAGCGGCTTTGTTGTGACATATAGCGTTTTTTCCACTAGTGCATGATCTGAAACCAATATTGAGAGATTCAAGACCCTCGCATCCGAATAATAATCCAACCAGGATTCTGACTTATGTGGACATGGATGGCTTCCCTAAAATAAGTCCTAGTTCTGTTAGGATTTGTCTGTTTTCTTAATTCTAGTAGGAATTGGACTCTTGAAATCCTAATCCTAGTAGAATTAGAACTCCTAGTTCTGTTAGGAGTCTTAAAGTTCTAGTTTGGTTGTAATTCTAGTTTGAGTTAGAAATCCAAATCCTAGTTGGATTAGGTTTCTAATTGGAGTAGAGTTATAATAGTATTAGGAGTCTAGTTAGTAGGCGCCAAGTTGAGCTTGTTCTACTTGGATCAGGAGTGTGTTTTCTTTGTTATCTTGTTCTTAGTTTCCTAGCCTTAATAGGACTAGGGTTTATTTTGTTTGCTTTGCTTTGCACGCCTATATAAGGCTTCTTTGTTCATTAATAAAAATCAGTTTTGAGTTTTGAGAAAAGATTATTCCCTTCTGAATTATTGTTGTTTTTGTCGAGATAGAAAAATAACATCGTTGAATTTAGTCGAGATAGCTTTATTCTTCAAACCTAATTCAATTTAACCGAGATAGTTGAATAGTTCATATCCCAGGTTACTGATTTTTCGTCCATTATTATCCCTAAAACACCATAAACAAGTTCGAGTTTTATAAACACACAAAAGATTGAGTTGAGCCAAGAAAATCGACATCACTGACCCATAAGCTCTATCCAATCTTTCATAAATCCTCTCTTCCCCTGAACAATTATTACACCAGGTGAACCTAGGACCATAACTAGGAATCTTAGACAAACCTAAGTCACACCTCCATTGTATAAAATTCTCCCTTCCTTAGATAATCCTTGAACCCCCTAATTGTTGATTTTTGCATATTCAACTTGATTGAAATCGCCCATTATAACATAATGATCAAAGGCATTTGATAAATCACCCTTAACACCCTCCCAAACCTCCCTTCTAAACTGAGAATAAGGAGACCCATACAACAAAATAAGCTTCCATTCATATATTACCCCACCTTTAACATCATTTATATTACAGACAAAATAGTTCCTAGTACTACTACTAACTATCAAATTTACATGGGGAAGCCAAATCACAACAATATCCCCTACATTATCGATAACATCATCACATACTACATTAGGAAATCCTAAGGAAACCGCTAATTTTTCAACAAGATCTTTCCTAGCCTTAGTTTCCATCAAAAACGAAATATGGGGATTAGCTTTGCGGACCATCCAGAGCAAAAAAGGAATTGTAGGGGAGTCCGCTGAGTTAATACCCCTGCAGTTCCAAGCCATGATCTTCATTTCTCCCCTTGAGACTGATTAGGCTCAGTCTCAGAAGCCTTTGATGTAAGGAATTCCATAGACTTAAATCTCTTCACTTTCGCAGCAAATTCCTTCCTTTTGTAATCTACCCAGGCATCGAACCACGCATCATGCTCCTTCACCATTCTATCAGTAAACTCTTCAACTTCGAACCCCAATTCCAACACCTTACGCTTCTTCCCACTAGCTGCATTCAGGCTCATTTCACTCTTCGATCTTCTACATCGACCCACCGGGCTATTCTTGAGAAAAGCATTACAGTAATGTTCATCCAGCTTTGATTTCTTCTTTCCTCCCTTCTCTATGTCCTCCTCCATCTTCTCAGTCTCCACATCCCTTGCCACTTCCGAAATGAAATCGAGAATTTTTTCCCCTCCCCCCTGAGAAATATCCCTCCTCTCAGCCCGATTATCCTCTCCCATCTTTGACACCACTTCAACCCCATAACCCAGCCTCTTCTCCTCCAAAACATTCGTCCTCGCCCCACTCCATGCTGATCCAGCTCCTTCCATATTTTCCATCAGCTCCCTAAACCCCCAAAAAGGAAAAATATGTACATTTTCAAACTCTTGAGATGGGAGATCTGTTACCTGGGAATAGAATGTGCTTGATGAACCACTCAGCAAAGAAGAATTGGAGCTTAGATAACCCACAAGAGATTGAGGAGACAGTCTGCTTGGGTCTTCATTTATAACATTTTGAAAAGCGTCTCCCCAGTTTCCATTCCACTCTTCAGATGAGGCCCACAATGACTCATGTCCATTGAATTCATCCTCCCCTAACCCACCAACCACGTCTCCAATAAATTTTGAATCGTGATGGGCCTGGGAGTCCTCCATTGCAACCATCTGAATTGGGTTGGGCTGAATCGGATTGGGCTTACACTGACTATTAGCAAAAGATTCCAGCGAGATAAAGTTTTCTAGAGGAATAAAATCTTCCGGAGGAATAAAGTTTACCTCAGGAATAAATGCTTCAACTCTTCAAAGAAGGAAGGAGACAAAGGTAATTCCACTTCAGCTTGTAAATTGTTTGGAGACTCAGTAAAAGATGCTTCCATGCATACTGGCGATTGAGAAACACGTGGAATGGAGTGAGTTGGCATTGATCTATAGATACACTTTGAGAAAACTTCCCCCAGTAGACCAAATTCACTTAATAAATTCTCAACATTTTTTTCACATAAAAAATCTCCACAGCATTTAATGCCCAAGCCCTTAGAAGTTAAATTCCCATCATATCTTAACTGACACCACTACCTATATTTTGTCCTTAAGCACTAGTCTATACAGAGAACCTCTAAGAATCAGCTCTGAAAAAGTGCATTTCAGTAGCTAAGTTAAGTTCAAGAAGATCATAGCTCGCAAATTTTTTTACCAAAAACAAGCAATGTACTTATTGTAACCCAGCAATCACATATGAAAAGCCTTTCTCATAGTAGATTTAAGACGTATAAGAGAACATTAAACCTAACATATAAGGTCTCCGGTATTCATAATATTACTAACTGACTTACACAATGAAGGTAAGGTAAGTTAAAAGCATTAAAAGAGGGCATGGGAATGCGTCCCACTAAACTTGCAAATTGACAACAGCAAAATTTAATAAAATTAACAATTGTACTTATATAAGCAAGCTAGGAAGTATTGTGCTATCAATATTTGTGTGAATAGAGTCCTCTTATAATGTAGCAGATAGACTACTATTGCAATAAAATGTCAAACATGTGGGATTATGAGCATTCACAAACTCTAACTACCACTATTGCATTCATATTCGAAAGCTCCTAAAGCAGATTGATTAAAGCCAAATGACAACAAAAAAAAAAGTACGAACTAGCAACACATAAGTGCTAAAACACTAGAACTAAGCACTATCTCTTAAATACATCTATAGGGCTGTATAGTGTATAGCTCTAAGAGAAACAAGAATAAATAAAATCCAACATCAGCTATACAAACCCAAAAAAAGAAAACAAATAAACTAAGTTAATCTTTGACATGTTAGGAAAAAAAAATCTGCCCAGCAACTAACGGCGTCAAAATTTGATACGTTTCATTTAACGTACACAAATTAATAATTTATAATACCTATCTTAGTCTTTCAAAATTATTAACTAGTAAAACGTAAGAAATGGTCGATCCCACGAGAAGATTATTAGAATTACTAACTATCAAAGCTTAACTAACAACAAATATAAACTATTATAAACATAAAGAAGATGACCACTAATCTATACATTATTTACTAATATGAAGATAGAATGTGGGGGCTTTGAAATCATACCTAAGTAACTAATGAGCCGCTCAAACTAATAATATTAAGTCGTTAACTCTAAATAACCATTAAACACCGCGCCTAATAGAAATCTAGCATCGCTTAATTATTGTATACATGTAATCGTGCACTATCACAAGCATAAGTATTAAACTTTTAGATTCTAGCAACGATCATATGAATTGAATAAATATCAGACTTAACATTGAAATATGAATAAACTCAGCGTTCAAACACTTAGACCAAAATCAGAAATTGGAAACAAAATTATATCCAATTAACAACAATAACAACCAAGTTTAATCACAAGAACTAGATAATTAAGGATAAAGTAGAAAGAAACTCATAAAATTCAGATTAACCCAAGGCAGCCGCTGCACTTGATTCTCCACCAATGTCGACCACTCTTCTACAATACTCCTTAATCTCGTAGAGATTTCCTTGTATTACTACCTTGCTCTCACAATCCTAATTTATGTCGCTCCGCTTGTGCGTGTCTTGCGGTGGAAATTAGGGGTTTATATACCAAATGAGAAATCCCCACTTATCAATTTTAGGAAAATTACTTGTAGAGATGAAAAAAAACAATCTAATATGCTCCATATTCCCTAAATTAGACCGATGAATTGGCAATGAAATCTTAGAAAATGAGGAAATAATTCCTCTGCTTGTTGTGCTTTGCGTGGAAGAGAGTAAAAGAAAAGTTTATATGCACTGTTCATCTCATGAAGGTGAGAAGGAATGTGAAGGGAGACAACTTTCTTTTCTTTTGCTCCCCACGTGTAGTGGTTTAGGCTTTCACATTATTTTCTTCTTCTTTTCTTCTTTTTGTCTTCCTTTACCAATGTGAACCTATAATAAAATAACGCACCATTTAAGCTAATCACTATAATATAATATAGACATAAATAACCCACTAATAATAAAAGTTAATAAACTTATTAAATAACACATAGAAGATAACTATATGAATAATTTTAGGGGACAAAAATATATAAATATAAGCACTTATCAATCTCCCAAAATGCAATTCTCCTGCCCAAACTGTTATTAGTCTAGCATTCGGAGCCATCTGCAATTATAAAGAAACAATAAATAATCCACAATCAATGGGGAGTAACTAGAAGTTCTCCCAGAGCAACTAGAATCAAGATATCAATAGAGTTAAGCTTTAATGATTAATATACTTCACTTAACAGTTCATATAGAAACTATTCACTACTAACTCCTATGAAAACATAAATTCTAAGCATGAATTATATAAATAACAAAGAGTAATCACCAACATGTTCTCATAATCATAGATCACAATAGCAAACAATAGAGTAAAACATAAAAGAGTTTAAGAGAAAAAGAGCAAAATGCCAGTGGATCGCAACTCACTTCCTAAGGTTTGTTAGATCGTAACCTCCAGACAGCCAGACTTACGTTTCCTACTGCATGTGTCTAAGAAAGGCAAAATTGCAATGTAGGATAGTACCCAGCTCATCAGTACTTTCTTACCTGCCGGACGACAACAATTAACCCAAGTATTACTCCTAGATTGCAACCTAGGTGGTTGACATGTTCTTCACCGAGGATTAGATTTATCCCATCCGGATATCTCACATCTCGAAATAAATAAAAAATAACAAATTTAATTCAAAGTCATCATCAAAGTCAATAAGGATGCCCAACGGCCTTACACACAAAACAGTAGAAAAACTAGAATAGCAACCCCAAGTAATTCAAATCCAAAATCATCAAAGTTTCATACTTCTCATCAAAAATATAACAATACTATAATTGATGCGTGCATGGATGACTCCACCAAGCTATCTTTAATTGCTTTTCTAGGTCGTTGCATGGTTTTACTTTACTCCTAAAGTAGAGGTTTTACATGTAATTGAAAATATGTCTTTATTTATGTTTGTTAGTTAAGTTAAATTCAATAGTTGAGTTGTTTTTATTTAAAGATCAGTTGTAATAAGGTCCGAAAGTTACCTTAAGTTGGAAGGTTGGAGTGGCGTGCAAGGGGAAGCTTGTAGCCGTGTGATCTTGGTGTAATTAAGGAAAGCATTGCATAACTTTCCTTAAGTTTTTGTTTCCTTAAATTTAGCTAAATTCTAGGCTAGAATTTAGGGAGAGTACTTTTCTAATTTACTAAGTGTGAGTCGTGTCTTTGTGTATGCTTGGGAAGCAAGGTTTTCTTGCTGCTCCTATAAATATAGCACACGCCTAGTCCTTTATGGCGGTGTGTGATTTGAGTTTAATCTGTTCTTTGTGAATTAAAGTTTTCGTAGTGAATCCAAAGTCTAAGCAGCTAATGCAAACCCTTGTTTGATTTTCATCTTGGATTAGTTGAACTTCTTCAAACCCTAGTTGTTGTTAATCCTTGGTTAGGAGTTAATAACTCCATATCTTTGTTACTAATCAGTCTTAACGTGCCTAGTTAACTCTAAGTTTCGAACTACACCATCATAACCACTAAAAGAAACCATCTTTTAATCAAGAGTCTTAGAATAGCCTTCAAACATATCAATAATATTCTTGAAACAATCAAACTCATAACAACAAACTCAAACATAATTATTCCTTTCTACAACTACATCATAGAATCATATTATAATCAAGTTATATCAATTAACATCACATTTCATCCAGAATGGGAAAATAGAGTATGAATAACAATGCTTCCAAACAATTCATATATATAACACAAACAAATTCATGAAATTCCATAGATTATTAACAAAATTCAAGTAAACCAAAACATAAAAAAAAATTCAACAAAACACAAGCATTAACTGAACTGACCCATTGGTCTGCCACGGCTGTGTGCGTGCTCGGCGCAACTCTCGTGCATCTAATGCACCGACGTTGAGTCTGACGCATCTCTGGTGCGTCTAACACAACTAGTTGAAATTACCCAGTTTGTCCGAAACTCAACAAAACTCAAAAATTTCACAAAACAAAAAACCCATAATGTACACAACGAAAATCCAGTAGCACCAAATCCAATGATTCAATACTCAAACAATACTTTCATCAAAACTTAATACAAGGATTCAATTAAATAAAATTGATATGACAATTTACTTATGAAAATTATAATATCACATGAAAACAACATCCCAAAAACATATTCTAATATAGTAGAAATAATACTAATCACATGAATATCACATAAATCATTTTAACAACAACAACACAACGAAAATCATTCTCCAACAAATGGAACCACTCGGCACACATAATCACATTATTATTTTCATCAAAATTCTAACTTCTACAAAATAACATATAATGCTAAACAAGTTCCTAATAACTAAACCTTTTCCTAAAAACTATCGGGAATTCTATCATTCTAGGACAATTACTAGTTACCTGGAACGTCATGTGAAATGCAAAACTACAGTACTACACGTGCTCTCCTTGTGAATGATGATTGTCCTCAAATTCGCTTCCTAATGCACCAAGAACTTCAATTAGTAGAAGGATTAGAGATGTAGAATTAACAAAGAACAAGTATAACAAGTTTGTGGATAATAAAGAGATGAAACTTTCTCCCAAAGAGGCTCGAAATTGGCGTGTGAAGTGACAGCAAAAGTGTTGAAATTTCCTGATTAAAAATATGTTTTTCAAGGATTGGTTAATAAATGCTAATCCAAGTAGTTGGTTAATAAAATTAAAAATATTTTTAAAAGGAAAATTCAAAAAGGATTTACAAACAAAAGATTTATAAAAAGGAAACGAAAAAGGAAAAAAAAAATCATTAAAGCTTTGACTCAGTGCAAACTCACGCCAGTGAGTTTGTATCCAAATTTCATACTTTCATTTTTATATTTTGGTCAACTTAAGCATCTAGCCTATTTATCTTATGGAATATTCCTCTATTCTAGCTATATGATCATAAAAAAATTAGTGGATCTTAGCTAAAATTAATTATCTTTTCTCGAAAACACATCTTTTAGTTCCGAGTCCTAGTACGACTCTACTTGTCCAACTAGTATAAATAGGAGCCTCCACCCCTCATATTCTTCAAATCTGCATAAATAGAGGGAGGAGTAGCAAAATAAAGCCAAGAGGCTTCACACACACCCCCCTACAACCGTCCAAAGTGAAACGGTTTAGAGGAGCTAAAAAGCCTCCTTAATCACGCCCCTCATAACTCTACTTCAATGGGTTGTTACAAGAGCTTAACATCAGCAACTAAGGAGCTTAATATCTGAAGAAAAACACACGCCTACTTGCCTAAGTGTTACATGTAAACACTAGGCCCTATTTAAGCTTAACATAAAACAACGAAAATAAATAGGAACCCAAACAGAACTCAGACTTCCTTTACAACCATGTTTTAAAAATCCAAACAGAACTAGGGCCTTGTCACGTCCATCTTCAAGCACCCAACCAGAACTTGGGCCTTCTCATGTTGTATTCATGTAATGCATGTGACACACTTGGGCTTTTGCGACATCGAATAGTAAGATGAACCAAATTCAATAATTGAAAAGATCATCTAATTTTAATATTTTGAGTCGTCTTGATGCACTTGTACCTGAAGGACAGATTTGAAGTTGAATGAAAAAAAATTGTTTCTTTGTGAAACTTTTTTTTAAGTGTGTCTCAAAAACCCCTATTACCACTTGAGTGTGTCGTGGTTGTTCAGGATTGATAGACTAAATTGAGTGTGTCTTGTTTAGTTGTATCAAGATCCTATAGTTCTTTGAGTGTGTCTTGAGAAATATAGTTAAATTTTCAGTTTTCCCTATCCGTTCTAATTCATCAAAAGGAGCAAAATTGTAAAACCAATTCAACCTAAATTAAGTGAGAAAGTGAGGGTTGCATTTGGATCATTTGGTATCAGAGTTTTGGTGGAAAGATTCGAAGATTTGACGCACTTTTGGAGAAGGAAACAAACAGCTGGAATTCGAACAGTTTTTCAGTTGACTTTGAAGGACGATTTCTTGGGCCACAGGAATATGATTTGGGTGTTTATTTTTTGATTCTGCATATCTTTTTTCAGATTTTTATGAATTTTTAGATATTAAATTGGGCACGTTTTTGTGGATTGCGTCAGAATCAGAGGAAATCAGCACAGTGGATTTCAATCGAAGATTTCTCCTTCGTCCGAGAAGCTTTTAAGGAGTTTCTTTTTTTTAATCTGCTTATTTTGTCCTGAATTTTCATAATTTGTAAGACTCTAAGAGTATCAAGGTCGTTTACGTTTTCATTTTGTTGTTTGAAGTTACGGGAAGATTCATGATTGTAACTATAATAGTTTAGCAAAATAGCGAAATCATGGCTGATGGGGATCTTGTTAGGATTTTACAGGTTATCACTCAAAATTTAGAAAATTTAGAGAGAAAAATCAGAAAAGAAGGATGAGAAAAGTGAGGAGGAGAAAAAAAGACAAGATAAAAGATGGGATGCTATAGCTGAAATGGCTTTGCAAGTAAATAGAGAACATAATTTCCCAAAAAATGATGAGACTTCAATCCTTAGGCAGCCTATAGATATCCGGTCTAATTTTCGTGAAATAAAAGAAGTAGTGAGAATTTTTCAACAACTAGTTCTCGATGCTTCTCCTCAAACCAATATCACACAAAAAATTGAGGATGATTCTGGTTTTGTAGAGCATCCTATGGAAGAGAATATTGTTGCTGATCAAAGTCAAGAAAAAACTATAAAAGAGGAGATAAAGGAAGATTTGGTGGTTCCTTCTTTGATGGTCGATGATGGTTTGGAGTCACCCAATGAATCTAATGTTTTGAACTTACAAAAAAGGGTGTTTGTGAAACATTTCAATACCATTTTCGAGCCCCTCTGAATTGGTTACATCATACTTTTGGGGTTGATGAGAGCATTGTTTATCATGACTATGATCATCAAGTCGGGGTTCAAGATGATGTTCCAAGAAATTGTTTTGAAATGTTTTTGAGTTTTCCGATGCAGCATACACTATTTGATAAAGTTCTCATTTCTTTTGATATGTTTGTGCTTTTGAGAATTGGCCAAATTCGTGGTCGGATTTTTTTCAAAGAAAGAGAGAATGATACAAGTGCATCAAGACGACTCAAAATATTAAAATTAGATGATCTTTTCAATTATTGGATTTGGTTCATCATACAATTCGATGTCGCAAAAGCCCAAGTGTGTCACATGCGGTACATGAATACAACGTGAGAAGGCCCAAGTTCTAGTTGGGTGCTTGAAGATGGATGTGACAAGGCCCAAGTCTATTTGGGTTTTTAAAACATGGTTGTAAAGGAAGCCCGAGTTCTGTTTGGATTCCTATTTATTTTCATTGTTTTATTTTAAGCTTAAATAAGGCCTAGTGTTTACATGTCACACTTAGGTAAGTAGGCGTGTGTTTTTCTTCAAATATTAGGCTCCTTAGTTGCTGATGTTAAGCTCTTGTAACAACCCATTGAAGTAGAGTTATGAGGGGCGTGAATTAAGGAGGCTTTTTAGCTCCTCTAAACCGTTTCACTTAGACGGTTGTAGGGGGTGTGTGTGAAGCCTCTTGGGTTTCTTTTGCTGCTGCTTCCTCTATATAAGGAGATCATATGATAGGTGAAGGGCAGATTTGAAGTTGAATGAAAAAAAAATTATTTCTTCGTGAAACTTTCTTTTGAATGTGTCTCAAAAACCCCTATTACAACTTGAGTGTGTCTTGGTTGTTTAGGATTGATAGACTAAATTGAGTGTGTCTTGTTTAGTTGTATCAAGATCCTATAGTTCTTTGAGTGTGTCTTGAGAAATATAGTTAAATTTTCAGTTTTCACTATCCGTTCTAATTCATCAAAAGGAGCAAAATTGTTAAAACCAATTACACCTAAATTAAGTGAGAAAGTGAGGGTTGCATTTGGATAATCTATTTTCTCAAGTTTAAACTCTCTCTCCCTCTTAGCCTACCTTTCTCTTCTTCTCTAGTAGTTATTAATTTTCAAGGTGCGTGTATATGTAGATCTTTAAATATTGTTCTGTATACATAGTATCATGTTTCCGGGGTTGTTATTTTGGATTTGGAATCATATTTTCGTGAGTTTTATATAATCTTGTTTATTAACGTCTTAGATTCATGATTGATATTATACTGTCAAGTTCAACATTGATTTAAATATATAGATGTTCAAATAGTGGGTGATGTTTGTCTTACTCGCATGTTAAGTTCCATCCATTATCATTGTTATAGTATTAATTGATAAATATGCTTAACGTGGACTTACTTTAGGAACTTACCACCAACATGTTATTAATTTATAGTAGTTTTCAATTTTAAAACTCTCAATTAATCGCTAACTAAACAATATGAGTACGTTGTTAGATTTTGTTATTAGACTAAGGTTCATTCAATTGCGCATTCTTTGAAATTTAACTAGCTGCATATTCGAATTATGATCTACAACTTTTAAGTTTTGCCATACTGCTTTAATCTGCAACTTGCATATTTTGTCGTGCTGTAGTAGTCATATATTATAGGATTTTTTAACTACAATAATATAAACTTTTGCCCGTTCTCTCGCAATAATACAAACTTTTGATTATTTTTTAATAATACAAACTTTACATCAAAATTCCTCCAGTAGGTCAAGTTGACTTGTAACCGGTAAAACAAGTCAAAAAAAATTACAAAATGATCTTTCTTCTTTGTCCCTCCTCCCCCAACCCCCCACCCACCCGAACCACCTCGCCTAGTTACCTCCTACAACAAGTTAAAAACCGGTATTGTCCTACTTTGGAGGAATTTTGATCAAAAGTTTGTATTATTAAAAAATAATCAAAAGTTTGTATTATTGCGAGAGAACGGGCAAAAGTTTGTATTATTCTTGTTAAATAATCCTATATTATATTAGTAGACAGATTGTTAAGAGATAGCACAACAGCATGGTTTTGTTTTTATTATATTAACTTGGTCATATTAATGCTAATACTGCTTCTAAGAATTTTTATGAACAAGTTATTTATATTATGCCTTTATATGGCTAAAGTTTTATATAAAAATTATTATTCTTTTTAAAGGAGAATTATTTCCGAAGGATTTTTATTAGATATATGATCTTTTATGATCGCAATGATAAAGAGGCAACGGCTTGTTATTTATTAGCAAGAATGGTAGCTATGATATTTTACCCATGTACTTTTTGTATAAGTCATGTGGACAAAGTAGTAACCCCTCGTCATAGACTCAGTAAGGAATACTAAATTTGGGGGATGTGCACACTTTAGGAAAGGTACCTAGGCAAGGAAAAAGGAGTTTATTAAAGTTATATACTTTATATTATATAAGTATTACAAGTATCCAGGGAAAGTTTATAGAAATATTTTGAATGTTTAATAAAGTATTTAAATTTCCGCATATATATGTACTCAGTATTTTTACTGACACGCGTTTTGTTTGTTTTTTTTATGGCTTTGTCCCTATGATGACCCTTTTGGTGAGCAGAATTTACAGGTTGATTTGATGCATACTTCGCATGGGGGAGCTAGTGAGGAATAATACATAGCTTGGTTTAGTAGTTGTTATTTTTATAATTCCCTTTGTTATAGTAGAAACAATAAAGTTTTATTTATCAATAAAGAGAAGTTATTATTATTAGATCCGCTGCATTGTTAAATTAGTAGTTAGTAGTTTTAGCCTTTAACGTTATCACGTGGCGGTAATACTCTCAAGTTTCTCAAGTGTTTTATATTAAAATATTTTCTTCAAAAAGAGAGAAATTTGGGGTGTTACAAAGTGGTATCAAGAGCCTTTAGGATTATTAATGAGAGTTGGGGTAGATTTAGGAAGGGCATATAAGCTAGAGTTTCGCATTTTTGTGCATAATTTTTTTGCATTTTTTTTGCATTTTTTTTTGCATATGTTTAATTTTCTTATTATGCATAAAAAGTTATATTTCTAAGTATAAATATTTTCCAATTTATATATTTTAAAGAAAGGAAAAAGTGTGTGGATCTATTTTTCTGAGGAAAGCTCTGGCAAAGGAAAGACTTGGTACTTAAGTTGGCCGCTTGTGCCGCACCTCTCTTTCCTGGGAACTCCCTCGATTAATTTTTCCATGCACGAAAAACCTAGTATATATTCAAAATAAAAAACTTATTGTATATACACATTTATATATACTTAATATCTTTTCGAAAACACAAATAGTTTGAAATTTTTTGTTTCCTTATCTACACTCGCATTAATATTATGAATAATTGTATGACATTTTTGTCTAGCTAAATGTGAAACTGTTATTAAATTTTCATAAGGAGATTTAATTGTCTTGATGACAATATATGTGGTACTTAGTATTTGTAATTTTTACCATAGATTCATTATGGCAAGTCATAGTCCATTTTTCATACCCATTCTAGTAAAAAGAAATGCAGAAACTGTGACTGATTATGTGCGCGATATTTGGAAGTATGCAAACTTTCTAATAGAGTAAGGATACCAACGATTTTATTATCATGGACCAACAATTGCTCTACTTTTAGAACACTTACCCTACATCGAAGCCTATCATTGGTTTTTTTAATAAGTATTATAATGTATTGAAATGGTAGGATGGAATGCCCAACATGGTGGATCATTACCAAGAAGTAGAGGACTTTGGCTAGCTACTGTACCCTATATCATAATTGACCTCCGATATGCTGAATTGTGAAAGAGCTACAAGAGGTACAAGATATGATTAATGCATATCAAACTCCGAGCCATTCTTATCATGAATCTACTACTAGTCCTGAACCCTCCAATATTCAGAGAAACCTGCCAAGCACAGAGGGTAGGTCATCATCTCCGGAATATCACCCTATGTTTGAAGATGAATGGTTTAGACACCAAGCTACTGTTGAAGCAAAAGATCAAAATGACTCCGACTTCGATTCATCTGATTTTTATTATTTATAAATGTTTTAAGGAAAATGTTTAGTTAATTTAGTAGTTGTTAGTAGTTTTAATAATTAGTAGTTCTGGAATTAGATTACTACTCTTTAAATATGTTAGCATCCCTTTTTAAGGATGATTAATAAATAGAATTTTAGTTTCTTTTTCATGTTATGCGCTTGATGTCAATCATATTATGAATCATGATTGTTGTATGATTTACAAATTTAGTAGGATGACTTAATGAGTAGTACCTATTTGTTTCTTACCCAAGAAGAAATGGCAACTAGACCCGGAAGTAGATCTAAGACTCGAGCAACTCTTAAGGAGTTGACTTCTCTGACCAAGAATTTGGCTAAGGCTATGACTACTCAGCTAAACCGTCAACAAGAACCTGACTTAGCTGGTGATGTGTTTAAGAAAGTAGCCTCTAGAAATCCACTTGTCTATGATGGAAAAGAAGACGCGGCTAGTCTTGAGAATCGGATTAGGGAGTTTGATAAGTTGTTTACTGCTGTCCAATGCACTGATGAGTTAAAGATCAACAATGCTACATACTACCTAAGAGAGGAAGCTGATTTATGGTGGTCTCTAAGGAAGGAGTCTTTGACGACTAAAGAAGATTTTGCATGGGAACAATTTAAGGAAGCCTTGAGAACCAAGTTTTACCTATCTCACTTAAGGAAAAAGAAGTGCCTAGAGTTTACAAACCTTAGGATGGGGACCATGACTGTCAATGAGTACTACTATAAGTTCATAGAGTTAATGAGGTTTGCACCTGAAGTGGTTCCAACTGAAGTTTTGAAGGCTCAATGATTTGAGCAAAGGTTAACCTTGTCCATTCAAGGGAAATTGGGAGGAGCTAACTTTGATAGCCTAGATGAAGTGCATGGGAGGGCTTCCCATCTATTCGGGATCAAGGGAAGAGAGCTAGAAGCGAATCATGGAGATAAAAGGAAGGGGTCTAGTAATGGGTTCCAAGGTGGAGACAAACGACAAAAGACTAATGGGGGATTCAAGCAAGGAATAAATGACAAGAGCAATGGGAATAACAACAATCGTAGTAAGTCTGAAAATGGAAAGTCTAAGAGAGTCTACTACTGTAAAAGATGCCCAAGAAACCACCCGGGGAAGGACTGTGAAGGTAATCTGGTAACTTGTAGGATCTGCAGCAAGTTAGGCCACAGAGAATATGAGTGCTTCTAGAAAGACTCAACTTCAGCAAACCCTAAACCAACCCAAAATCAGGGAGGTAATGGGAGAAAAGGACCCCAACAGTAGTCAGTGACCAATAACCGAGTTCCTCCTAAGAATGGGAATGGAGGAGACAATCAGGCTAAGGCGAACAATCAAGGTCGAGTGTTTGTCATGAGCAATCGTGAGGCTGAAACGACTACAGGCGTAGTGACTGGTACTTTCTTCATCTCTTCTATTCCAGTTAAGATTTTATTTGATTCAGGAGCTTCTCACTCTTTTATTTCCAAAACCTTAGTGGAAAAACTTAAGTTGGGAAAACCCGAACCTATAAGCATGGATATAGTCATACCTTCTGGAGATGTCATTAATGTTTCTAAATTATAAAGAGATGTTTTAGTGACTATAGTAGGTTTAGAATTTCCTTCAGACTTGATTGAATTCGAATTAGATGACCTAGAAGTTGTTCTGGGAATGGATTGGTTGGGGAAATTCAAAGCCCAAATAGATTGCAGAGCCCAAAAAGTGACCTTGAAAGGCCCAAAAGGAATCAAAGTAACCTACAGAAAAATCAGTCAGAAGCCCAGTCCAAGAATGATTTCTACTATGCAACTTAAGAACTTTATAAGAAAGGGGTATCCATTGTAATTATGTAGTATACAAAATTTGGAGGTAGAAGAAGAGAAGATGGAGAATATTCATGTAGTTAATGAATTTCAGGATGTCTTTCCGGAAGAAATCCCTAGAATGCCTCCAATAAGAGAACTGCAGTTTACTATAGACTTAATGCCTGGAACTGGCCCACTATCCAAAGCACCGTATCGTATGGCTCCAGCAGAAATGAATGAGCTTAAGACCCAATTAGAAAAGTTATTAGAAAAGGGTTACATAAGGCCTAGTGTATCCCCATAGGGTACGCCTGCCTTATTTGTGAAGAAGAAGGATGGTAGCCTAAGGTTGTGTATCTCGACTATCGTGAGTTAAACCAAGTGACCATCAAGAATAAGTATCCTCTTCTAGATTGATGATTTGTTTGATCAACTGAAGGGGGCCGGAATTTTCTCAAAAATTGACTTAAGGTCAGGATATCATCAGCTAAGAATTGTTGATAAGGACATTGCTAAGACGGCTTTTAGGACACGTTATGGTCATTATGAGTTTACAGTGATGCCTTTTGGATTGACTAACGCGCCAGCAGTATTTATGAATCTTATGCACCAAATTTTCAAGCCATACTTAGACCAATTTGTGGTGGTATTTATAGATGATATATTGATATACTCTAAGAATAGAGAAGAGCATGAGAAACACCTCCGAATAATTTTGTCAACCCTCCAACAGAAGCAATTGTATGCAAAGTTTTCGAAGTGTGAGTTTTGGTTGGAAAAAGTGGCATTTCTGGGCCACGTCATTTCTAAGGAAGGTGTTACCGTTGATCCAGCGAAGATTGAAGCCGTCAGTGAATGGCCTACTCCAAAGAATGTGACTGATATAAGAAGTTTCCTAGGCCTGGCAGGTAACTACAGACGTTTTGTTAAGGATTTCTCCAAATAGCCCGGCCCATGACCAACCTTATGAAGAAATAGTCCAAGTTTATTTGGAGCCCATAATGTAAGAAAGCCTTCACCATCCTAAAAGAAAGGCTAACCACAGCCCCTGTTATCCTTACCTGATGGAAGTGATACTTATGAAGTATATAGTGATGCATCTAAACATGGTCTAGGGTGTGTTCTAATGCAAAATAGGAGAGTTATTGCGTATGCGTCGTGGCAACTGAAGCCATATGAAGTCAACTACCCTACTCATGACCTAGAGTTGGCCGCAATTGTAACAACCCGCTCCAAATAGCAGCTTAATTAAAAACCTAATACTGATAATTACGAAGTTAAGCTGCTAATTAATGAGACTGTTAGGGCGAATTTTTGCACCTTCCCTGCTAGGGAAAAATTAGGAAATCCCATATTATCCAAGCTTATTTTGAATATAAGTTAGAATAATTTAGTTATTACAATATGTTTTGAGTACATAGATTACAAATCGAAAATACAATTTTAACCTACCAAGGAACATTATATAAAACAGATTATCTCATAGCAGCGGACTAAACACATTGATCATGACTTCACATTCGCACACATGAGCTAACTCGAACATTCTCTAATCCTGCAAAACAGATGAGTCTGCCCCCACCAGGACAGGTTCATAGAACAAAACAGGTCAGCTTACGCTGGTACACAAGTCCCACCGATTCCGAAATAATAAGGTGGCTGAAATTACGCAATTGTTTCTTATTCTCAAAGCGTAAACTCATAATTTACGAGATACTTTTATTCTTACTCAGAAATACGTTAATACTTGCTCAGAAGTACGTTGGTTCTTTCCTGTAAACTTCCATAAAAATACTTTTGCATATACTGGAGAAATTCCAAGAATTATCTCAAGATATCACACATCATTCTCCATATATAACACAAATAATAATCTTACACTTATCACAAACATAGCATAACTCCAGGGAAGGAACACGAATGGAGTAGGCCAGGCCACAACTCCAGACTTTTGAGGGACGTTTCTCCACCTTTCTTATTTTCTGCTAGCAAGACTTCTAGGTCATGACCCTACATAACGGAGCAATACCCGCTCCAAACACATAATGAGCAAACCCGCTCTACAAATGTTGTTCACTTCCCCTTATAAAACAAAACATGTAATCATACAAAAATATGTATACTCAACACTTGTACTTAAATACTTATGCTGAAATACTTATACTTAAACATTTATACTGAAATACTTATACTTTTATAACTATACTCAAATAACTTACTTAAATACTTATCCATAATCATTAATTCAACCATCATAACAAAATTTAACTTATCAAAACAAGTTTAGTAAAACAAGCTTGCTATGTCAAGTTCCACTACTTTTGGAGAAGTGACTTAATAACAAGGTTTCGGAAACGACTTCATGGTTATCCAAAATGGTTAATGAGGTGGTCGACATGATGTGGCAACCTGAATAGGTTTCATAAAGAGGTTCATAAATATATGAAAAGGCGACGCCACACAATTACTCATGATCAATTTCATAGTTTCAGTGTTAATATCAAAATATGGGGTTTAGGTGTGAATTTATATCAAAACTTTTATGCTTGGCTAAGGTTTAGGTAGATAAACAAATAAATGGATACATTTAGTAGGTATTCAACATTTAAAGGTAATTAATAAACCAAAGAAACATGGTTATTTAACCCGAAAAACAACTAGGCAAAAATAGAGTTTTAGGTGTTCTTTTACTCCATGAATTGAGGTTGCGTGTTTAATGAGGTAAATGAAGCAAAGGTTTTTTTGATAATCAAGACATAAATGTTCCAAGGAAATATCATGAAAGTTTAGCCACAACAAGATCATTAATCAAAACGCAATCGAGATATAGCAAGGATTGATAAATTTTTGAGGGAACTTGTTATGCATACAACAACTTCCGGACCACATAACTTTTGATGTACAACTCTAAATGGAGTGATTTTTGGGTCGAAATTCAATAACTTTTCAAGATCTACCACTTTCAAGAGACTCCAAGGCGAAAAACAGAGTGAAAAAGGAAGATATTTAGCAGGGAAAGTCAAGGCAGCATAGCTCAAGAGAGTGGATAATCACTTTCTTACTCGGTTATTCCGAGAGTCTTACGGAACTTGACATGCAATAGATTTTTAACACAATATCTTTCATAATAAAACACATGCAAATCAATTTTTATACACATTCAAACATTATCCAAGTAATCACAATTCCACAAACAAATTTCATGATAAAAGCTAGAAACAAAGTTTAGGTGGTGGAGCTTGTGTACCTTACTCCGGTGTTTAGGAATCAAATCTCTTTCAACAACTTTTAGATCTTCTCCAGCAACTCCATAAGACCTTAATTAAAATATTCATAACTTAAAATTCAGCAATTAACCCAAAGTAATCAAGTTTTAATCTTATAAACCTCATAAGTGTTGTAATTCAGCAACATCTCACCTTCCTTGACTTTCTTTGATGCTATTGATGTGAAACCTCAAAACTATTGATTGCCTAGTATGAAGAACAACTTGAGGAACCTAGGAATGCAATTTCATGTAAGATTTGAAGCAAGAATTCAAAGGAAACAAGCTGCCAAAGTGCAGCCACAAACTCGCCAGAAATGGCGTGAGGAAGGAGGAAAGAATGTGATGTGTTTTTGTTGTGTTTTTGTGAAATGAATTAGGGGGCTTGTTCACATATATATAGAGAATGGGTAATGGCAAGCTCGTGATTCCGATTTAGTAATGAGGGCAAAATCGTCTTTTCACAGCTTAAGAACATTCCAGAATTTTCTGGTTTTACTTAATCCTTAACCCTCTGTAATTAAGCTGTAATCCTTCATTATACTTAAACTAAATCCTTAAAATATGTCTTATAACTTAATAAATATATTTTGGTTCATTTAGCCCTTAAATCATATTTATAGAGTATCTCAAACACAATACGCTCAAAGTCTCAAATTTTCAGAATATTGCTCAACATTATTAACGTAATTCGTTAATAACTTATCTTAACTCATAATTTGCATTCATAATCACATAATAACATATATACAAACTTCATATAGGGGTTATTCACAATTTTCTTATTCCTCAATGATGCAATTGATTAAGTATTGATTAGTATGTTAACGTATCTCGTTTATCTTAATGATATCGTCTTAAAAAGTGAGGCTATTACAGCAATAGTCTTTGCTTTAAAGATTTGGCGTCATTATTTGTATGGGGTGACATGTAAGATATTTACAGATCACAAAAGTTTGAAATACATTTTCACCCAAAAGGACTTGAATATGAGGCAGATGACATGGTTAGAATTCATAAAAGACTAGGATTTGGATATCCAATACCATGAAGGGAAAGCCAATGTAGTGACAGATGCCTTGAGTAGGAAGACAAGTCATACCTTAAGTACTATGGTGGTGGCAGATCAACTATGTTTAGACTTTCAAAAGATGAATCTTGAAGTAATGCAATATAGAGAAGTAGAAAAAATGTTTAGTGCATTGACCATTCAACCCTCTATGTTTGAACAAATTAAAGAAGCTCAATTGAAAGATGAGAAGATGGAAAAGATAAAAGAGAAGGTGCGGGAGGGTTATGCTGGAAATTTCAAAATTCATGAAGATGGAAGTTTAAGAATGAAAGGAAGGTGGTGTATACCTGAAGCTTCCGAAGATTTGAAATTGAAAATCATGAAAGAAGGCCATAATTGTCCATATTCGATACACCCAAGGGGTGATAAGTTGTATAAGGATTTAAAGAAGAATTTCTGGTGGGCACGTATGAAGTTGGACATAGCTAAATTTGTTTCCAAGTGCTTAACATGTCAGAAGGTGAAGAGTGAACATAAAAGACCCCAAGGGAAAGTCCAACCCTTAGATGTGTCAGGATGGAAGTGGGATTCTATTTCGATGGATTTTGTTGTTGCTTTACCTAAGGGTAAATCCGGGAATGAACGATATGGGTAATTGTCGATAGATTGACCAAGTCTGCAGTGTTCATACCTATGAAGGCAACATGGTCTATGGATCAATTAGCTAAGGCTTACATCAAGCATGTGTTGAAACTACATGGAGTACCGAAGGATATTGTGTCTGATCGAGATTCTAGATTTTTGTCTAACTTTTGGCAGAAGCTACAACAAGCCTTTGGCTCGAAGCTATTAATGAGTACTGCTTTTCACCCAGCCACTGATGGTCAGACTGAAAGGACCATACAAACCTTAGAAGATATGTTAAGAGCTTCTGTCATGGAATATCAGGGTTCGTGGGAAGATCATCTAGACCTGATAAAGTTCTCTGACACTAACAGTTATCATTCAAGTATAGGCATGGCACCATTCGAGGCTTTATATGGTAGGAAATGTAGAACCCCATTTTGTTGGACAGATATAAGTGAAACAGTTGTACTTGGGCCTTAATTGATTGAAGAGACAGTGCAACAAGTTAAGATGATCCAAGGAAAGATTAAGGCAACCCAAGATCGTCCGAAAAGCTACGCTGATCTGAAGCGTAGGGAAGAAGAATATGAAGTAGGAGAAAAAGTGCTTCTGAAAGTCTCACCAATGAAGGGTGTGATAAGGTTTGGAAAGAAAGGGAAGCTTAGCCCTAATTTTATAGGCCCATATGAGATCTTCGATAGAGTTGGAAAGGTGGCCTATAGACTAGCCCTACCCACTAAATTAAGCCGTGTTCATAATGAGTTCCATATATCTCAGTTGAGATGGTACATCCCAGATAAATCGCATGTATTGCAACCTGATACAATCCAAATTGAATGAGAACTTGTCTTATGAAGAAAGGTCGATTAAGATTTTAGACAGTAAGGTTAGAAGTACCCGGAATAAGGATGTTAAAATCGTTAAGGTGCTCTGGTCTTATCAGAAGTCTGAAGAAGCAACATGGGAAGCAGAGGCTGAGATGCGAAAGAAATATCTAGAGTTGTTTGGAGAGTTTAGTAGTCACTACTACATTAAAGGGCAAAGGCAACACATGAAAACCGTTGCAATAGGCCCAAAAGTCGTTGCAAAAGACCTATTGCAATGGTTTTGAACCGTCGCATTTGAAGGCGTTGCAATAGGCCTAGTGCAACGACTTTTGGGACCTATTGCAACGGCTTGATGAACCGTTGCTCTAGACCAATCTTTTAGGCAACGGCTGTGTGAGTCATGGGTTTCATGTAGATTATGCGACGGTTAGGCTATTGCAACGCCTATTAGCAAAACCTATTGCAACGCCCATTGGCAACGTCTATTACTCCAAACTATTGCAATGCCTACTACCCCAAGCTATTGGACCGCCGATAATATATATTACCTCCGTCCCAGAAAGATCTGAACACTTGTTGGGACACGTAGTTTAAGGTGATACGTTGTAGTGTGGTTATCAAATGTTATTTTATTTAAAAAGTAGATGTGATAGGAGTTGGTGGGGTATTTTTTATTAGAGGAGAGAGAAAGTTGGGTAACTTTTATTGATAAAAAAGGTAGAGTGTGGGCCAAAGATGTGTAAAATAAATAATATATTAATAGTGGGACTATGCCAAAAATGGAAGTGTTCAAACTAATTTGGGACAAACATAAAAGGAAAGTATTCAGACTATTCTAGGGCGGAGGGAGTATATATATATTTGTGACAAAAGATTAAAAGGCGATCCACAAGCTCAAAAAAGTTGTTATGTTTGTATTGAAATTTCTCAAACTAATGAATTTATAAGAGTACTACAATCATGACTGAATTCTTACTAATATAAATGAAATGTATTAATGCAAACTAAACTAAATAATGGTTTAATGTACCACAAAATATTTCTAGCATATACATCCCTAATGTCCTTCTAAAGACTGCATGCAAGCACCATATTGCAATATATAACTAGCTAGATCCGGTCGCCAATAGCATATATAGGGGGACATCCATGTTTGATCTCCTCCGATCCATTGGTTCATGATATGATTGCACGTCCAAATGTTGAATGAGCAACCAAGAATCCGAGCAAAGGAACGAACTTGAATAAATAGCTAAGTCTGAAAAACTTATCAAAGTACTCGGATATGATAATTAAAATAAACACTCCTGAATATTTTAATTAACTCTTAATCTCACTCAAACCACTCCTGGAATTAAGTAGATTAAACACTAAGTAAATTATCACTCCTGAAAATTACTCACTGGCCGAAAATAATTGAAAGCACAATTAATTTTAATAACAAGGTTTTTGTATTAATCACTCGTGCCTTGAATGGTAGCATGGTGTCTTTATTTATAACAAACTAAACTTGTCCTCCAAGGACTTACAAGGGCCGAAAATCAGCTCAAGTATTTAAGGAAATACAACCTATCACCTTGCATAATAATCCCTTGATTCTAGGAGAGAATAAAGGAGTAATTAAGGAAACTACAAATCAGCCCCAAATCTCCTTCACACGCCTAACATACTTAAGGAAACTATTACAACTCAATGCCAACTTGCATACTTGGAACACAAGGACCTTAAAACACCCTTAACTTGGCCGAATTATCATAAGATATTTTCAGACCTTTATTTGCTGAAATTAAAAGACTTAATTAAATTAACTAAGACTCTAGAAATGGTGTCACCTCATGCTTCATTAATCGAATCATCATCCCACTTAAGCATTGACACAAATGAGGAGTTTGAATTAAGCTTGTATCCGAATACTTCAAGGACTGGACAAATAGGTTCCCCTTCATTAGTTGACTTAGGAGCTTGACCTTGACCTTGACTTGTATCATTCTCCCCCTCTTCAAAAGAATTTGTCCTCAAATTTTCATCTTCTAAGTAAGGACTAAGATCACCAACATTGAAGGTTGCACTCACACCTCCATAATCACTTGGAAGCTCGATCTTATAAGCACTTTCACTAATGACATCAAGGACTTTAAATGGACCATTAGCTCGTGGCATTAGCTTGTTCTTCCTCTTGCTTGGAAATCGTTCTTTCCTCAAATGGATCCAAACCAAGTCGCCAATCTGAAATTTTGGTTGTCTTCGATGCTTGTTGGCCCTTTCCTTGTATTGAGCATTCATCTTTCCAATTCTTGCTTTCACTTGCTCACAGGTCTTCTTAAATGCTTCTAATCTTTTCTTTGAATCAACATGAATTTCATATTTGGTTAGTGACACAAAATCAATAGGAAGAAAAGGATTGATACCATAGACCACCTCAAATGGAGATTTAAAAGTAGAAGAATGAGATCGGTTGTAAGCAAACTCGGCGTGTGCTAGCTTCATATCCCAATCTTTTTGTGTCTAGCTCACCAAGCCATGTAATAAAGCTCCAAGGTTTCTATTAGTTACTTCAATTTGGCCATCAGTTTAAGGATGATGACTTGTACTAAAGAGTAACTTAGTTCTCACCATCTTCCATAAGCTACTCCAAAAGTGACTACAGAACTTATATCACGATCACAAACAATACTTCTAGGAATACCATGCAAACGAATGATTTCCCTAAAGTACAAATCCGCAACATGCAAAGCATCATCTGTTTTATGCATAGGAATAAAGTGAGCATTTTAGAAAATCAATCCACCACAACCATGATAGCATCCTTTCCTCTTTGAGTTCATGGCAATCCAACAATAAAATCCATACTCACACTATCCCAAGGTGCATCAGGTACGGGCAATGTAGTATAAAGGCCTTTATGAAAAGTGCTTTAAGACCTTTGACAAGTAGCACACTTACTAACCACCATATGAACATCTTTCATCATGTTGGGCCAATAAAAACTCTCACTCAAAGTGTCTAAAGTCTTTTGAGCACCAAAATGACCAGCCACCCCAATATGGACTTCTCTCACAAGCAATTCCCTCACGCTACTCTTAGGAATGCATAATTTGTTCCCTTTAAACAAAAATCCTTCTTATAACACAAACAAGCCACTAGGGTGCTTAAAGGATCCACCAAAATCAGCATCATCAACATATAAATCCATTAAGTGTTCAAACCCAACCCTTGCATCAACCATAGCTAGATGGTAGGAACGTCTAGAAAGAGCATCAACAACAATATTACTCTTACCCTCCTTGTATTTGGACAAAAAAGTGAAGGCTTGTAGGAATTCAACCCACTTGGCGTGCCTATGGTTGAGCTTTTGCTGTCCATAGATGTGTTTAAGTGCTTCATGGTCCAAATGAAGAATGAAAGGCTTGGGCCTCAAGTAATGCGACCAATGATCCAAAGCCCTCACAATTGCATAGAATTCACGATCATAGTTGGAGTAATTGAGTTTGGCGCCACTTAATTTCTCACTAAAGTAGGCAATGGGCCTCCTTTCTTGAAGCAATACAGCCCCAACACCAAGACCACTAGCATCACATTCAACCTCGAACGATTTATTGAAATTCGGCAAGGCAAGTATAGGAGCGTTGCATAGCAGCCTCTTTACTTCATCAAAAGCTTTTTGAGCATGAAAGTTCCATGAAGACTCTCCTTTCTTCATCAAATCAGTAATAGGCGCCATTATGGTTGAGAAATTCCGAATGAATCTTCGATAGAAGGAAGCTATACCATGGAAGCTTCGGCATTCATGACCACTTGCAGGTGCCAACCATGAAGAAATGGCCTTGACTTTTTCCGGAGCCACATGAACACCATCCCTAGACACAATATAACCAAGAAAAGCAATTCTAGGAACAAGAAAATCAAACTTTTCAATTTTTTCGTACAACTTTTGCTCTCTTAATTTTTCGAATAAAGCTCTTAAATGCAGTAAATGAGATTCAACACTAGTATTATAAACAAGAATATCATCTAAGTAGACAACAATAAACTTGTTAAGAAAGGGACGTAGTACCTTATTCATAAGCCTCATAAAAGAACTAGGAGCATTGCAAAGACAAAAGGGCATTACCATCCATTCATATAGATCTTGTTTGGTCTTGAAAGCGGTTTTCCATTCATCTCCTTCACGGATTCTCATTTGATGGTAGCCACTCCTCAAGTCTATCTTGGAAAATATAGAAGCTCCATGTAACTCATCAAGCATGTCTTCCAATCTAGGCATAGGAAAACGATACTTGATTGTGATATTGTTGACGGCACTACTATCAATACACATCCTCCAAGTGCCATCTTTCTTTGGAACAAGCAAAGCTGGAACGGCGCATGGACTCATGCTTTCTCTTACATAGCCTCGTTCAATCAACTCTTCCATTTGCCTTTGTAGCTCTTTAGAAGCTACGGGATCACACCTATATGCTGGTTTGATTGACAAAGGTGCGTCTGGTACAAGATCAATGGCATGTTCAATGCCTCTCAAAGGTGGCAACCCTTGAGGTAATTCTTTCGAAAACACAGCATTAAACTCGTTCAATAATGCTGCAAGTTTCAGATCTCTAGAAGAAACGTCATTAGTCAAAGCAAGTTCAATACATAAGCATAACAATGTCCTTCCAATTCTACCTCTTTTTCGAACTCTTTGGCCGAAAGAAACAAGTTTTGTTTGCTTTCAACCACCTTCTTGGGTGCCATGGAACTAGGAGACTGATGTACCAACCGAATCCTTTTAGACCCCATCAAAACTAAATACACATTGGTTTCCCCCTCATGGATAACCTTTCGATCATATTGCCAAGGTCTACCAAGAAGAAGATGACAAGCACTCATAGGTAGAACATCACCCCACAACTCATCCTTGTAACTTCCAATAGAAAACGAGAGAAGTGCTTGCTTTTTCACAACTAAACCAGTTTTGTCATCCTACCAACTCAACTTATATGGATGAGGATGATCTCTAACAATCAAGTTCAACTTAGAAATCACATTAGAAGCAACCACATTAGTGCATGAACCACTGTCAATAATCACATTGCATGTAAATTCACCAATTTGGCACCTAGTATGAAACAAGTTCTCTCTTTGGTCATGATTAGTTGAATGATCAACATGTAAAGTTCTCCTAACAACTCCAAGCATCCTAGACTCATCCTCGGCATATGCAACCTCATGCTCAATTTCATTTTCTTCCTCACTGTCGAACACATAGTCATAAGTTCTCTCCTCCTCTTCTATGGCCATGAATTGTCTCAAAGTTAAGGCTTTTCTAGTTGGACGGTTACTAGCAATATGACCCCTTCCTTGACACTTAAAACATTTTCGGTTTTCTTTCCAATTATCCTTAGAAATCACCATCTTAGGTCGTTCTCCCTTTTGTTCCCCCTTAGAAGGATTGTCCTTCTTTTCAAAGGGTTTAGAAGAAGAAGAAGAAGAAGAAGAAGTGGCTTTGTTGCTGCCGATTTTCCCCCCAACTGATTTCTTTTCATCCAATTCATGAAGTTCAAATTTTAAGGTTAAACGACACACATCATCAAAAGTGTTGTAATTTGCAACATCAACCTTTCTAGCAATAGATCTATTAAGTCCATTAACAAACCTAGCAATTTTCTCTTGTTCGACTTCCTCAACATCTCAAATCAAACACAACTTATCAAATTCAACCATATAATCATGCACGCTTAATACATCTTGAGTCAATGAATTATTTCTCATGTACTGCCTTTGAATGAAATCACTTGGAACAAACTTTTCATGCAATTTGCTTTTAAGCTTAGTCCAACTTTTAAGGTTAGGTTTCCCAAGTCTTGACCTTTTTGCCTTTAGACTCTCTAACCAAATTCCATCATACTTAGTTAGTATAATTGTGGCAATTTTAAATCGTCTTTCATCATCAAACCCTTTATAATCACAAATTTTATCAACTTGACGAATCCATTCAAGTAAATCCTCGAGACTAGAATCACCATTAAAATCAACTAGTTTAATACCCCTATCATTATCATAAATTGGTTTAACAAATTTTACTTCCTCAACGTCGGATTCGTAATCAATGTGATTAGGGTCATTCTTTTTCATCACTTTATCAGCAAGAATTTTATGAGCTTTTTCCAATTTCTCCACCATATCTTTTGCCTCTAATTGTGATTTATGTATTTGCTCAATAACACTTTTCAATTCCATAAAGTCAGACATGATAACACAAGTAATATGCTACGCCACAGATGAAATAGCAAGCCAACAACCACACAAACCCCAACAAAGGATCGAACAACAACGAGAATTAACTAGAAGAAACACTTACTAATGAAAATAGAATCCCTTATATCCTCACCCGCCTGGAAAAATCTGATACCAACTGATATGATTGCACGTCCAAATGTTGAATGAGCAACCAAGAATCCGAGCAAAGGAACGAACTTGAATAAATAGCTATGTTCGAAAAACTGATCAAAGTACCCAGATATGATAATTAAAATAAACATTCGTGAATATTTTAATTAACTCTTAGTCTCACTCAAACCACTCCTGGAATTAAGTAGATTAAACACTAAGTAAATTATCACTCCTGAAAATTACTCAATGGCCGAAAGTAATTGAAAGCACAATTAATTTCAATAACAAGGTTTTTGGATTAATCACTCATGCCTTGAATGGTAGCATGGTGTCTTTATTTATAACAAACTAAACTTGTCCTCCAAGGACTTACAAGGGCCGAAAATCAGCTCAAGTATTTAAGGAAATACAACCTAGCACCTTGTATAATAATCCCTTGATTCTAGGAGAGAATAAAGGAGTAATTAAGGAAACTACAAATTAGCCCCAAATCTCCCTCACACGCCTAACATACTTAAGGAAACTATTACAACTCAATGCCAACTTGCATACTTGGAACACAAGGACCTTAAAACACCCTTAACTTGGCCGAATTATCACAAGATATTTTCGGACCTTTATTTGCTGAAATTAAAAGACTTAATTAATTTAACTAAGACTCTAGAAATGGTGTCACCTCATGCTTCATTAATCGAATCATCATCCCACTTAAGCATTGACACAAATGAGGAGTTTGAATTAATCTTGAATCCGAATACTTCAAGGACTAGAAAAATAGGTTCCCCTTCATCGGTTGACTTAGGAGCTTGACCTTGACCTTGACTTGTATCGTTCATTGTTCACCTAATAATTCAAACACTATTAATAGTTAGAAACACTAAATTTAGCAATTAAAATTGAAAATGGAGTTATGAAGTGTTTGAGGGGGGAATACAAGAAGCTACAGCTTGTTTATTTATTTGAAACATATTTTAATCTAAACAGAGAATTATTTTGCAGGTTCTTTCTACATTCCAACAAACATCATACTAATAGCCTTTTTCAACTATTATTACATTGTCTTGCAACTCGGGTCTCGATTATGTAAGCGAGCAAATGAAGCTTCAAGGTGCATCTATTCCACTAGTCTGGTAGGAGTATGGTTGCATTCATTAAAATGGTAAATCTAACCATTTACCTTATTGTGGGAAACGGGAAACCTATACTGTATTTACACTACAACATCATAATTTATGTTTCTATACTGATGAATGAGATGAATATTGGATCAAATGAATTACATTTTAATTTTAACTAGTTATTAGCCAAGATGATATGATCCAATATATATGATGACTGATCTATGTTATTAGCCTAATTAACTAGTTATTAGCCTAAATGAGCAACTATTGGTTCTATGTTTGATCCCCTACATTGGGGGTAGGTTATAGATGATATGATGAACATGTTACTTCGTGCATGAGCTTTTAACCTTATGTTGCAACAAAGGGGATGAATTAACTAACCTATGGAGTAATCTAGTAACTCTTATTTGTAGACAATAGTATATATATGGCCAAAACAATGTCAAAATCATACAGCGAATCCAACACAAAACTATCAGCAACCATATCAACCTGATGAGTGATTTAGAATCTAGAATCAACAAAATAACTGGAGTTTTCTTACTTTCATTTTTATCTTTTGGTCAATTTAAGCATCTAGTCTATTCATCTTATGGAATATTCCCCTATTCTAGCTATATGATCATAAAAAAATTAGTGGATCTTAGCTAAAATTAATTATATTTTCTCAAAAACCCATCTTTTAGTTCCGAATCCTAGTACGACTCTACTTGTCCAACTAGTATAAATAGGGGCCTCCACCCCTCATATTCTTCACACCAAATTTGAGAAATAAATCTCGTTTCTCAAGTTTAAACTCTCTCTCCCTCTTAGCCTACCTTTCTCTTCTTCTCTAGTAGTTATTAATTTTCAAGGTGCGTGTATATGTAGATCTTTAAACATTGTTTTTGCATACGTAGTATCATGTTTCTACGGTTGTTATTTTGGATATGGAATCATGTTTTCGTGAGTTTTATATAATCTTGTTTACGAACATCTTAGATTCGTGATTGATATTATACTGTCAATTTCAACATTGATTTAAATATATACATGTTCAAGTAGTGGGTGATGTTTTTCTTATTCGCATGTTAAGTTCCATCCATTATCATTGTTATAGTATTAATTGATAACTATGCTTAACGTGGACTTACTTTAGGAACTTACCACCAACATGTTATTAATTTATAGTAGTTTTCAATTTTGAAACTCTCAATTAATCGCTAACTAAGCAATATGAGTACGTTGTTAGATTTTGTTAACTAAGGTTCATTCAATTGCGCATTCTTTGAAATCTAACTAGCAGCATATTCGAATTATGATCTACAACTTTTACGTTTTGCCATACTGCTTTAATATGCAAGTTGCATATTTTGTCATGCTATAGTAGCCATATATTATATTAGTAGACAGACTGTTACGAGATAGCACAGCAGCATGGTTTTGTTTTTATTATATTAACTTGGTCATATAATAGTTGCTTTTATATGGCTAAAGTTTTATATAAGAATTATTATTCTTTTTAAAGGAGGATTATTTCCAAAGGATTTTTATTAGATATGTGATCTTTTATGATCGCAACGGTAAAGAGGCAACGTCTTGTTATTTATTAGCAAGAACGGTAGCTATGATATTTTACCAATGTACTTTTTGTATAAGTCATGTGGACAAGGTAGTAACCCCTCGTCATAGACTCAGTACGGAATATTAAACTTGGGGGTGTGCACACTTTAGGAAAGGTACCTAGGCAAGGAAAAAGGAGTTTCTTAAAGTTACATACTTTATATTATATAAGTATTACAAGTATCCAAGGAAGGTTTATAGAAATATTTTGAATGTTTAATAAAGTATTTAAATTTCCGCATATACATGTACTCAGTAATTTTACTGACACGTGTTTTGTTTGTTTATTTTATGGCTTTGTCCCTATGATGACCCTTTTGGTGAGCAGAATTTACAGGTTGATTTGATGCATACTTCGCATGAGGGAGCTGGTGTGGAATAATACATAGCTTAGTTTAGTAGTTGTTATTTTTATAATTCCCTTTGTTATAGTAGCAACAATAAAGTTTTATTTATCAATACAGAGAAGTTATTGTTATTAGTTCGCTGCATTGTTAAATTAGTAGTTAGTAGTTTTAGCCTTTAACGTTATCACGTGGCAGTAATACTCTTAAGTATCTCAAGTGTTTTATATTAAATTATATTCTTCAAAAAGAGAGAAATTTGGGGGTGTTACATAATTGGTATCACTAAAATAGTATAAGAATAATATATATGACCCAATATCAATTACAAGAGAGAGTTGCAAAATCTAGCTAAGTTAAATTGTAAGATGATCCATCTTACAATTATAAAAATATTTTATGTTATCCATAATATTCAAGTGGATCCATTATACAATTTAACATAATTAGAAAAGTAATTATGTATCCCCTAATTGATTTTAGGCCATTTCAAATGTCTCATTTTAAATGGCCAAATTTCGCCAAGCCAAACACATAACCACGTAACCTCTAAGTTCCATTTCAAATTGATCATTTCACTTAAAATAAACTAATAATCTTGAAAAAATATTATAATATTTCCATTAAGAATACTTCTTAGAAATCATATCAATCAAAAAAACTCCTCACTTAGGAAACAAAATTGATATCACTAACCTTAATTGATATCACTAATTGGAGTGATTACCTCAAACTTATTCGGTATCACTAATTAGAGTAATTACCTCAACCTTAATTGGTATTACTAATTGGAGCGGTTAGCTCAACCTTAATTGGTAACACTAATTGGAGTGGTTACCTCAAACCTATTTGTTATCACTAATTGGAGTGAATAACTCAATCCAAATGGATTTGTCAAACTCAATAGGAGAGTTATTTGTAGTCTATTTGAAAACCATATTTTTTTTCTTTTTCTTTTCATCCCCAGTGGAATTGGCCATTTAGGATGAGACACATATCGAACTACGAAGGTTTTGATCAATGAGTGGATTATTCCAATCCCGCAATGATTGGTACATATTGTAACTTCAATGCTCAAACCTATTATATATAAATGATATATTGACCCTATTGAAGTAACCTATCATATGCTCAAACCAATAACTTTAGTGCTCAAACCTATCATATACACATAAGTAACCTATCACTAATGCTCAAACCTATCATATGCAAATAAGTCATTGTCATTTTAAATGGTTTTTGTTAAAATTAATTTTAAAATGATTTACTAAATAAATCTGTCCCTATTTAGATATTAATAAGGTGACCACTTCAAGTTTTCTATAAAAATTATAGCCTAATAAAAAGACTTATGTGAGATTCAAACCGTCAATTGAGACAGTCAAAAATTGGGTGTCATACATGATCCTAAGCCAAAATTCTCCATGACTTCAAATTGACTAACTTGAACCCAATTTGAACGCGAAAAGATAAGCAACTCAACCTACTCGAACCAAACTTAACCAAAACTAGTGTTCAGACTCGACCTAAGAGATACACTAAACATATACTCCCTATGTTCTCTTTTGTTTTTCCAATGTTCATCATTAAAAAAAATTCCTATTGTTCTTCCTGTTTTGAGTCTTCCCATGTAAAGACTACTTTTTAGATGAAATTACCCATAGTAAAATTTAAAATTACAACTTTGTAACTCTTTTGTACCCTAGTATTCTATTACCCACTCTCTAAGAAGCCAATCATATTTTCTCTCTCATTTAACCCTATTTACCCTTTATTTCTCTCGAAACTCCATACTTGACCTAGTCTTTCTATCTCATCCGTTATTTTCATCTTCGTCCCTCATTTTCATCCTTGGTTCTCATTCATTCCACCGAAAATTAAATGCAGCCAGCACCAACAACTTCGTTGACCAACTTGTAGCCATACCTCACCAAGCATTCAACTAATTCAACCTAAAGAAAAAATCAACAAGAATGTGAAAGTAGAATTATACCATCAATGGAGAGTAAAACCCAAATCTTGTATCTCCGCTTCTCCTTTCCCCTGTTGTTTTTTTATATAATTTTTCAGTATTATTAATAAGGCAGAAAGCCTAGTACTACAAAAGAGGACCACAACTCAGATATATGATCGTAAGCAAGTAAATGACAAACTGGATTTGACCAATCTAGACTAGAGCCAAATGAGGAATTCCTTTACCCTGTTATTTCCGTTTCAACCTTTCGTTGCTTCACTTTTATTTCTTTGTTCAGAGTGGCTATTAGAGACAATGGGATGTGTTTCGGGTGAAAAATTGGTGAGATGAGGGGTCTAGTCAAAGATATTAGTCGAAGATTGATGATGGCGGCCAGATGCTCAACGAATGTCACGAGACCTGCAAAAACGAGAGTTAGACTACCTCGGGGGTGTTCCCAGGATCTCCCATCCGATGCTCAAGTCAGGGATGAAACTCAACGGTTGGTATTGAGTAGTTGGTCTGGAAATGCTTACCTTCATAAATGGGGAACTGTTCCTTATTTATAGGCATTGGGATGTGTGCAGGGCGCCTGCCTGGCTGGACCAAGAGCTGGGTTGGGACATAGCCTTTAGCCTTTAGAGCGTAGCGGGGTAATATTGTAATTTCACTATGACTTGGGGGCCCAGAAATATATTTGGCCCAAACATTATCCCACGCGAAATATGTGGCGGAGGACACCTCAGGATCCGCGTGTTTTGCAGAATTTTCTGCAGTAGCTTTTGTGTTCTTGGGCTTATAATGAGACCCATGCATCTCGAGGGGTGTCTTGAGACCCACTCGAGATATTCAAAGGCTAAAGAGCCCCACGTATCTCGAGAGGTGTCATTGGGACCAGCTCGAGATGTTCAAGGGCTAATGAGCCCAATGTATCTCAAGAGGCGTCATTGGGACCTGCTCGAGATATTTAGGGGCTAATGATCCCCATGTATCTCGAGAGGTATCATTGGGACCTGCTCGAGATGTTCAGGGGCAAATGAGCCCCATGTATCTAGAGAGGCGTCACTCGGACCTACTCAAGATGTTCAGGGGCTAATGAGCACCATGTATCTCGAGAGGTGCCATTGGGACTTGTTCGAGATGTTCAGGGGCCAACGAGCCCTATATCTCTCGAGAGTCGTCATTGGGACCTGCTCGAGATGTTCAGAGGCTAATTAGCCCCAAGTATCTCGAGAGGTGTCATTAGGACCTGCTCGAGATGTTCAGAGGTTAATGAGCCCCAAGTATCTCGAGAGGCGTCATTGCGACCTGCTCGAGATGTCCAGGGCCTAATAAGCCCCATGTATCTCGAGAGGCGTCATTGGGACCTGCTCGAGATGTTTAGGGGATAAAGATCACCGTGTTTCTCGAGAAGTGTTAATGGGACTTGCTCGAGATGTTCAGGGGCTAATGTGCCACATGTACCTCGAGAGGTGTTATTAATGAACCCCATGTATCTCGAGAGGTGTCATTGGGACCTTCACGAGATGTTCAGGGGCTAATGAGCCCCATGTATCTAGAGAGGCGTCACTCGGACCTACTCAAGATGTTCAGGGGCTAATGAGCACCATGTATCTCGAGAGGTGCCATTGGGACTTGTTCGAGATGTTCAGGGGCCAACGAGCCCTATATCTCTCGAGAGTCATCATTGGGACCTGCTCGAGATGTTCAGAGGCTAATGAGCTCCAAGTATCTCGAGAGGTTTCATTAGGACCTGCTCGAGATGTTCAGAGGCTAATGAGCCACAAGTATCTCGAGAGGCGTCATTGCGACCTGCTCGAGATGTCCAGGGCCTAATAAGCCCCATGTATCTCGAGAGGCGTCATTGGGACCTGCTCGAGATGTTTAGGGGATAAAGATCACCGTGTTTCTCGAGAAGTGTTAATGGGACTTGCTCGAGATGTTCAGGGGGCTAATGAGCCCCATATACCTCGAGAGGTGTTATTAATGTGCCCCATGTATCTCGAGAGGTGTCACTGGGACCTGCTCGAGATGTTCAGGGGCTAATGAGCCCCATGTATCTCAAGAGGCATCACCGGGACCTGCTCGAGATGTTCAGGGGCTAATGATCCCTATGTATCTTGAGAGGTGTCATTGGGACCTGCTCGAGATGTTCGGGGGCAAATGAGCCCCATGTATCCCGAGAGGTGTCACTCGGACCTGCCCAAGATGTTTAGGGGCAAATGAGCCCCATGTATCTCGAGAGGTGCCATTGGGACCTGTTCAAGATGTTCAGGGGCCAATGAGCCCTATGTATCTCTATTGTCGTCATTGGGACATGCTATAGATGTTTAGAGGGTAATGAGCCCCAAGTATCTCAAGAGGCGTCATTAGGACCTACTCGAGATGTTAAGAGGCTAATTAGCCCCAAGTATCACGAGAGGCGTCATTGCGACCTACTCGAGATGTTCATGGCCTAATGAGCCCCATGTATCTCGAGACGCAACATTAGGACCTGCTCGAGATGTTTACGGGATAAAGAGCACCATGTATCTCGAGAGGTGTTATTGGGACTTGCTCGAGTTGTTCAGGGGCTAATGTGCCCCATGTACCTCAAGAGGTGTTATTGGGAGCTGCTCGAGATGTATAGGGACTAATGAGCCCCATGTATCTCTAGAGTCGTCATTGGGACCTGCTAGAGATGTTTAGAGGTAAATGAGCCTCATATATCTCGAGTGGCGTCATTGGGACCTGCTCGAGATGTTCAGGGGCTAATGAGCCCCATGTATCTCGGGAGGTGCCATTGGGACCTGCTCGAGATGTTTAGAGGCCAATGAGCCCCATGTATCTCGAGAGGCGTCATCAGGACCTGCTCGAGATGTTTAGAGGTCATGAGTCCCATGTATCTCGAGATGCATCATTGGGACCCGCTCGAGATGTTCAGGGGCTAATGAGCCCCATGTATCTCAAGAGTTGTAATTGGGACCTGCTCGAGATGTCCAGGAGCTAATGAGCCCCATATACCTCGAGAGGTGTTATTAGTGAGCCCCATGCATCTCGAGTGGTGTCATTAGGATATGCTCGAGATGTTCAGGGGCTTATGAGCCCCATGTATCTCAAGAGGCATCACTGGGACCTGCTCGAGATGTTCAGGGGCTAATGATCCCCGTGTATCTTGAGAGGTGTTGTTGGGACCGGCTCGAGATGTTCGGGGGCAAATGAGCCCCATGTATCTCGAGAGGTGTCACTCGGACCTGCCCAAGATGTTTAGGGGCAAATGTGCCCCATGTATCTCGAGAGGTGCCATTGGGACCTGTTCGAGATGTTAAGGGGCTAATGAGCCCTATGTATCTCTATAGTCGTCATTGGGACCTGCTAGATATGTTTAGAGGGTAATGAGCCCCAAGTATCTCGAGAGGCGTCATTAGGACCTGCTTGAGATGTTAAGAGGCTAACGAGCTCCAAGTATCTCGAGAGGCGTCATTGCGACCAACTCGTGATGTTCAGGGGCTAATGAGCCCTATGTATCTCGAGAGGCGTCATCAGGACCTGCTCGAGATGTTTAGAGGTCATGAGTCCCATGTATCTCGAAATGCATCATTGGGACCCGCTCGAGATGTTCAGGGGCTAATGAGCCCCATGTATCTCGAGAGTTGTAATTTGGACCTGCTCGAGATGTCCAGGGGCTAAGGAGCCCCATATACCTCGAGAGGTGTTATTAATGAGCCCCATGCATCTCGAGTGGTGTCATTGGGACATGCTCGAGATGTTCAGGGGCTAATGAGCCCCATGTATCTCAAGAGGCATCACTGGGACCTGCTCGAGATGTTCAGGGGCTAATGATCCCAGTGTATCTTGAGAGGTGTTATTGGGACCGGCTCGAGATGTTCGGGGGCAAATGAGCCCCATGTATCTCGAGAAATGTCACTCGGACCTGCCCAAGATGTTTAGGGGCAAATGTGCCCCATGTATCTCTAGTGGTGCCATTGGGACCTGTTCGAGATGTTCAGGGGCCAATGAGCCCTATGTATCTCTATAGTCGTCATTGGGACCTGCTATAGATGTTTAGAGGGTAATGAGCCCCAAGTATCTCGAGAGGCGTCATTAGGACCTCCTTGAGATGTTAAGAGGCTAATGAGCCCCAAGTATCTCGAGAGGCATCATTGCGACCTACTCGAGATGTTCAGGGGCTAATGAGCCCTATGTATCTCGAGAGGCGTCATCAGGACCTGCTCGAGATGTTTAGAGGTCATGAGTCCCATGTATCTCGAGATGCATCATTGGGACCCGCTCGAGATGTTCAGGGGCTAGTGAGCCCCATGTATCTCGAGAGTTATAATTGGGACCTGCTCGAGATGTCCAGGGGCTAATGAGCCCCATATACCTCGAGAGGTGTTATTAATGAGCCCCATGCATCTCGAGTGGTGTCATTGGGACATGCTCGAGATGTTCAGGGGCTAATGAGCCCATGTATCTCAAGAGGCATCACTGGGACCTGCTCGAGATGTTCAGGGGCTAATGATCCCAGTGTATCTTGAGAGGTGTTATTAGGACCGGCTCGAGATGTTCGGGGGCAAATGAGCCCCATGTATCTCGAGAGGTGCACTCGGACCTACCCAAGATGTTTAGGGGCAAATGTGCCCCATGTATCTCGAGAGGTGCCAATGGAACCTGTTCGAGATGTTCAGGGGCCAATGAGCACTATGTATCTCTATAGTCGTCATTGGGACCTGCTCGAGATGTTTAGAGGGTAATGAGTACCAAGTATCTCGAGAGGCGTCAATAGGACCTGCTTGAGATGTTAAGAGGCTAATGAGCCCCAAGTATCTCGAGAGGCGTCATTGCGACCTACTCGAGATGTTCAGGGGCTAATGAGCCCTATGTATCTCGAGAGGCGTGATTAAGACCTGCTCGAGATGTTTAGGGGATAAAGAGCACCATGTACCTCGAGAGGTGTTATTGGGACTTGCTCGAGTTATTCAGGGGCTAATAATGTTCCCCATGTACCTCAAGAAGTGTCATTAATGAGCCCCATGTATCTCGCGAGTTGTCTTTGGGACCTACTCAAGATGTTCAGGGGCTAATGAGCCCCATGTATCTGAAGAGGTGCTATTGGGAGCTGCTCGAGATGTATAGGGGCTAATGGGCCCCGTGTATGTCGATAGTAGTCATTGGGACCTCCTCGAGATGTTCAGGGGCAAATGAGCCCCATATATCTCGAGAGGCGTCATTGGGACATGCGCGAGATGTTAAGGGGCTAATGAGCCCCATGTATCTCGAGAGGCGTTATTGCGACCAGCTCGAGATGTTCAGGGGCTAATGAGCCCCATGTATCTCGATAGGTGTTATTGGGACTTGCTCGAGATTATCTGGGGATAAAGAGCACCATGTATCTCGAGAGGTGTTCAGCTGCAAATGAGCCCCATATATCTCGAGAGGCGTCATTGGGACCTGCTCGAGATGTTCAAGGGCTAATGAGTCCTATGTATATCGGGAGGTGCCATGGGGACCTGTTCGAGATGATCAGACGCCAATGAGCCCCATGTATCTCGAGAGGCGTCATTGAGACCTGCTCGAGATGTTTAGAGGCTAATGAGCCCTATGTATCTCGAGAGGCGTCATTGGGACCTGCTCGAGATGTTCAGGGGCTAATGAGCCCCATGTGTCTCGAGAGCTGTTAGTAGGACCTGCTCGAGATGTTCAGGGGCTAATGAGCCTTATATACCTCGAGAGGTGTTATTAATGAGCCCCATGTATCTCGAGAGGTGTCATTGGGACCTGCTCGAGATGTTCAGGGGCTAATGAGGCCCATGTATCTTAAGAGGCGTCATCGGGACCTTCTCGAGTTGTTCAGGGTCTAATGATCCTCATGTATCTCGAGAGGTGTCATTGGGACCTGCTCGAGATGTTCAGTGGCAAATGAGCCCCATGTATCTCGAGAGGCGTCACTCGGGCCTGCTCAAGATGTTCAGGGGCTAATGAGCCCCATGCATCTCGAGAGGTGCCATTGGGACGTGTCTGAGATGTTCAGGGGCCAATGAGCCCTATGTCCCTCGAGAGTCGTTATTGGGCGCTGCTCATAATGTTCAGAGGCTAATGAGCCCCAAGTATCTCGAGAGGTGACATTAGGACCTGCTCAAGATGTTCAGAGGCTAATGAGCCCCATGTATCTCGAGAGGCGTCATTGGAACCTGCTCGAGGTGTTCAGGGGCCAATGAGCCCCATGTATCTCGAGAGGTGCCATTGGGACCTGTTCAAAATGTTAAGGGGCCAATGAGCCCCATGTATCTCAAGAGGCATCATTAGGACCTGCTCGAGATGTTTAGAGGCTAATGAGCCCCATATACCTCGAGAGGTGTTATTAATGAGCCCCATGTGTCTCGAGAGGTGTCATTGGCACCTTCTCGAGATATTCAAGGGCTGATGAGCCCCATGTATCTCGAGAGGCGTCATTGGGACCTGCTCGAGGTGTTCAGGGGCCAATGAGCCCCATGTATCTCGAGAGGTGCCATTTGGACCTGTTCGAGATGTTAAGGAGCCAATGAGCCCCATGTATCTCGAGAAGTATCATTAGGACCTGCTCGAGAAGTTTAGAGGCTAATGAGCCCCATATATCTCGAGAGGCGTCATTGGGACCTGCTCAAGATGTTCAAGGGCTAATGAGCCCCATATACCTCGAGAGGTGATATTAATGAGCCCCATGTATCTCGAGAGGTGTGATTTGGACCTTCTCGAGATATTCAGGGGCTAATGAGCCCCATGTATCTCAAGAGGCGTCATTGGGACCTGCTCGAGGTGTTCTGGGGCCAATGAGCCCCATATTTCTCGAGAGGCTTCATTAGGACCTGCTCGAGATGTTATGAGGCTAATGAGCCCCATATACCTCGAGAGGTGTTATTAATGAGCCCCATGTATCTCGAGAGGTGTCATTGGGACCTTCTCGTGATATTCAGGGGCTAATGAGCCCCATGTATCTCGAAAGGCGTCATTGGGACCTGTTCGAGGTGTTCAGGGGCCAATGAGCCCCTTGTATCTCGAGTGATGCCATTTGGACCTATTCGAGATGTTAAGGAGCCAATGAGCCCCATGTATTTCTAAAAGTATCATTAGGACCTGCTCAAGATGTTTAGAGGCTAATGAGCCCCATCTATTTCGAGAGGCGTCATTGGGACCTGCTCGAGATGTTCAGGGGTTAATGAGCCCCATGTATCTCGAGAGGTGTTATTGGGACCTGCTCGATATGTTCAGGAGCTAATGAGCCCCATGTATCTCGAGAGGTGTTATTGGACCTCCTCGAGATGTTCAGGGGCTAATGAGCCCCATGTATCCCGAGAGAAGTCATTGGAACCTGCTCGAGATGTTCAAGAACTAATGAGCCCCATGTATCTTGAGAGGCGTCACTGGGACCTGCTTGAGATGTTGATGGGCTAATGAGCCCCATGTATCTCCAGAGGTGTTATTGGGATCTGCTCGAGATTTTTAGGGGCTAATGAGCCCCATGTATCTCGAGAGGCGTCATTGGGACGTGCTCGAGATGTTCAGGGGCTAATGAGCCCCATGTATCATGAGAGGCGTCAATGGGACCTGCTCAAGATGTTGATGGGCTAATGAGCCCCATGTATCTCGAGAGGTGTTATTGGGACCTGCTCGAGATGTTCAGGGGCTAATGAGCCCCATGTATCTCGAGAGGCGTCATTGGGACCTGCTAGAGATGTTCAGGGGGTAATGAGCCCCATGTATCTCGAGAGGCGTCATTGGGACCTGTTCAGGATGTTCAGAGGCTAATGAGCCCCATGTATCTCGAGAGGTGTCATTAGGACCTGCTCGAGATGTTCAGGTGCTAATGAGCTCCATGAATTTAGAGAGGCGAACTGCTTGAGATGTTCTGGGGCTAATTAGCCCCATGCCTCTAGAAAGGTTGCCCTTCCCTGGCGCTGTGGCACCTGACAGGCGCCAACTCCAGTTGATATGGGGGATTTAGAGTATCCTTCACTCGATCTGGGTGAAGTGCCTATGTGTAGGTCTTGGTTTTTTAGCTGGAATTCAGTCAACACTGGTTTCGTCGTTGGTATCACTAAGGGAGCTGGTGTGGACTGATAATGATGGCTAAGGGGGGTCATCCTCGTCAGGATGGTCATTGAGCCTTGTTTTCAGGCCCAGATTGAGGCTCCCTCCTTCTAGTATGTTCTAGGCCCGCGAGAAGTTTAACCGTTTGTGTACGGCTTTGCTTACAAATAGATGGGGGGACCAAGGCATTTGTCTCATTCTTTTAATTCTTCTTCTAAGAGATGCTGCTGTGTAGAAGCTTCTGTCGCGAGGATACGCTAGAAGTCGATGGGCGTTTCCTGACGGATTGTTGATCTCGAGAACCTTCGACCCAATGTACGACCTACTTCCTTTATCTCTTTATTTAGTCAATAAATGGACCCTGCCAGACTAAGTTCCCTTTAATAAATAACGAGGACCCCTCGTCTGGCTCGGAGACCCCTCCTTTTCTACTCAAGGCATTGCTCGAGGGGGTGTTAATAAACGGAGTGTCCGTGGTGTCCGTAGCTCGCGATTGTCCTCATTCCCCTAAGATACTCGATGCCTTACCATGTTCGAGCGATGGGGGGTCAATAATGTCTGCTGGGGGGAGGAATTGAATAACCCCCCACATGCCGTGACCATTGCTCGACCTCGGGCTATAAGGAGTTACTTAGACCCTCTTCTCGATAGTGAGGTTGTCAATATAATGGAGGGAGGTGGCAAGGACTCGTCTTTTGAGCCGAGCATGAGTGGCGGAGAGGAGGAATCTCAAGTTAAGGGGATCGCCCATTTTTACGTTCGAGGGCCCTTTATGCAATTCCTGAGGGATAACCTCCACTACCTCGAGGGTGTTTACTGGATTCATCACCCCTATGTCTTGTATTCCCCTAGGTCCGATGAGACAGTTTGTACTCCTTCTACGGGTTGTATAGCCCTTTATAAAGCTTATCTCGAATTAGGTTTGAGGTTTCCCATCCACCCATTCATCGTTCGGGTACTTAGTGCTTATGATCTCGCCCTTCGCCAACTGATTCCCAACAGTGTGGGTTAGATGGTGGGGTTTCTCACTATATGCGAAATGATGGGAGTGGAGCCATCCTTGGTCCTTTGGAGGAATTTGATGAAGCTGATAATGATGTCCTCGACCTCTCATGGGGAGGGTTGGTATAGCTTCCAGGCCCACCTTCGATACAAGATTATTGGGACCATGCCGTCGAACCAACAACTTTTTCGAACTGAATATATGTATGTGTATCGAGCCGAGCAATGGGATTTCCCGATGGTCCCTTGCCTCGAAGGCCCTAACATGGCACTGAACAAGTCAGTGCCCCAAATGTCGTAGGAGGAGGGTCGGGTAGCTATATATTGCCAAACCAACACCTCGGTGGTCAATGGTGATCGGAAGAAAATTCCTCAGAATTGGACCCCCAGCGCCGATGACTTGAGCGACGAGCACTTCTTGTCCGCAATAGGGTTGAGCCCTGCTTTTCCCAAGGGTATTGCTTTATTACTAGGTGTATGGCCTCTTGTTGATGCGTTCCTAGTTTAACTCTTTGCATTTTATGTAGTTATTGCTCGTCAAGAACTCAACGAGGTTATGCAGAAACGACTGACGGCTAACCAGCGGGTGCAGGAGCAAATCCGCCAAAATATGTCGAGAGGGGAGTGATGTGAATTTCAGTCCGAAAAATTCACAATGTTTGCCCTAGAATCTAAGTGACGTGTTTATGTTATTTTTGTGAAGGAAAACTGAAAATAATAAGTAAGAATATGGATAGTACTCTTGATTCTCGCAAGAATTAGAGGGTCTCTTCCATCGCAATTAGAAGATGAATACAAGTCGCAACAAGTATTGATTTTGGTTAACAACCGAAATAAGCAACGCTCACAATTATCTGATCAACTCTACCTCTCTAGGAGGCTAGGCGCCCTTTATTTATAATAGGAGCAGCAAGAAAACCTTGCTCCCTAAGTGCATCACATGCCACGGATTAACTAGTAGGAAATAAGGAAAGTTTCCCACTAAATTAAAGCCTAGAATCTAATTAGAACTTAAGGAAACACTAGCTTAAGGAAAGATGTGCAAAACTTTCCTTAAAACAACTAAAACCACACGACAACGAGAGATCCTTGCACTCCACTGCAACTCAATAATTTCGGACCTTTATTCAACTAATACAACTTAACTACTTTATCTAACTTAACAATAAAAGACATATTTTTGGTTACATGTAAAATCTTCACTTTAAGAGTAAAGTAAAACCATGCAACAACCTAACAAAGCAAATTAAGATAGTTGAACTTGCATCATTCCCCCCCCTTGAAAAAAAAACTTGACCTCAAGTTTCTTCAAACCACCATATAAAATCATCCATATGAATCGAATGATCACCAACAAGATCACCCACTACAATAAATCAAAGATCGAGCAATGATTTATGAGACCTTGAACAAACAACCCCATGTCTCGAGAACTTGAATTATCATGAACATAGATTTTAACTAGTTCATGCGATAATTTATGTTTCTTGAACAAATCTGATGGAAAACATGAGATAGGTAATATTTGTTCAATGATTGAAACCTCTAAGATCAAATCTTTATTGTCCAAATGTGAAAAAGATTCAGTCCTTTCTTCTTCTTCAACATCAAGAACAAATTCTCGAACCTCTTCCGTGGTTTCATCATCAACAAGAATTAGATCTCTGGATTTTTCCTCATGTTTTTTCTCTTTTCGTTGTTGAATCAACATCTCAATCTCCTCTTTACCCTTTTGAAGTCGTGTCAATCTTTCTTCAAGGGTTGGTGGATATCTAAGATCTTGTAGTGCTTGTTTAGCCCTTTCAAATCTATGATAAGCCTCTTGAAAAGAAGTTGATACATCATTGCACATTGAATCCATCATATAAGCTAAAATTCATTCATACACAAGAATAATTCTCAGATTGACATAAACCTGCCCAGATATCTTGTCGAACGTTCAGGCTTCGAAATTCATTCAAAAATACTCAAAATCTGATGAAAGTTAGTCAGTATAGCAATATGTGTTTGGAACACTCGACCAAAATTTCATACAAAAATATAAAGCCGATTATTCGCAGTTTTAATTTTCACAAAACTGGTCCAGAATAGCTCGGTTTTGACCAATGATACAAAATGTGCCTAATCAATTAGCAAACGTTCTTCAAAAATTATGAAACTTTGTAGTCTTAAACCAGACTAAAAGTAGTCCAATTTTAAGCCAAGAAACTCCCAAAAATGCTTTATATTCTATGAGAACGAGTGATTTAAAATTTACCTTAAAATTAATCAAATCTGCCAGAAAGTTTACGCAAATGTTTCTGGTTGCTGTTACTTCTTTATAGCTCTCATTCACACGAAATTTGGACACAACAAACTTCAATATGTCTACTTTCACCATACAAAATGTCAACACGATCCAAGCTTCCACACGCCCTTAAGATCTGATACCAAGTTGATGTGAATTTAAGTCCGAAAAATTCACAATGTTTGCCCTAGAATCTAAGTGATGCTTTTATGTTATTTTTGTGAAGGAAAACTGAAAATAATAAGTAAGAATAAGGATAGTACTCTTGATTCTCGCAAGAATTATAGGGTCTCTTCCAAATCGCAATTAGAAGATGAATAAAAGTCGCAACAAGTATTGGTTTTGGTTAACAACCGAAATAAGCAACGCTCACAATTATCAAATCAACTCTACCTCTCTAGGAGGCTAAGCGCCCTTTATTTCTAATAGGAGGAGCAAGAAAACCTTGCTCCCCAAGTACATCACATGCCACGGATCAACTAGTAAGAAATAAGGAAAGTTTCCCCTAAATTAAAGCTTATAATCTAGCTAGAACTTAAGGAAACACTAGCTTAAGGAAAGATGTGCGAAACTTTCCTTAAAACAACTAAAACCACACGGCAACAAGGAGAGATCCTTGCACGCCACTACAACTCAATAATTTTGGACCTTTATTCAACTAATACAACTCAACTACTTTAACTAACATAACAATAAAAGACATATTTTTTATTACATGTAAAACCTTCACTTTAAGAGTAAAGTATAACCATGCAACAACCTAATAAAGTAAATTGAGATAGTTGAACTTGCATCAGGGAGGCTCGAGCACCTCGTCCTCGGAAGGTATAGTGCCTTCCTCGAGGTGATTATACTCTTTTGTCTTTCCTGTCGATTAACCTTTCTTCTGTGCAGGACCCAGTGAAGAATCGGCGTCATCGAACCCCTTCAGCCTCCGCCATCCTAGCCCCACATGTGGTGGATGACAGGGGGAGAGGAGTTATTGTGGAGCCCCCCTCTTGACAGGGGGTGGAGTCTTCGGGGGATCGAGAGCCTCGCGATTCCCGTCGAGGGGGTGAGACTTCGGAAAGGAAGAGGCAAAGGGTGACCGAGTCCGGGGAACCCTCAAGGCCTTTCGCGGATCTCACTGCGCTCTAGAGGGATGGCCGCTTTGATCTGGCTATCAAGCGGATCCTTACTCGTGCAGATATCGACGTCTGCCGCAGTCTGAACGAGGAGGAAGTCGAAGGACTTCATGCTTTCTGGGTTGCTGTAAGTTTTTGTTGCTTCTTTGATCCCATGTTTATATATAACCACCGCTAACTTTACTTTTCGATCTGTGGAGTGCTTGATAAGGATGGTTGTTATAAGCCATTGCCATACCATTGGCTCCAGGAAGTTTCAAGAGGAGCTTGCTGCGGAGAAGGAGCTAGCTCTGAACTACCAGATCAAGCTCGAGAATGCTAAGAAAGATGTCGAGGAGAGGGAGAAGAGTTTTGCCGAAAAGGTGGCGGCTTGGGAGCAGAAGGTCCTCAATGCTCAAAGCTAACGTGACTCTATCAAGAGGCAATATGATTCCTCCAAGGGTGAATCATCTCTTGCCAGGGAGCAGATCATCGTTGACTGGCAGAACTCCCAGGCTGGGAAGGATTTTGCAGCCGACATGGGGCTTAAGGGGGCCGAGGTTGCGACGAGGGAAACGCTCAACAAGGTGGGAGAAGCCCTCTCCGGAGTTTAACCCTCGACTGCCTGGTCCCCCGTCGAGGCGAAGTATAGTGCTATAATCGAGGTTGAACTGGCTAGCGATGCTCCTCCGGAGCATCGTGATGCCCCTTTGGACAGAACGTCGATGATGAGCCTCTTGCGGTTCATGACGAGGATGTGTAGATCGAGGACCATCCTGCTAAAGCGGAGCTTCAGGAAGATGATGAGCACCGTGATGCTGATGATGATCAGGAAGTCAATGACTCCAGCTCCGTCTCCTTAGCACTGGAGATTCCTCTAGTAGTTCGAGTGACTTAGAGTAGTGTAGTGCCGATTGTGGCTTTTTGTAATTAGCCTTGCCGGCCTTTGCTGGCTTTAGGATGTAATGATTTAAACTTGATGAAATGAAAAAACCTTTGCCTTGTTTAAATTTCGTTTGTGGTTTCGTCGATGTTTGCACACTCGAGTCTCGACTTCCCACGACCTTTCGTTCTCAGTGGTCATTGATCTATGTTGAGGGCCTTTGGCTGATTCAAGGGACCCTTAACGCGTTGAGCCACGTGTTAGTCACGTAACCCACGTCCTTCCGATGGCCTTGAAATGAGCCCCATCGGGGGCAGTTATTGCAGCCTCGGGATTCGCGTCCCTGTTTTCTTATAAGTACGGGAGGTTTTTTGGCATTCATCACAACTGCAGTTCAAACTTTCTTCTTCCTTCCTTATTTTTCTTACTTTGATCACCTTCCTTCTTTCATTTACATATCTCGAGTGCCTATGTCTCAACCATTGATCACACCCGAGGCCCTTCGAGCTGCCAAACATAGTCAGCTAGTTGTGACCAGCTCGAGTGACGTCCTTACGATGTCGGGGGTGCCGAGCCCCTCGAGGGTCATTTCAGCCGATGGGACTTCCTCGAGGAAGGGCGTTGATCTTTCTTCGGCTATCAAGGCCCTGCTACCTGTTACCTTTCCTGCAGTTGTGAAGCAGGAGATCCCCAAGGTTAAACTCAAGGATAAGCCCTCTCTTCCCCTTCCCCTTCCCCTTCCCCTTCCCCTTCCCCTGCCTGGAGTGCAGCAGGCTTCTAAGAAGTGGTTGAAGATGGAGGAGCCTTCTTCTTCGACAGCAGTCGTCCCCTTCACTACCCTTTCGAGGGTGGAGTTAGCAGAGAGGTTCGACAGGGTCTTCTGCTCTTTGATGACCGTTGCTGATGAAGTAGCTTGCTTGGCCCTTGATGGCCAGGAAACTCGAGGCCTTAAAGACCACTCTGGTCGAGGTATGTAGTTTTTTCCTCTTGGTAAATTTTTATTACTTGTGTTAGCTTCCCATACTAATCTGTGTTTATCTTCTTCCGCAGCTCTCGATAAGAGCGTCCGTCTTAGCCCGTCGTCCTTAGGGCGTTGCGGCTGCGGATGTCAAGAAGGATCAATTGTCCTTCGACGTCGAGGCCTTTCGCGGATCTCACTGCGCTCGAGAGGGATGGCCGCTTTGATCTGGCTATCAAACGGATCCCTACTCGTGCAGATATCGACGTCTGCCGCAGTCTGAACGAGGAGGAAGTCGAAGGACTTCATGCTTCCTGGGTTGATGTAAGTTTTCGTTGCTTCTTTGATCCCATGTTTATATATAACCAATGCTAACTTTACTTTTCGATCTGTGGAGTGCTTGATAAGGATGGCTATTATAAGCCATCACCATACCATTGGCTCTAGGAAGTTTCGAGAGGAGCTTGCTGCGGAGAAGGAGCTGGCTCTGAACTACCAGATCAAGCTCGAGAATGCTAAGAAAGATCTCGAGGAGAGGGAGAAGAGTTTTGCCGAAAAGGCGGCGGCTTAGGGAGCAGAAGGTCCTCAATGCTCAAAGCCAACGTGACTTTATCAAGAGGCAATATGATTCCTCCAAGGGTGAATCATCTCTTGCCAGGGAGCAGATCATCGTTGACTGGCAGAACTCCTAGGCTGGCAAGGATTTTGCAGCCGACATGGGGCTTAAGGGGGCCGAGGTTGCGACGAGGGAAACACTCAACAAGGTGGGAGAAGCCCTCTCCGGAGTTTCACCCTCGCCTGACTGGTCCCTCGTCGAGGCGGTGTGTAGTGCTATAATCGAGGTTGAACTGGCTAGTGATGCTCCTCCGGAGCATCGTGATGCCCCTTTGGACCAGAACGTCAATGATGAGCCTCTTGCGGTTCATGACGAGGATGTGTAGATCGAGGACCATCCTGCTAACGAGGAGCTACAGGAAGATGATAAGCACCGTGATGCCGATGATGATCAGGAAGTCAATGAATCCAGCTCCGTATCCCTTAGCACTGGAGATTCCTCTAGTAGTTCGAGTGACTTAGAGTAGTGTAGTGCCGATTGTGGCTTTTTGTAATTAGCCTTGCCAACCTTTGCTGGATTTAGTATGTAATGATTTAAACTTGATGAAATGAAAAAAACCTTTGCCTTGTTTAAATTTTTTTTGTTGTTTCGTCGATGTTTGCACACTCGAGTCTCGACTTCCCACGACCTTTCGTTCTCAGTGGTCTTCGATCTATGTTGAGGGCCTCTGGCTGATTCAAGGGACCTTAACGCGTTGGGCCACGTGTTGGGCACGTAACCCGCGTCCTTCTGATGGGCCTTGAAATGAGCCCCATCGGGGGAAGTTATTGCAGCCTCGGGATTCGCGCCCATGTTTTCTTATAAGTACGGGAGGTTTTTTGGCATTCATCACAACCATAGTTCAAACTTTCTTCTTCCTTCCTTATTTTTCTTACTTTGATCATCTTCCTTCTTTCATTTACATATCTCGAGTGCCTATGTCTCAACCATTGATCACTCCCGAGACCCTTCGAGCTGCCAAACATCGTCAGCTAGCTATGACCAGCTCGAGTGCCGTCCTTACGGCGTCGGGGGTGTCGAGCCCCTCGAGGGTCATTTCATCCGATGGGACTGCCTCGAGGAAGGGCGTTGATCTTTCTTCGGCTACCAAGGCCCTGCTACCTGTTACCTCTCCTGCAGTTGTGAAGCAGGAGATCCCCGAGGTTAAACTCAAGGATAAGCCCTCTCTTCCCCTTCCCCTTCCCCTGCCTGGAGTGCAGCAGGCTTCTAAGAAGTGGTTGAAGGTGGAGGAGCCTTCTCCCTCGACAGCAGTCGTCCCTTTCACTACCCTTTCGAGGGTGGAGGTAGTAGAGAGGTTCGACAGGGCCTTCTGCTCTTTGATGACCGTTGCTGATGAAGTAGCTTGCTTGGCCCCTGATGGCCAGGAACTCGAGGCCTTAAAGACCACTCTGGTCGAGGTATGTAGTTTTTCCTCTTGGTAAATTTTTATTACTTGTGTTAGCTTCCCATACTAATCTGTGTTTATCTTTTTCCGCAGCTCTCGATAAGAGCGTCCTTCTTAGCCCGTCGTCCTTAGGGCGTTGCGGCAGCGGATGTCAAGAAGGATCAATTGTCCTTCGACGAGAGGAGTGCCCTCAATAACCGGATTCAGATTGCGGATGGGGCCATTAAGAAGGACCATCTGTCCTTCAACGAGAAGACAGCCGAGCTCCGGCACACCATTAAGGACCTCACTGAACATAGGGACTCGGCCAGCAAGAAACAGCGTTAGGCAGCGAAGGAGTGTAAGCAAGCCTAGCCAAGGCTGAGAGGGACGACAAGAGGGCTGAGGAGGCCATCTCGAAGGCCACCTCCTGTCGGGAGCTTATCATCAAGAATTGGAAGCTCTCTGAGGGAGGAAGGGTCTTCCTCGAGGACGACTCTCTCCAGGCTTCCGTGGTTGGTCATGTTGAGGCCCTCAAGAAGGTTCGGACCGTTCTTGATAAGGTGTCTCCTAATCTTCCTTGGAAGGAAGTGGAGGAGGGTGTGGCTACACTGTCCCAAGTGGAGGTTCGGACTCCTCGAAGGGAGGAGGATGCTGATACCCCTAAAGACGAGGACCGGGACTCGGCCACTGGCAACCTCGAGGGCTGACCGCCTCCCCACTTCTTTCGATGTTCCTCTTTTTCTTTATATGTCTCCTATGAGGGTTAATGTGTCCCTTATAGTTTTCTTCTAGCCTTTAGGTATTTTTCATTTGTAAGCTTGTTGCTTCGATGAGTTGTATTTCCCTTTATTAATGAAATAAAGTTTGGATGTCGATACATTGTTGTCTTTAGCTTTTTGCCTTTGAAAATCGATGTTACCAACATTTGTAAACTTGATGGGTTCAAACACTCAACTCTCATTTCATAAAAATCTTTGCTGAAAAAACAGCTTATAGGAATTGGCTTATAGTACGCTAAGATGTGACGTACATATTAGGTTATGCCCCTAATTTCGATGGCAAAAACTTAGACATTGAATTTGCGAAGATTGTCAGCGTTCCAGGGTCGAGGCAGCTCACGACCGCTTGGTCTACGAGGCGGTAAGTGCCTGGGCGGCTATCTTGGTAACTTTGTAGGGGCCTTCCCAGTTGGGCTGAAGCTTTCCAAGTCGAGGTTCTCTGCATGTTGCCTCGAATTTCCTTAGGACCTAGTCATTGACTTGTAGTGGTTGATGCTTAATGCGTCGGTTAAAGAGCCTTGTGAGTTTGAGCTTATAGGAAATAACCTTGAGAAGAGCGTTGCCTCGAGTTTCAGGGAGCAAGTCGAGGTTGACTCGTTTTTCTTCCTCATTGCAGCTATGGTCGTAGAAGGTAGTCCTCCATGAGGGGATACCGACCTCGACGGGCAGTACAGCTTTGCTCCCGTACACCAAGTTGAATGACGGTTGTGCTCTGGCTTCTCTAACAGTCGTCCTTGTAGACCGTAGGATTCCAGGCAAATCATCGATCCATGACCCCTTCGCTCCCTCGTGCATTGTTTTTAATCCTTTTAGCACCACCTTGTTAGCTGACTCTGCTTGTTCATTGGTCTCGGGTCGACTTACAGCAGAGAACCTGGTATCGATGCCAAATCGAGAGCAGTATTCTCTCGTTGGCCTGCTGTTAAATTGTCGCCCATTGTCTGATATAAGAACTCGAGGGACCCCAAATCTTGTGATTAGATTCCGCCAGATGAACTATTGGACTTGTTTGTCAGTGATGGAGGCTAGTGGCTCGGCCTCGACCCACTTAGTGAAGTAGTCGACGGCGATTAATAGGAACCTTCGTTGTCCTGATGGAGGGGGAAAAGGTCCCAACAGATCCATGCCCCACATGTTGAAGGGCAGCGGAGCTTGAATGGTTGTCAAGGGGATGGCAGCTTGATGGGGTAAGTTAGCATGCATCTGGCACTCTTTGCATTTCTGGACTAAGCTCGAAGCATCTTATTTCACAGTGGGCCAGTAATGCCCAGCTCGAAGGGCTTTCGCACCGATGGTTCTCGCACCCTCATGACTACCGCACGCTCCCTTATGTATTTCTCGAAGCATATAGTTCCCCTCTTGGGGATTCAGACATCGCAGGAGAGGATGGGTGAAATATTTCTTGTAGAGCTGGTCATGGTGATAGATGAACCATCGAGCTTGCTTCCTTACTTTCTTAGCCTCTAGCTCATCAGGAGGTAAGACGCCATCTCTTATGTACGACACTATCTTGTCCATCCAGGTGGGACTCCTGTCGAGAGTCGTTATCCCCCTATTGATGCTTGGTGCCTTGAGAACTTTCCAAATTATGGGCCTGGGGGACAAGTCCTCCGCGGAGCTGACCAACCTCGTTAGTGCGTCTGGTTGCTGGTTCTCTGATCGAGGGATATAGGTGATGGTGAAGTGAGCTAGTTCTGTTACTTCTTCCTTTGTCTTCTTTAGGTACATCTTCATACTGTCTTCTTTGGCTTTGAATTCCCCCGTCACATGTCCTACAATGAGCTGGGAACGAGCCTTGATTTTTCAGGTCCCTCTGGTCTTACACAATTGCAGACCGAGTAGAAGAGCCTCATATTCGGCTTCGTTGTTCGAGGCAATGAAGTCGAACTTGACGGCGTACTCGGTTCTGTTCTTCTGGGGATCGAGGACTAGTAATCCGGCTCCGCAGCCGGCTTTTGATGATGACCCATCGACAAATAATTCCCAGGAGCCCTCTTTAGTGGGATCTGGTCTCGAAGTGCTTTTAGCAATGAAGTCTGCCAAGGCTTAAGCTTTGATGGCTCGACGGGGCTCAAATTTTATCCCATAGTCTGATAGCTGGTTAGCCCAATCCGTCACCCTACTGGATTGGTTCTTCCCCTCGATGACCTTTCGTAGGGGTTGGCTAGTCAGTACTCGGATGGGGTGTGCCTAAAAGTATGGCTTGAACTTTCGCGTAGCGATAACTAATGCAAAAATCATTTTCTCTATGGGGGGATATTTTGCTTCTGCGCCTCGAAAGGCATGGCTTATGAAGTAAACTGGGTGTTAGTTCTTCTCTCGTTCTACGATGAGGATAGTGCTAAGGGCATTGTCTGACACAGCCAAGTAAACAAAGAGTGTCTCTCCTAGCAAAGGTGAGACGAGTTTAGGGAGGCTGGGCAGATGTTCCTTCAACCGCTGAAAGGCTTCCTCTGCAGCTTCATCCCAGTCGAATGTCAACTGTTCTAGTGTTCTAAAGAAGTATAAGCTTTTGTCAGCAGACCTCGAGAGGAAACGCCCTAAGGCGGCCATACAGTCGGTTTGGTGTTGCACTTCCTTGATTGTTCGAGGGCTTTTCATCTCAATGATGGCTTAGACTTTGTCCGGGTTGGCTTCTATGCCCGTATCGTCTACCAAGAAGCTAAGGCATTTTCCTCCTTTTACGCCGAAGACACACTTCTTTCGATTGAGCTTCATGTTGTGGGTGCGTAGGGTGGACAAAGTCTCTCGTAGGCCGAAAATGTGGTCCTGCTCTTGCTTGCTCTTGACGATCATATCGTCGACATATACTTCCACATTTCTTCTGATTTGATGTTCGAACATATTGTTGACAAAACGTTGATAAGTGGCTCCAGCATTTTTGAGGCCGAAGGGCATCACCTTGTAATAGTATACTTTTGAGCTGGTAGTGAATACAGTATAGACTTGGTCCTCCTCAGCCATGGGGATTTGGTGATACCCTGTGTTGGCGTCCATAAAGCTGAAGAAGGCATGTCCGGCTGTTGAATCAACCAGTCTATCGATTTTAGGGAGGGGAAAGTCGTCTTTTGGACAGGCCTTGTTCAGGTCTATAAAGTCGACGCACATCCTCCATGTCCCCGAGGATTTACGGACCAGCACCACATTAGCCAGCCATTCAGTTTACTGGTACTCCTTTATGAAACCTGCTGTTAAAAATTTATTCACTTCTTTGGCGGCTGCTTTGCTCCTCTCGACACCCTAATGCCGCAACTTTTGCTTAACTGGTCGATCTCCCTCTTTGATGTTGAGGCAATGCACCATGACTTGCGGATCGATGCCCGGCATTTCATCGACAGTGTATGCGAACACATCTTGGTATTCTCGAATGACATTGATGATTTGTGATCTAGTATCATAGGGGACCTGCTTGCCAATCCGTATCATTCTTCCCTTTTCTTCGTTGATACAGACTTCTTCATCTCCATCCACCGGTCGAGGCCTCTCGTACCACTTTGGATTTTCGGTGAGCCCCATGACGGGGAGAGGTTCTTCACGTTCAGGTTGCTTTCTCTTTCTCGTTACTTCTTCATTTTGATTTTTCAAGCTGTTAACATAACATTCTCGAGCAGACTTCTAATCTCCGAATAGTTGGGCGACCTTTCCGTCGTCAGCCTCGAATTGTAGTAACAACTGGTAAATGGAGATGGCAGCTTTAACTTTGTTGAGGGTAGGACGTCCAATGATGACGCTGTAAGGGAGATCGACGTCAACGACAAGGAAATCGACGAGGATGCTCCTTCCTCGGCCTTTCTCTCCCATCCTGGTTTGGAGCCTAACTGACCCCAAGGGGTGGACTGACTGTCCACCGAAACCTACTAGAGGTTAGCTGATGGACGTGAGGTCGGTCTCTTGGTACTTCAATTTCTTCAGGCAGTCCATTGTTATAATATCCGCGGAGCTCCCGCTGTTGATTAGTACTCGACCCACCCTTAGTTTAGCTCTCTTCATCTCGACAACCAGGGGGTCGTCGTGGGGAGTCTGTATGGGTCGGTGGCTGTCCTTGAAGGTCATTATGGGGCAAGCTGCGGATCTAGTCATATCTGATGTCCCATGTTTCAGGGTGTAAAGGTGTTTCTTTTGAGAACTGCTAGTGAGGCCACCCGAAGCGTACCCTCCATCAATGACGTTGACGAAACCTGTCGTTTCGTCGCTCCTGGATTCCTTCTCTCTTCGAGGTTCTTTCTTCTTGCCTGCGGGGCTTTTTTGATACCGATTCAGCTTTCCTTCATCTACCAATTTGTCTAGCATTCGTTTGAGCTCTCGACAATCACGAGTGGTATGGCCACAATCATGGTGGTATTCACACCAGAGTTTCTTGTCCCTTCGATTGACCGATGTCTTGATTGGGGTAGGCTTTGGCAAATTGAACTTTTCCTTGATATCGAGGTATATGTCCCTTCTGTTCAGGTTATATCGAGGGTCATTTCCGTTGTCATCCAGCTGTGGTTTCTTATCTCGTTCTCTTCGAGGGACGTCCCGCGAGGTGTCCGGTCGAGAGAGATGGTCAGCTTTTCTTTTACTTGGCTCTTCATGGGTTTTGCAGATGTCGGAAGCTTGTATGAATTTTTGCGCAAGGCTCATTGCTTTGGAAAAGGTGGATGCCTCGCTTTTGGTCAACTTTAACGTGAACCTGCTCAAAGGGTATAGCCCTGACATTAGTGCGGTGAATGCCACACTCTCTTGTAGGTCTGATACCTTCAATGATTCTTCATTTAACCTCTTGATATAGTCCGTGAGTTCCTCGTTCCTCTGTTGTCTGATGGACATTAAATGAATGCTAGTCTTCCGATGTCTTTTTTCTACTATGAAGTTCTTTTTAAATGCTGCTTCAAGGGAGGCAAAGTCTGAGATACTTCTAGGGGGAAGCTCGATGAACCAGGTAAGAGCCAGCCCCTTCAGTGTTGCAGGGAAGAACTTACACCATGCAGCTTCACTTCCCATCTGCACACTCATTTGTACTTTGAAGGTTGCTAGGTGGTCGATGGGATCAGTGGTTCCTCCACAATGCTCGATGGGAGGAACCTTAACCTTGTGTGGGTTAGGACTTCTCATGATTACCTCACTGAAGGGTGTTATGAAACCTAAGTTTCCAAAGTGGGCGTTGGATTGTTCGCTAGGGCCAGAACCGCTAGACTCCTCTTCCTCATGCCTCCTATGGTCTCGTCCCTAATGTCGAGAGTCGTCCCGTCCTCGGCTAGGGTTAGGGATCGTCTCTCCCTCCTGCCTCGAGCGTGCCCGGCGCTCGTTAAGGACATCTCGAGCATCTCAAGTGCCATTCCTGAGGGACCGCTCGTTGATGACGTGACGAGCCTCCCCCTTCCGGTGGGAGGTCGATTCGAGATCTGAGGGGCTCGAGTCGAGAGTTGTGGAGCTCGAGCTAAGGCCTGAGGAGCTTGTGTGTTGGGGTGTGGGTCGCGCCCATTCTTCCCCATAACTATCTTAGGGATAGGAGGTCTGTTGGATGTGCCTTCCCCTCTGTTCTGAAGACTATACACGAGGGTCCTGAAGCTTCGCTCGAGATTATCGTTGAGACGTTCTGCCAGCTGCTGAAGATCCTGCTGGGTAATAGGGTTGGGACTTGGCTGTTCGTATCGAGGGGCCTCGACACGAGGAAGTACGATCCTCTCTCGAGGTTGTCCTGGATTGACAGCACTGGCTGCTTCTCGAGGCTCGACTTCCTCGTTGATGTGCTGATGTCTTTTTGAGAGTATGGGGCCCTTCTGGGGTCCCCTGCTGTTTAGTCGGCTACCTCGGGGGGAGGGGTTCTCCATCGAGATGGCGAGTTTGGGGGTTGTTGGCCTCGGCGTGTTCTTCGAGCATTGGCCATGACTTTTAGTTTGGTTATCCCCACAAACGGCGCCAACCTGTTTCGGGTGAAAAATCGGTGAAATGGGGGGACTGTCAAAGGTATTAGTCGAAGATTGATGAGGGTGGCCATATGCTCTACGAATGTCACAAGACCTGCAAAAAGGAGAGTTAGACTACCCCAGGGGTGTTCCCGGGATCGCCCCTCCGATGGTCAAGTTAGTGATGAAACTCAACGGTTGGTATTGAGTAGTTGGCCTGAAAATGCTTACCCTCATAAATGGGGAACTGTTTCTTATTTATAGGCGTTGGGATGTGTGAAGGGCGCCTGCCGGGCTGGACCAAGAGCTGGGTTGGGCCAGAGCCTTTAGGCTTTTGAGCGTAGCGGGGTAATATCGCAATTTCACCATGACTTGGGGGCCCAGAAATATATTGGGCCCAGACAGGATGTTAAGAATCATTAATGCATATTGAATCATTTTCATGAGTTGCTTTCTCTCTTTTCACTACCAGCATTGGGTTTAATTTACGTGGGTTAATTTTTTTTCTCAATTGATTATTAATGTACAACTCCCCCATTGAGCTATGAAAATTATTTTTGAAAAAACATAATTGCATTAGTTAGTGTACATGGGTAAGGGGAAAGAGATAGAATCTCATTTTAAATTTGATTTTTTTCTCCTTAGATAAGAGAAATATACCATCTAATGTTACAATGTTCCTCTCCTGATTCCAGATAGGACGAACAAAAGAGAACATATGGAGTATAAACTAAACTAAAAATAACCTAAAATACAAAAAAAATTGATATAAGAAAGTGACTAAGCACATTTTTTTTAAAGAGAAATTTCATTAATTGAAGGCCAAACGACATCTACAATAGGTATTAAAGAAAAATAAGATACAATCAAACAAGGTTAAATCAAATTCGTTTTCGAAGAAACTACAATGAACCATATCGAACAATACAACGCAGCCCCCTTGTATTTGCTGAATTAAGCAGCTATTTATGAGAAAGGTTATCATTGTGACATAGTTTGGGAAGAACATTCTTGATCGAGCTATGTTGACCGCATCCGAGATTCCAATACTTTCATGTTGAGTCTCGAATTTCAATGAGTGAGAACAATTTCTCATACCTAAAGACAAAAAAGTCATACTCACAACTCCCATAGTGGAGAAAGAGATCTCCACTTCAGAGACTAAAATTCCCATAATAGGGTTTGAAAAAATCCCATAAAGCGAGAATAATTTATTCAATAAAATAAGAAAATGAACTAAAAACTGAAAATAAAAGAGGAAAAGGGGCTTACCATGGATAAAATCATCCATGACAAATTGACAGGCCCTAACTGATGAAGAAGGGGTAGAAAATGCTAGAATTTGAGAGAGAAAAAAGAGAGAGAGAAGAGGAGGCGGCTATGTGACTAAGCACATAATGTACTCGAAATACAAGATGACCTAACCAAAAACCCAAGCCGGGTATCGAAATTGACACCCTAGTGAGACTCACCAACCAGACGATCTCTTGAAAGCGTAAGAAAGAAAAAAGGGAAAGAAGAGAAACAAAAGAAAAAGGGCCAAACCAAACACTTCACACTCACACTCACACTCACACTCACACTCACTCTCACTACAAAAACAGTCCGTACACTACTAATTTCAGAGAGAGAGAAAAACTTAAAAGAAAAAAAGGGACAACATTTCCATTTCCCGCATCTCCTCCTCTTCCTCCTCCCTCCCTTCTTTCTCTCTCCTCTGATCACACTGACAATAGCAAAAAAAAAAACAACCCCATTATTTCCCAAAATCTTCTACAATTATATTCGACTTCAATTCTTGGAGGAAGTGTAAATCACCCCTTCTTTTTTCACTATTTAACCCTTTTTTTCTCTGTTTTGTGTAGAATCATTTGTAAAAAAAAAACAGCCTTTTTTCTGGATTCTTCAGTGAAAAAAGAGTAAGAAAAATGGAGCTGTACGGAAGAAATCAGGGTTCGGAGGTGGATCCGCCAGCTGAATGGGGTGAAACTGGACTCGAAGGTAACAAATTTTGATGCTTCATTTCATAATTTTGATTTCCCCCATTTCAATTTTTTTACTTCTTTGTGTAATGTTTTTAATTTTTAGGGTTTGGTAATGTTGTTGATTACTGTACCTCTGATTATGTGATTTTTGTGGGTGGATTTGTTAATTTAATTGTTGAGCCAAAATGTAGAGTCCATGTGGAGGCTGGGTCTTTCGGGCCGAGAGACGTACCCGGAGCGGCCCGGAGTGTCTGACTGTGTCTACTACATGCGTACCGGGTTCTGTGGGTTCGGTACCCGGTGCCGTTACAATCACCCTCATGATCGTGCCGCGGTGAGCCCCCTATAACCTTCTTAATTTGTTAATTTGCCGACTTTTGTGTTCAATTTAACCTGCATTATGTGTTACTATTTGTCATATGACATTTGATTAATACTGTACTCCCTCTGAATTTTTTTCTTCCTACTTGAAATTTGCGTGTTTGTCAATGCAATTATTTGATCTTAAATATATATTAGTAAAAAAATTAACGGCTGAATATTAATAAAGTACTCACTGAGACGAATCAAACAAAATCCCACATGACAATACTTTTTCTTATATATTGAGAAGAATTTAGAAGATGCTCTCTAATTGTGAATTGCGTGAAGATTCAAAGTAGGAAGAACAAAAAAAATTGCAGTGGGAGTATTGTTTAGTTGCTATGTAGTTTTATACTACCTTCGTTCCTTTTTAGTAGTTCCACTTACACTTTTCACGCATGCCGATACACTACTTTGAGCCTTTATATCTCTAATTTTGTATTTGTAAAAAATATAAAAAGTCGATATTCTAAAAGTACATATCGAGACGAATCAAACAAGACCCCACATGACTATATTTTCTCTTAACCATAAATCACAAATGATAGTCAAAGGGAAATTTGTGAATAGTGCCAAAAGTGAAAGTGTAACTATTAAAAAGGAACAGAGGTAGTATTTAATATTGAAAATTTCAGGTTTTATGTGTGCTTTTTTTCATGGGTTTTAAAGAGAGAGAGTGCCTGTGTATGGCAAATGATTTGAGATGTGTATCACATGTGAACGGATCAGAGAGATAATTGAGGAAAGTCTCATGTATTTGATACGAGACTAATTCAAATTTCTGAGTTCTTGCATGTTTGGAGAAAGTAGATGCCTTTCCAATTAAGGTTTTGACTATGAATCTACAATTTGCGTCTTTTGAGTTGCGGTTTTGTGCACATATGACCTCTCTTTACCTATCCATATGTGGGGGGCTTGGAGGCCTAATATAACGCACTGAGGTTATAGTGGTAACTAGTAGCTGAATGATTGTTCTGTTTTGTATGAGTTCAACACCTATTTTCATCTCTGCTCTTCTAAGTATGAAAAGTTGTGAATTAGGAAACTGATGCTACAATGCTACAAATAGACGATGTATAATATGGAAGCGGTTTGTGAAACTAATGTGTTTTAAAGGGGTAAGTGTGTGTTGCTGTTTCTTGATTTAACAGTGGTTTTGTTCTGTTCAGGCTGTAGCAGCTGCAAGGTTGGTTGGAGGGGAGTACCCTGAACGTCCTGGTGAGCCTGTATGTCAGGTGAGCTGTCACTGTGTAACTTTATGCAAAACTATTACAAGTACGGAGGCTCTAAATGCTTCATGCAGTTACTTGACTTGTAATTCTCCTTGTGCAGTATTTTTTAAAGACTGGAACTTGTAAATTTGGTACTACATGCAAGTTCAATCATCCGCGAAATGCTGGTGGATCATTGACTAATGCTCCGCTAAATATCCAAGGTTTTCCATTACGACCGGTTTGTATTCACTTATCCTGCTTGCATTCAAACTTCACTCATGCTTCTGAGTTCTGATTTCCTAAGAGTCTACTTTAATAAAGTTGAGAAGTTAGATTTACTGTGCTTTTCTTATCTGGACAGGGTGAGAAAGAATGCTCCTACTATTTGAAAACGGGGCAGTGCAAATTTGGGATAACTTGTAAATTCCATCATCCTCAACCAGCTGGCATGTCAATGCCTGCAGCTGCACCTCCATTTTATCCGACGGTGCAGTCTCCTTCAGTTCCTATACCTGAAGCAGCAGCAGGGTCGTCCCCCAACTATAGGGTAGCTAGGCCCCCTATTGTACCTGGTTCGTATGTTCCAGGGTCTTATGGTCCTGTGCTTCTTTCTCCTGGAGTTGTTCCCTTGCCAGGCTGGGGTTCCTATTCAGTAAGTGGATATTACAGTTTAATAGTGGGATGACTTACTAGCAGCGGTTAACAAACATTTGAGTGATCTATTGGCTTCGTTGCTGCAGGGACCTTTAAGCCCTGTGTTATCGCCTGGTGGTCAACCTACTGCTGGAGGTTCTGTATATGGAGTATCACCACTATCACCTTCTACACCTGGTCTAGCAGGATCTTATCCTTCTCTACTGTCTTCTGGTGGGCAGTCCATCACTGGTACCACAGAACATAAGTTTCCAGAGAGACCAGGTGAACCTGAGTGTCAGTACTTTTTGAAAACAGGGAACTGTAAATTTGGTGGCTCTTGTAGATATCATCATCCACCAGACCGGGGTGCATCTGCTGCAGCTTGTTTTCTTGGACCTCTAGGTCTGCCCTTACGTCCGGTAAGCTTGATCTTGATATTTATGTGTGTATATTGTTTATGTTCTATATTGCATCTTCCTTTGGCCCTTTCCCTTGTCTTTCTTTTATACTTTGTTGTCATTGTTGATTTTGTTGCTTAATACTGGGTTTTCTAGAGGACTACTGGTATGTAGTTTTTCACCATCAAGTTACTTAAAAAAGAGTACTGACATTGTGCATTATTAGTTTATAATCCTGAATTGGGGTTAACTGCAACTACTTTCTTAAAGTTGTTGGTGGCAGCCCAAGTCCAGAACCTGTCTGCTATGGTTGCACGATATGATAGAATTCTTAGCATCTACGATTTTGGACTTAGCTTTTCTTGTTTCTATTTCGTCTTTGTTTTGAGTTTGAGAAGGTTATAATTATTGCTCTCCTCTTACTATGCAACCTATTCTTGCTATTTTATTGGAAAATCAAATAAAAAGTGTTGTAAACCAAAGATATCTAACAAACTAGGTTGTGTCTGGTTCTGGATTGATAACCCAATACGGACTCTGATCATTCCAGCTCAATGTAGATGAATTTAGTATTGCGAGGAGGTGAGATTTTCTCTGTTAGATCCTATTATGCTCCATGGTTACCTTCTTTCTTTGTGTTTTCTCTGATTTTGCCATTTGAAAATGTGTCTTTCTCACTATGTTCTCTTATAAGGCTTTCACGAAAAAATATGGTCTAATTAAACTCCTTGTATATGTGGTTATTGTCAATGTCTCTAATTTAGAAGCGACGATCATTCCTCTTGAACAACCCGTAAAATAGCCAAAGTGCACATCTCTAGAATAAAATTTGCTCCTTCTGCCTAAACCCAACTGCTAAATTGCCCGCAAAGCATGTGGGATAGCTCATCTGTTTATCCTGTGCCAAAGTTCTGATCCCATCGTAAATTAGTCTCATGGTGCATAAACCAATATACTAATGCTTCACTACTACTGTAGCATGACACATACATCTGGTGAGACTGCTCTGTTAAGCCAAAACTGATCACTTGATGCTCCTATAATCGGCAAATATCGGCAAGGTGCAAACAATGTTGACACTTGAAACATGGATTATGGCCCTGATATAGACGTCACACATTTTTAAAGGATTTATGGACCTTTATAACTGTGTTGCGGACTAGTGACTACATTGTTGAACTGAAACCAAGTCACAAAGAGCTTTTTTGCTGAATTAAGGTGTCATTTAGCTCCTCCGGGAAATATGTTCAATACGAAATGTTTTTTCGACATCTTTAGCAGATGTTTCAATTTTCAAATAAGTTCGTTGGCCATATAGGAAGCACAAATTTGAGAATTTTAATTTCTTAATCTTATGTTGGTGCAGTTATCAAATTTCTGGAGAATAAGCATATATAATTAATGTATGTGATAAAAGAACAAACAAATCACTTGGTAATTTTCTTTCCCAAAGACAAAGGAAACTACTTGCCACGGGGGCGGGGTGCGATAAGGTTCTTCGTTGCAGTGAAAGTTATCAAGTAATTCGTCATTTCTCCATTTTCTTCTATATTTTTTAATCAACCGAAATTAGAGTAGTCTCACTTTCAATTGGCTACGTCCCACTTGGTTTGCCTCCTACAAAAATCCAATTAAGAATTCGTTGATGCAATGCCTCTACCATTTGAATAAGTTGTGTTGAACATTACAGTGGCCTTTTTTGTTAGCTTTTGTTAAGCATAATTACTGTAGATGTGAATTTGTCAGCTTTATTGTTGCTGACATTTTGGTAGGAAGATTAGGGAAAGAAAAAGAAGATTATATTTGATTGATTTCTTGAAATAGCAACAGTCATATCTTTAAACAGGCTTTCGAGAGGTTTGTTATCTCCTTGAATACAAAGTAAAGGAAACTCTAAATGCTATTCATCATTATTTCTCCCACTCTACTCTTTTTATTTATAGCCTTTCTGATTCTCTTTCCCACTCTCGTCTGGATAACTCTCTTCTTTCCCCTTCAAGCTAATCCTAACAAACTGAAGTAGAATACCTACACTACCCTTCCCATTGGCCACTTCATTGCATTTTTTTTAAAACAAATGCTCAATTTGGGAATTTAATTGTTTGGTGATGTGTATGAGAAATGTTAATTATGTAGTTTCCTAATTCTGTTAGGATTCTACATAATCTAGGTGTTTTAATTGTAATAGGATTTTTGCCTATAGATTTTTACCTTTCATTTGAGAGGGCTTTTCCTTTTTTAGGCCTTAGTTTTTTCTTGTTTAAGAGTTTGTATTGCATTAGGAGTTCTTGTAGCTTTGGACGTGTGGTTTAAAGTTGTCCTAGTTCTAGTTGGTTTAGGAATGTATGCTTATATATTTCGGCCATGATGAATAATAATTGTAGTTGTTGAGTTTGATTGAAGTAATTCTCTTGTGAATTATTGTTTCCTAAGTGAATTCAAATTGTTTTAGGAGTGAATCCACAAAACCCTAGTTGATCTTTGACTTGGATTAGCCAAGGTTCTCTATATCAATTGTTTATTCGACCATCTTTGTTGATTCTTCATCAAAGTGTTCGGCTTTATCATTAAATCACATTAAAGATCGAATCTTTATTGTGAGAAACTTAAAGAAACCATTAAATTCATCCAAGATTAATCAAGAAAAGCTAAACTATACCCTAAAGAGCCTACATTTGTGATTTCTTGCATCAAGAAACGCATCATTTGGTGTGGCTGCTATTTTTCCAACCATGCCTGCCGACCTACCACCATGGCAATTGGCCTTGCAAGCCACGTCCGAGAAAGCCGAGGCAGACACCAACAACTTGCTGCCTAAGTTGGTGCTTTAGTCGACATGTTTAAGAAGTTCCAGCGTGATTCCGAATTTGCAGCACCACCATCACCACCCTCTCATCAACCTAGGCGTGAAGAGGAGATCAAGTTGGCTGATTTGCCTTCTTTTGATGGAGATCTTGATCTGGAGTCATACTGATATTGGGAGAGGCGGCTTGATCGCTTCTTTGATCACAAAAAATTGAGTGGTGGTACTAGATTTTCTATGCTATACTTAAACTCATAAAGTATGCATCTTTGTGGTATGACTCAATGAAGATGAGGCGTGAAGGGAGGGAAAACTATCCATTGATTTGTGGTCATCTCTCAAGGCAAAAATGCGAAAACGTTTTGTTCCTTGCTCCTACAAGCAAGTTCTTTATTTAAAACTTAATTCTTTGTAGCAATCTTTCTTGAGTGTTGAGCAGTGTTACCTAATTCGCTATCTAATTCGCCTTTTGAATTCGCCAATTCGCCCAAAATGGGCAAAAAATGAACCAAAACCGACCATAATTCGCTTTTCTCAATTCATAATTCGCGGGGGAATTAGGGAATTAGGTAACACTGGTGTTGAGCAATACATCAAGGAGTTTGAGAGATTGCATATGGCGTGTGACATAAAATAGGAAGAATAACAAAAGAATGCTCGGTTCCTTGTCGGATTAAAACCATCTATTGCCCACCTTGCCGAACTTCAACAATATGTGACGTTTGATGATTTATGTAACTTTGCTTCCAAGATTGAACGCCAGCAAAAGGAGCCTGATTTCAAAAAGAATTTGTGGCCTAAGACTGGTGCTTGTGCTTCAAGTGCCTCCCCACCTCCTCCTATTGATTCGGCTGTAGACAAGGTACTCGAGAAAGACATCGAAGCCTCCCCTACTGTGCCCCTAGGTTCGAATGTTAAGGGCAAGAAGACTATTTGTTTTCGTTGCCAAGGATTAGGGCATATGGCAAGAATTGTCCCAACGTTTCTCTTGTGACAAGGGACGATTATATTGCATTCTTGGTGCAAGAAACGAGTTCTTCAACCCCTCTTTCTTCATCCAAGAACGAGCCTGCCATGGATGATACTTCTTTTTGGGCGAGCCAACCTATTTGTGCACTGGAGCATTCGCCAAGAAACATGATCTTGATACGTTCTTTATTGTCTCAAAGTCATGTAGAGCGTGAAGATGAACAACGCCATAATATTTTTTATTCGAATTGTTTGATTAATGGTAAGTTATGTTCCTTTATAATTGATAGTGGTTCTTGCACTAATGTGTGTGCTTTGTCCTTGATTGATCCATTAAAACTGCAAACTATAAGGCATCCGAGTCCATATGAACTCAGCTGGCTTAATGATGATGGTGTTTGGGTGCGCAAGCAAGCTCTCATGGGATTTCGTGTTGGGGCATACATGGATCAGCTTTGGTGTGATGTTGTCCCTATGACAACGTGTGCTTTGTTACTTGGTCGTCCTTGGCAAAGTGATCGCCATGTCCTCCACAATGGGCGTGCCAATGACGACTATGTGCTTGTGGATGAGAAACGGATGCTGCTTAAATCGCTCCATGACATCGTGTGCTTTGTTACTTGGTCGTCCTTGGCAAAGTGATCGCCATGTCCTCCACAATGGGCGTACCAATGACTACTCTTTGCTTGTGGGTGAGAAACGGATGTTGCTTAAACATCACCAGCTTGCCTACCCCTTGCCAAGTTGCTACTACCCCTCCTCCACCTACACTCTTAATGCTGCTCTTGCTACGCCTAGTACCGCACATGCAGGTGCGCATGTTTATCTTACTTCGTGCCACAATGAGGTGCTTGACTCCGGAAATAACAAGCACACAAGGCGTGAAAATCTGCTCCATATGTGTCGAGGTACTTCCCTAGCTAAAGGAGCTCGAGTATGGTTGTCCCTCAATGCACAAAAGCTCCATATTAATCACAAGTATGATGAACCTGTAGAGGAAGGACCTTTTGAAATCATTCATAAAATTGGCTTTAAACATTCAAGGTATTGCTTGGTGATGAAATTTGCGCCACTCTTACTTCCAATGACCTCATTCCTTGTTTTCAAGATGATGTAACTTGAGGACAAGTTTCTTTCAAGAAGGGGAGTATGATGTGTATGAGAAATGTTCATTATGTAGTTTCCTAGTTTTGTTAGGATTCTATGTAATTTAGGTGTTTTAATTATAATAGGATTTTTGCCTATAGGTTTTTACCTTTCATTTGAGAGGGATTTTCCTATTTTAGACATTAGTTTATTTCTTGTTTAAGAGTTTGCATTGCATTACGAGTTCTTGTAGCTTTGGCCGCGTTATTCAAAGCTTTAGGCGTGTGATAGAGTTGTTTGTTATTCATGTTTATTTTAAGCTTTTCTAGTTCTAGTTAGTTTAGGAATGTATGCTTATATATATCGGCCATGATGAATAATAACAATAGTTGTTGAGTTTGATTAAAGCAATTCTCTTATGAATGATTGTTTCTGGAGTGAATCCAAATTGTTTTTTGAGTGAATCCACAAAACCCTAGTTGATCATTGACTTGGATTAGCCAAAGTTCTCCATATCCATTGTTCATTCGACCATCTTTGTTGATTCATAATTAAAGTGTTTGACTTTATCATTAAATCACATTAAACTTTGAATCTTTATTGCAAGAAACTTAAAGAAACCATTAAATTCATCCAAGATTAATCAAGAAAAGCTAAACTACACCCTGAAGAAAAGCTAAACTACACCCTAAAGAGCCTACAATTGTGATTTCTTGCATCAAGAAACGCATCATTTGGTAGTACTAAAGATAGGTATGTATAAATTGTTATGATGTACTGGTTGTTAACCTATATAGCCTCTGCTGTGATATGTTCTTTTCATTTTGGAAATGACTAAGACAGGCTCCTGTGATGTATGAATTCACGGTCATGTGACATCTAGTAATCCAAATGGGTGGTGCTCTGTACAATTTTGCCACTCATTTGCAGATTATGTTCATCTGTTATTCTCTCTCTTATCTATTTCTCATCCTTCGGAATCTTCTTTATATTTTCTTTTGATTATGCTCTCCAATTTCCCGATGGAGAAATGGAACTCTGAAAGTGCTAGTTAGGTTCAAAGGTCAATAACAGCAACAACAAAGCCTTAGTCCCAAAATGATTTGGCGATGGCTAACCTGAATCGTAGTAGGAAATCGTCACCATGACCAATGAAACAAGAAAGGAGCGGGAAGTGAAAACGAATAGACAAGGAAGAGGGAGAAAGTGAAATTCATAAAAGTAAAACAAGAAGAAAAAAATTAAATAAGAATAACATAAGGAGTAAGAAAAATAAGAAAATTTAAAAACGAAAAATGTAAGGATAGATAAATAAAATAAATACATTTGAAAATATCATATAGAAGAGAGCAAAGAAAAGACGGAGAGAGGAAAAACAGCTTTGTAAGGAAAACAACTGAAAAGGTTAGAGAAAACCTTAAGAAAGAGAATATGTAAAGAATGCTCAATGCAAAAGGTTTGCAAACCCCAAGAAGTAACTAAGAAAGGGAAGACATATAATGTCAAGACAAGTAATCCATATATTATCTCCCTGCACTCTGTTGTATCCAACGCCATAAGTTCTTCATTCCCAAGTAGACTCGTATCATTCTCAATCACCTTCATTTAATTTTTCTTAGGTTGAAAGGTCTTTTGGAAAAATATATGTTCTTGTAAAGAAATTACTAATTGATTTTGTATTTTAGGAAGAAAAAAGGGGGAGGTGTTATGAATTATTATATTGCATCGGTTATGTAATTACTCGGAGTACGTTTTCCTATGTTAGTCGTTATATATTGAAAGTAAATTTCTCGGTTCATTTCTATTTGGCCTTCATGCCAGCCTCATGTTATTTTGTAATTATTCGTAGTACTTTTTTCGGTTCATTTCTATTACCCCTCCATGCCTGCCTCGTGTTAATTTTCTTGGACTTCAAGGATGTGCAGCTATCTTCAATGACATGCTGAATTGCTCAATGTACTGAAAATTGTCCAGCTAGAATTGTTGTAAAGTTATTCCCTCCTCCCACCACCTCCTCCCACTGGGGGAAATAACAATCGCTGTAGTTCTATTGTTGAAGAAATTTAAGATGGAATTTTCCAAATGAAGTTTTGCACTTACTCTCACATTTGTAAATTTTTCATTTGGACAGGTTTCCGACCTTGCACCTTTTGTCATGTGTCTGAACCAACATGTTTCCTATATCAAGTTAATGATATTACTTTAATTTCAACAGGGAACACAGCCTTGCACCTTCTATATGCAACATGGATATTGTAAATTTGGGCCCACATGTAAGTTTGATCACCCAGTGGGTATGATGAATTATAGTCCATCAGCTTCATCTCTCACTGAGACACCAGTTGCTCCCTATTTGGCTGGATCTTCAATAGTTACTTTGCCTCATTCATCATCTTCCACAGAGCTCCTACCAGAATATGCTTTAGGGTCTCCTGGGGATACTCAATCAAATAGGACACTGTCTTCTGGTAGTACTTCTGTTGGTTTGACGCTGATACAGACAACTACTAACGTTCAACGGTCTGGTCAAGGTCCTGTACTACTAAGCAGTAGCATAAGCATGGTAGAAGATGATGAAGCCCGTCATTCAAGCTAAATTATATTTTGGAGCCACTCTTTTATCTTCAAGACCATAAAAAGCAGTCGATGCCACCAATCTTTGTTATATTACTTCATATCGTAAATAGCTTGCAAGTCATCTCTCCAAAGTGACTTCTATTGTTATCAAGTTCAAGTATCTACACCCTATCGATTACCTCCCACTCCAGAACTTGAATATAATCTTACTGTTTATAATAGCTCTATATATGCTCGGAACATAATGCATAATAATGATGTTAGCAAATAGCTCTGTGGACTATGTCCTTACTACTTGGTAATAATTGAAGGGAAGCGTGCTTTGTAGCCCTTTGAGCTATGCTGCCCTGTGAGACACTGTATGTATATATAGGTACTCAATTTATCAGCTGACCGTTTTTGTAAATGTTGTTACTCTTGTGAAGTTTATTTTGTGGCTGTGGCAATGATCGTTGGGTGTAAAATAAAAGATTCAAGGGAATGGTAATGGATTATGTGCAGTTTGCTTCAAGCTGCCCTATGTTTGTGTCTGAGGTAGTTGTTTAGGTCAAAAATTGCTCAAGGACGAGGATTGTTTTGGGACGTTGACAACTAGACTGAATCAACTTGATGAAATAGAAAGGGGATTAAGGAAATGACGCAAGGAAATGTTGTTAAAAAACCACGCATAGCTATAAGTCCACCAATCCACTAAGATGCATCCATCACTAATTACTTACGACAGCCAATACAAACAATGCAAAGATATCTAAGTACAATAGTTTTCGTCGAATATGTAAATAAAGCAAAACAATGTAAACAAGTAAGAAAATAATCTAAGTGTTTGCTTAAGAATGTTATTAAGTACTCAGAATGTTTCTCGTGATAGCTTGTGTGTCTATTTTTCAGCATTAGATCCACTATTTATAGTCCTTGATCTTTGTGAAGCGGCTCCTACATTCAAGGAGTCAATCGTGACATACCCTAATTTCCACGATCTTTCAACATTTCCTTTTTACTCCAGTTGCTCTTCTTTGACTCGTTCGAATTCATACCCCTTAGCTGCACGTTCTACACCACTGACCAAGACCTCCTTGATTATAGCAATTATGTTGCAGCTCACTGTTTAGACCATTGTAATAGTCGTTGTGTCGCTAGACATTTCGTCTGGATCTATACAATTCAGTCATAACATTCCCCCCCCCCAATGTCGAGATGAGGATGTCAGCAGAGTCGCAACATAATTGAGATTCGTCAGAAGATAATAAGGCCTAAAAACAGGCGATAAGAAATAACTACTAGTGATAACTCAAAAGACAACCAAAGATAACATAAGATATCAGCAGAAAAGAAAAAAGATAATTAAACTTTGCAATTATTTCTATTCTGTTTGGCTAAGATATAACAATCATGACTCTAGCCATAGCTCAAGTATAAAAACCATGCCCCCCTGTTTGCTTTTCCACTCCCTCAAGTAGAGTTCCTCTTTCTTCAAAATTGAATCTTATCCTCATAGTTTAGCATTGCTAAGTTGTACAAAACACTCCTCCCTACTGAACAAATCTGAAGATATAGCAAAGGGATTTGGAATAGATTTTATGTTCCTGAACATAGGTTTATCCTATGACTGGCTTTGAGGCTAAGATTCCTCACAAGAGAAAGACTTGCTCATATTGGGGTGATAGATTGCTCAGATTGCTGCATATGTGGTTCTGCTACTGAAACTCATCCCTACCTCTTCTTCGAGTGTACTTTCAACTTGAGATGCTTAGAGCAGATCAAATGCTGGTTAGATATTAGACGAGCTGACAACAACTTATTTCAACTGATGACTTGGATTCTAAGAAGCTGCAGAGCTGGTGGTTTTAGGAAGAAAGTGTTCTTGACAGCTGTTGCTGTTACTGCGTACCAGGTTTGGAGAGCCAGGAATGAAGCATTATGGAATGGAAAAGTTCCTTCCATCAGTAGTACTGTTAATCAGATTCAGTACATTATAAAAATTAGAGTAAATCAAGTGTATAGGAAAATGAGCTTTAGTGATCATAGGTGTGTGGCTTGATGGTTTACAATTAGTTTTTGAGGTCTGCCTCTGTTCTGTTGGTTTGCTGCTAAGTCTTTGGCTTAGTTTGCTTGAGTTGTAAATTAGTTGGTTTGATGCAATATAATTCACTTTTTGCCTCTCGGAAAAAATTTGAATCTTAGGGTTTCTCAAAGATCCATTGGAATTCCGGCGAAACAGGTAACCTCCATACCTCTTGCATTCTTGTTTCTTTTTTTGAATTATGGCTCCAGGAAGACGTAGCAATAGGCTCACCACTAAGGCTGTCAAAGATAGGGCTAAAAACAAAGAGGTAGCAATATTAGAATAATTGCTTATTGCTGCGGTCATTAAGTGGCCTATATATTGCGGCGGTTTTCGCCGCGCAACAATTAAGGGCGCAACAATAAGTAATTACCTATTGCTGTGCGGTTTTTAACCGCAGCAATAGGGCAACCTATTACTGCAATTCTTACCCAAAACCGCAGCAATAGGCATGTTTTTTAATAAAAAAAATAATTAAAAAGCAACCTATTGCTGCTGTAGTTTGGTGAAAACCGCAGCAATAGGTTAGTCTATTGCTGCTGTAGTTTGGTAAAAACCGCAGCAATAGGTTAGTCTATTGCTGCTGTTTTTACCAAACAACAGCATCAATAGGTTACTTTTTTTTTAAAAAAAATCATATATTTCTCATCAAAAAAAATATTATCGGAGCTGCACCGACTAGATTTAAGAACCGAGTAACATAGGATCAAAAAATTTACAACAAAAATGAAAATAATTAAGAACCGACTAGAATTAGTACTAAATAAACAAATAATAATATCAAACAAAAAAATCAGGAGATCCAAAAAATAACAACAAAAATGAAAATAAAATGTAAAAAATCCAAAAACTAAAATACCATCAAGTAACCTCAGATCTGAAAAAAAAAACAAAAAAAAAACGAAAAGATTGATATTGCTGAAACTTCTATCGGACGTAAGAGCACCACCAATAACAATATCACAACCACCAGATCTGTCAAATACGTTGGTTTTGAAGGTAACCTCAAATCTGAAAAAAAAACAACAAAAATGAAAATAAAATGTAAAAAATCCATCAAGTAATTTCAGATCTTAAAAAAAAAAAAAAAAAAAATCAAAAGAACTTACAAAGAACTGTAACTTACCGGCGCCTGAGAGAGGCGCGTATGGAGTCGAGCGGTGCGGCAGAACTGGTGGAGTCGGTGACGGAGAGCAGCGACGAAGGACGACGAGATGATTTCGGTTATGAGGATTTCTGACCGACGAGATGATGAGAGAAGACCGGCGAGACGATGATGACAGACGAGATGAGAGATGAGGAATGAGAGGATGAGAGGAGAGTGAGAGGAGGAGAGAGAAGCGGCTGTGAGTTGGTCGGCGAAGGAGGTCGAAGAGGAGTTTGAAGGAGGAGAGAGAAAGGAGTGAAATGAGGAAAGAGGAGCATAGAAGATTTAAAGGAGGAAAACGGCTGAAGTCCAAGGCTCCAAACCCTAGCGGCTTTTGTTAAGTTCAAATGATATATTGCTGCGGTTCCCACAAAGAACCGCAGCCATATATTAAAATATTATTTTTTTTAATATTAATTTAATATATTGCTGCGGTTCTTGCCAAAAACCGCAGCAATAGATCTGGTCAAATAGTCAACTTTTTTTCAAAAAAATTTCCGTTGAAACCATATTGCTGCGGTTTTTGGCCGAAACCGCAGCAATATCTTTATTTTATATTTCACCTTTTCTTTTTAAGTGATAATAGTTGCGTATGGGTAAAACCGCAGCAATATAACAGCAGCAATAAACAATTATTCTACTAGTATAGAAAACAAAGAGAAAGTAATTTCACTACTTGATGACGAAGAGTCAGTCTTTGTCGAAGAAGATCTAATGCAATTTCTAGAATACGGTAATTTGCCTACTCATACTATCATTAAAACTGTTGGGCCAGAGAAACTCCCAAAAGTTTGTCCTGACGAGTAGGTTGCTTATTTGTATGAATATTCCTTTAAGACTACGTTTAGACTACCTTTCTCTCCTTTGGTTAGAGATTTGAGGCAAATATACGACATTAGGATAACTTAATTTTTCAAAGATAATAAAAAATTTCAATATGACCTAATTAAACGCGAAAATGGAGTACAAAATTGGGATAGATAAATTAATATTTTGTTTACAAGTTGAGATCTTGATTGTCATGGAGATGTTATGTTGATTTGTAATGAAAATAATTATTTGTAGGACGTGGAAACATTAACATACTAGCATATTGATTTACTGCGACGAATTTTAGTAATTAAAACATCTTGGCAGAAAAGCTTCTCAGTGAATCCGACAAATTTTAGATTTGACATATTGTTATTAGTTATTGACATATTATTATCAGTTTAAAGCATTTTGTTATCAATTTATAAACCTAAGCTATCAGTTTATAAAATATATCTATCATTTTAAAACTTACTACCTCTGGTTTTAATTAGTTTACCAACTTTCCTTTGATTGCCCCTTATTAGTTACCAACTGTTTTTTTTTTCTGTTATTAGAATTTGTCCCACCAATTGTTTATTATTATTATCTATAACTTCTCGCTTTACTTTTCTTGACCCACAACATTAACTTCAATACAATAAGAAGTTATTTCTCCTAAAACTCTATGCCCAAAAAAGTTGGTAAACTAATAAAACCGGAGGGAGTATGATTAGTTTGTAAACCTAGCCCAGTGACCTTCCTTTTCACACCTGAAACAAGCGTTGCCACCACCTCCGATGGTGGTGACGCTACTTTGCTGCTGTTTGTACTACTAGGTAATGCTCTTGGTTCCTTTGATTGTGGCGGTATAAGCGCCCTCTTTGATTTAGAGATGGCCACTGGTGCGGGCTGGGTGGGCTGGTCCGCGGGCCCTAGTGGGCCGGGCTGAGATTTTACGGCCCAGGACCGGACCGTGAAATTCACGGTTTGGGCGGGCTGGTCCACGGGCTGAAAAATCTTGGCCCACACCGGTCTGTTACCGGTTTTCACGGTTCGAACAACGGTTTTGGCGGTTTGTGGGCCTACCGGGCTAGCGGGCCGGCATGAGAATTTTTTTTATAGAATTATTTAATCATTAGAATCATTTATTAATGTTACATAAAACCTTTAAAATTAATTAAAATATATACAATTATAAATATTAATGAATAATTTCATTTTTTTTGAATTTGATTGAATTATACTATATGAAATTTGATTAAAATATATACAATTTGATTAAAATATACACAATTTGGTTGAATAATTACTTGGGCTGGGCTGGTCCGGTTCATGGGTCGGGCTGGACCGATTTAGTAGCGGGCTTTCGTGGGTTGGGCTCAAAAAATCTGGCCCACGGCCCACCCACCAATTTCACGGTTCGAGCTGGGCTGGACCGGGCTTTTTGTGGGCTCAGCCCACACGGCCCAAGAGGCGGGCTGGGCTGGATGGGCTGGATTGGCCCGCACTGTTGGCCATCTCTACTTTGATTTGTTCGATTGAGTTGTCTTTTTCTCTATCCGGTTTCGACTATGAATCGACGGAGATGAGGCGGTTCTTGAAGGAGGACGAGGAGGAGAGATCAAAGAGCTTGTACTTCCGCTTCTTCGAGTTGACATAGAAACTTGACCTTCTTCGTCATCTGGGAGTTAAATTATTAGTTTTTTAAAATATATATTATATTAGTTTAAATGATTTCCAAACCTAAACAATATTTGATTTTTAAAGTCGAATGAAGCAAATTAAAATATTAGATGACTCTTTTAATTCCTCATCTTTCCTCCATTTTCTTTTTTCTTAGCTTGGACTTCAGATTCTCTCTGTCTCTTTTCCAAAACCTTGCTTTATTTTTTTTGTTGTTGAGGAGAAACTAACTAATCCTGACCCCTAGGATAGGACCAGCCTACAACATCCTTACGGATGATGGTAGAAAACAACAAATGAGAAGAAGAAAACCAATACAATAGCGAAGGTACATCATGGCCCCCTATGAGCCATAAAATCCGCCGCTTGATTAGCTTCCTGATAGCAATGATTAATAGATGTCAGTTGAAACTTCTTCAGCTCCTCCGCCGAATCCATAATGAATGAGCTAATTTCCGAAAGAATCTTCCAACAACGCCGAATAGAATTAATAACAACCAAATTATCCCCTTCAACAACAAGAGAATCAATACTAGAAACAGAGCAGCCCTAACACCTTCCCGAAGGCCCCAAACTTCTGCCATAAGAATCGAGCAATCCAAATATAAGGCCATAACACCCGTAAGAAACAACTCACCCAAATGATTTCGAATAGTGAAACCAAAAGACGCTTGACCATTCATCAACTTAGAGCCATCAAAATTGAGCTTGAACCACGAAGAAGGAGGGGTCCAATCAATATTAATAGGAATAGAACTAATCTTCTTCCGCCTAGAAGAAATACCATCACAAACACCCTCAGATGACGGAGAGCACTCCCACTCCTTCAAAAACTTAGAAATCGAGAATGCAAGCCCAATAGGAGTAGAAATAACCTCCTGAAAAATAACTTTATTTTGCTGGAACCAAATAAACCACCAAAGAACACAAAACTCAAGCAGATCCTCAGCAGAACAAATATTTATGATTCTATTTAAATTCTCAACAATATCATCTGAATAAGAGCCCAATGAAAGAAGAGACCAACCCAAAATATCATGCATGACCGCAATAACATCAACAGTCTAAAGGACACTAAAAAAAAGATGATTTGAATCTTCTGAGTGAAAATTGCAAAAACAACATTATTGAGGAAGAAAAATAATCTGACTCTTTTGAAGTCTAACTTTAGTTGGCAACCTATCTTGACAAACTTTCCATAAAAAATTCTAGATTTTAGGGGGAATAGATAAATTCAAAAAGCCAAATGAAAGGTTTAGGAGGCGGCGAATCAAAAGCTAAACCCTGCACTAGCAAGGCACCAATGCTAACAGAATACACACCATCCAAAGTCAGACCCCAAACAAGAGAATCATCCACAGGACAAGCCGGAAGAAAAATACTAAAAGTAGTATGACAAACAAAATCAGGAGCAAGATCAACATAGCCTTATCTCATTGTCTATGAGCATGTATAACACTACTCACCCTAATATTTTACATTCCAATCACCAGGTGACAAATAGAGGAAATAGGATAAGAGAACACCCAATTATCATCCCAAAATGAAATCTTATTACCAGAGTTAACAATCCAACGGAGACCTTTCTTGAAAATAACGTGAAAAGACATTACATTTTTCCATTGCCAAGAACAATTAGTCAAATTAGTAATAAACTCAAAAATAGAGCACCCCCTCATATATTTTTTAGTAATAAGCTCCACCCACAAATTAGTTGGATTATTAACATTTTTCCATAACAATTTCATCTGCAAAGCTGTGTAATTAACACTAGCCTTTCTGAAACCTAATTCACCATACTATTTAGGGATACAAATTATATCCCACCCAATCAAATTAGACGACCCAGACTCAGGATTTTTATTCAAAAAAAAATTCCTATAATTTTTATCTAAATCAGAATGAATAGACGAGAGTAATAAAAAACTTTGTATTTGAAAATTTGCTTTGGTAGACAAATTAGTTTGAATTAATACCGATCTGCCAGCCTGAGACAAAGAGTTGCCTTTCCATTTTGTGAGATGAGAGTGAGAAGATTGCAGAACTTTCGCAAAAGTGTTTTTAGTTACCCTAGAATCAATAATAGGGCATCCTAAATAACACCCAAAAGAAAAGGAGTTATTCATTTGTAAATAGTACTAAAATTAGATACTACATCCTGAAGACACACATTCTTCGTACATTGAAAAGAAGACTTATGAAAATTCAAAATCTGCCCTTACATGGAAAAATACTTATACAGATTAGACTTTATAACTAACACAACTTTCATCTGTCGCTTTAGCAAATAACATAGTATCATCTGTAAATGTCAAAAAAGGGATCTTAATGCCTGACTGACCAAATTTTAACTCCCAAAAGTTTCTCCCCACTCATAGAATGAGCATAGATTCCTCTAGCAAGGAGTTCAACACTTAGAATAAAAATATACGGAGATAACGGGTCCCCCTATCTAATACCCTGAGAAGGAAAAAAAAACCTTTATCTCAGAATACCATTCACTAACACAGAAAAAGAGACCGAAGAAATACATAACTTGATCCAATTAATCCACTACTTATCAAATCATAATTGATCAAGCATGACAAAAATGAAGTTCCACACTCTAACCGATCATACGTTTTTTCCATATCAAGTTTAATGGCAATCCAACCTTCCTTGTCAGATTTATTCTTAAAAGAATGAAACGTACACTTCATTAGCTAAAAGAATATTATCCTTAATCTATCTCTCTGGCACAAACGCCCCTTGAAGAGGATGAATGATTTTACCCAACACCACCTTTAGGCGATTAGCTAACACTTTGGCAATAATTTTATAAATAGTTGGGCATAAACTAATTGGCCTAAAAATGGTTAGCTGCCAATGGGTTATCAATTTTCAGGATCAAAGTAATTACTGTATGATTAATTTTATAAAGAATATTTTCAGCATAAACTAATTGGCCTAAAATGGTTAGCTGCCGATGCTTTGCTAATAGAGTTTCCTACTAACGTCCAATATTTTTTGAAAGAAGAACGGGGAAACATCAGGGTCAGGGGATTTATAGGGGGCTAAATGAAAAAGAGCTTCTTTTATTTCATCTTATGACACAAAGTGACATAGAAATTCATAATCGGAGTTAGAAATAATCTTTGTGATCAAAGAAAAATCCTCCTCCATACTAAAACCACAATTAGTGTTACTAATAAATCTTTCTAGAAATTCATTCGAAATATGAGAAGAAATTTGATACGGATTAGTAATAATATTACCATCCTGCGTAGAACAAGAACTAATACTAATTCTATTTTTCCTAATCGAAGCATAAGCATGAAAATACTTTGTATTAGCGTCACCTTTAGCAAAATTAGTAGTTCTAGCCCTTTGGAACCAATACTTTTCCTGAAACTCAACAAAATTACGTCTCTTATTCAAAAATCTCTCTTGAACCTTATGAAGGTTTGGGTTATCTATATCAATTGCAAGACAATTTTTAATATCTTCAAGTTTTTTATCAACTACACTAATTTGGTGAAAAATTTTCCAAAACGAGTTTTATTCCATTCTTTAGCTTCCACTTTTAGAATCTTACACTTTTTAACTAACCGAAACATTAAAGATCTATGAAAATGAGTACACTAAGTCTTTTTAAAAAGATTGTCAAAATCTTTCCTAAAACACCACATTTTTTGAGCTCTATCCATTAACGAAGGTGAATACGTTAACGACATAAACAGTATAAACATCTGAAGAGGTGAAAATATGATGCTTAATTCTAGCGTAAGGAAATTTTTGAAATCATTCCATACTAACCAAACATCTATCCAACCTTTTCAAAATATTATCTTCCCCACTACGTTTTTCCCTCTAAGTATAACGTTGACCACAAAAGTGAAGCTCACTACATTTAAGATTATGTCTGATAGAGTTCATTCGTTCAAACCTAGAAGCACTAGCAGGCAGCAGGTGCTCCTCCTAATTTATCCGACGAATAACTAATTTCAGTATCACCCCCTACTAAAATATAAGAGCATGATAACCGGCAACATATGCAAAAATTTCTTCCCAAAAAACTTCCTTCCCTTCCATAGCAGCAGACGCATAAAGGAATATAATACAAAAAGAAAAGTCTAAAGATAGGATAGTTATATTACATACCATAAACCTAGTGCTCTTAAAAATTACAAAGATACAAAAAGGATTACTTAAACATGGTTTCCACATTAACCATAAACCACTAGAGCTACCAAATGTAGGTATAAAATCGGCGTCCACAAAGCCACATCTTTTAATGCTAGCACTAGAAGGAATAATAGCATATTTTGTTTCATAAAACATCATTATATCAATGTGATGTGATTTGTGTTACAAAAGCTCTTTATTTCAGCAAAAAGATTTTTTCTTTTGCTTCCACGAACATTCCAAAAACCAATAAACATATATATCACAAAAGGTGGTTATGGCAAAACCTTAGCTTTTACGGCCTAGTTCTCTTCATGGCTGAGGAGTGTCCCTCATCCTCAAAGCTAGTCTTCTTCCTCTTAGTAGAACTGGAGTGAGAGGAGATAGCCGCCTGGTCCAGTGGGTCCACCCCCCAATAGCCTCAATTCTCTTCACAACATAACTTTCAGAAGATAATGAATGAAAAGATGTATCAGGGATTGGAACACGTCCTTGAACAACATCCTCAGCCTCATCAAGTAAATAAGTATAAGTTTCCTCATCATAAGGAATGATAATGGGCTCACCATCATCACAAGCAGCTTCATGCAATAAGGGCAAGAACTGGTTCTCAACAAAAAGCTCACCAGGATATCTCACCTATAGAGGTATAGGAACATCAACAACATCCTGCTCACAGGGGGTGGCACTACCAGGGACTTTCAGTTCCCTCCCCATTCTCACAAGCTGCAACCAGCCCAAAGGAATAACTAAGGGAGGGGCAACATCTTGAGGCATAGGATAATTAAAAGCCTTATCATCATAGCTTGACATAGAATCGACATGAAGAGAAGAAGCTAGTAACACAGACTTACCTTTCCCTAACACAATAGGAGCAACACTTCGTTTTTTTAGAAGAAGAGAAGAATCAACCAACTTAATACCTTTGGCAACAGTTTTAATAGCTTTAAAACCTAACTTACTTTCACCACTTTTCAAAACAACACCACCAGCTTTTCTCACAAAACCTTTAGGCTTGACATGCACCACATTGGCTTCCACGGCCATGGTGATGTCATTTTATTGCCTTTTAGCTTTCATGAGACTTTTATACATAAGTTTTTGCTTAGGATTCTTCAACAGCTTAACATGAAATTCCTTTTGAGGAGAGCACAACAAAGGGTAAACATCAATAACATGAGCTTCCTCCCCACAAAAAGAGCAGCCTGAGGATAAGTCCTCATACCATATCACATAACCAAACACTTTACTATCAGCTCTAACAATTTCAGCATACTCAGGGAGGGGAGTAGTAATATCAACACGAATGCAAGCACGAGCAAAACATATCTTAGTTCTAAGCAAGGAATTTGGATCAACTTTCACCAAAGAACCCACATTATTTGCAGCAAACAGATTAGCAAATGACTCATAATTCAATAACTCAGTAGGAAAACGAGGAATACGAGCCCACATATCTACTCCTTTAATCTTTTTCACATAAAGGATCAAATTAAGGCCTCCAAGGTTGGATAACAAACAACTCACCTTGGACATGCCAAGGTCGTTCACTCCACACCAAAAAATAATCATTAGGGTTAGCAAAGCGAACCATAATCCAGTTATTACCCATCTCCAAATACTCTATGTCACCTTTGACAAATTTCCATTTGGCTTTAGTTCTAGAAATGATTGTACACAGCTCCACCGGAGCACCCAACATCTTCCAAACTACGCAAGACTTAGATAACTCCTCCATGTCTTTTTAGACTTGAGGAATATCATCCAAGACTTGGAACTGAGGGAACACAAGTGGAAAAGGAGGGTCATGAGAAGGACCCTCCCTTACCAATTCAGTAACATCAAAAGGAACATTAATAGATGGAAATTCAACATCATGAGAGGAAGAAATCACACAACGCTCAACATTTTTCTCAGCTAAAAGCACACTCCTAAAAGTTGGATCAGAAGCCATAAGGGCACAACAGACATATAACAACACACAATAAAACAATGAAATTTGTATACCAAATAAAGAGCATGAAGGCGCAAAGAAAAAACCAAACCTAAGTCTTCTTTATATATCAATTAGGGTTGAGAATCCAACTAACCCTCCCTTTTGCCATCAATAACTGGAAGAGAACTTATACTTTCAATTAGAGCTGTCAGTTTGGTTGAAAACCGATGGTTAAACTGCAAATTGATGACTAACTGAACTGAATAAATTGAACTGAATTAACCCATAACTGAAAAGTAAAAAACCGATAAGTCAATCAGATTAAAGTAAACTGCAATTAACTGAACTGAAACTGAACTGAAACTCAACCGAAAACAAACTAAACTGAAATTAACTGCACGGAAAACCGATTTAAACCGAACGAACTGAACCGAAAATGAACCGAATTTAACCAAAATCAAGTTTCAAATCTGTTTTTAATCGAATCGAATCAAACTGAATAAAACTGTTTTTAACTGAACTGAATCAAACTGTTTTTAACTGAACTGTATAAAACTGTTTTAAAATGAACCGAATCAAACCGAATTAAACTGTATTAAATTGTACAGAATAAAACTGTCTCAAACTGAACTATTTTAAAATGTTACAACTAATTTCGTAATTTTTTAAATTTACCTAAATTATTGGCGTACAATGACATGACACCTTAATAAATAATAACTACACAAAGATAAAAACACATGATTTCAATTTTCAACTAATGTTTGTATTTAAAAAGTTGAATGCAACTACTATCATTTATGTGCTGTATGGAGGAACTAGAAAAGAAGGAAAAAAATCGCTTATTTGAATCAGGTGGTATCTTTTATTCTACCAAGAAAGCACTTAGACAAATAAGTGGTCTCCTTAGTTCCACTAAAAAGACCACTTAATCTTGTAAGATGATCTATTTGCTCAACATAAGTATAACAACGGTTTACATCGTCATTTTTATTTTTGAATATTTACATATATTACAGTTTATTTTAAACTTTTTATTTGTGTAATTATTGATAAAAATGGAACAAAAGAATCATTCAAAGAAGATGCCATAATTCTTACAAATCTATGGTCACATTAAAATTTTCTAGCTCAAAGCTACACAATTATGCCAGAGCAACTACATCAAATCCTTGATTGCAAAATAAAAACAAAAGAAAAAAGTCTATATAAAAATCTAAGCACATTAAGAGTACTAAAAATCTAAAGTAAGCTAAGAACTAGTTATCACATCCATGTCATCCAACTTGAAACACTTGAATTTGATCTTAAGCATATTGTTTGAGGAAAAACTTCTCCAAATGAACTCCATCTGTGCAAATTAAGAAAGAACAATATTGCATTAGTAACTGGCTAATTGCACTATGAATCCTAATTAATAAATACATAAAAATAATGAGACATACCTAAACTGGATAATAAATTCATCCAGCATAGTAGGCAATTCAAATATAAGTGTAGTAAGAAATTATTTTAATTCAAACACTAAACTTGACAATTCGAACCCTTAACACAACAAAATCAGAACACAAGACAAAGCAATAAATTGAAAAAAAAAAGGCAAGAAGTTTTAAATAATTGAGCACATCAGAAACAAAGACAACTATTAAAATAATTGAATTAAGATAAATATACATTTACAACATAACAAGCAAGAAATTGACACATTGTACCTTGGAGCTAAAATTAAATATCCATTCTACAACCCAATAAATTCACCTAATCAAACATTTGTCGACAAATAAGAAACCAAGAAATACAAAACATAATAAGAAACCATGAAATAAAAAAATTCAGATAATTCAAAACATACATTTCATGATTTCACCAACACAATATCATCAGTAGGAGTCTTGATTTTGCTCCAATCAACATGCTCTGCTTCTCCGCTTCAAAATTCATCAAAACATGCAAAAAGTAACACAATCAAAATCGCTAGAATACGAGATTACACCAAATCCAACGGAATTTTTCGTTTGATTCCATACCTCAGGTATCAGCCAACGAGATTGATGAATCCAGATTTCTCATTCTCACTGAAATCAAGAAGATTACAATAAAATCACAAAAACAAAAGATCTCAGATCTAAAATCACATAGAAATATAAAAATTACGAGAAGAAAAAGATGAATAATGGAGATTCGAGAAACCTGATTTGGTTGAGACCGGAGACAACAAAACGAAGATTCTCGACCTTCTCTGCTTCAAAAGAGCTGAGTGTAGCAGTGGCAGCCATGAAAGATGTTTGAGAAGCTTGAATTTACAGAGGAGAAAGAGAGAGAGTGTGAGATTGAGAGTGGAAAGTGATGAAATGGTGATGAATGAGGTGGTGGTGTCGTGGTGGTGGTGGTGTAGAAAGAGGGTGAGAGGAGTCAGGGGAGAGAGAAGACGGGAGAGATGGAAGAGGATAGAGGATGATGAAGAGGGAGGCTGAGATGAACCAGGGATGGGAGGAAAGAGGGAAGGTTTAGGGTTAGGGAGAGAACTCAATGGTCTTGATTCAATGGTTGGATTTTGATCTTTCTCAAATCAATGGTCTTAATTCATAATCCATGACATTATTTTTTGACCAATGAGAATTGAGAGTGTCCAATTACATGGATTGCTAACTTAATCAATGGTTGGATTTTCATCTTTTTAAAAGCAATGGCCTTCCTTTCTAAAAACAAAATCAATGGCCTAAACTACTAATAAACTAGTATTGCATTTTGATATTATTATGATTTGAATGTTCTAAATTTATAATTCTAATATTATTAGTTTAGTAACTTTAGAAATTAGTATTATTAATAGAAATTATAAACTTTCGAAATTAAATTAGTATTATTGATTTTTAAGAAATTATTATTCTAAATTTATAAATTAGAAATTTGTGAACATGCATGTTATATGTGGTGATTATGGATTTTTAACAAGTTAGGATTTTAGAAAGAATCGAAGAAGTTGGGATTTTAGTAAGATAAACTTATAACTGAATGTTCACACAAGTTGATTTGACTTAATCATCTGATGATTGATCATTAGTGACTTTAGTTGAACACGAGTAATATAGACATTTTAAGTTAAGACTAAAACAATGACATTTTTTCAACTAATGATAATATTAGAGCATAGTGATCTATGCACTATTCTATACATTAATTATTCTATACACTAATCAATTTGTATTAGCTTGTGTTTGTACTAATCTATATTCGAAATTCAATACTTTGATCTATGCACTATTCTATACATTAATATATGCTCGAAATGCAATACATCTATGTGCACAGTATACTGATCTAGTTTAGCCTAATGATTACCCAACTACACTGATTTTTGTCACATTATATTCGTATTGTATTAGCTTGTGTTTATCGAATTTAATCATCATCATCATAACTAAATTATGATCATTCACCATTATAAATAATCATCACCTTGATCATTTATTAGTTTATACTCACATGTGTAGAAAGTTTAGAGAATACATCAAAGGTTATTATTATATTTATATAATATAAGTGTATAGTTATAAGTCTTTCATTGTTCTTATTGGATAACAAATTGTTTCAATTCAAGTAGATGTTTTGAGTTTGAAAGTGAATATAGCTTAATGACGATTAACTGGAATGGAGTATTGTTATCCTTAACAAACTTATCGACTTATATTGACACATATTAATCTAATTCAATAACATGTTTACAGTTTTGAAGTTGATTTAACTTAAATACTATTAACTTGAATGCAGGATTGATACTTTGTATGATTCTATCAACTTATTATAAGTCACTGATTGATGGTACATTCATATATCTCATCCCATGGCAACTTGCATCAATTGAATTAGATGTTTTATTATGAAATGAATTTAACTTAAAGACTATTAAACTCAAATAAATAATTGTTATCTTGAACTAGTTTATCGACTTACATTGGTCTGTTCATTAATCTCATCCGACAACAACTTATTCTAATTCAATTAGATATTTTTAGTTTCAAAATTAGTTGAAATTAAACATGACTAAGTTAAATATAATATAGTTATGTTGAATTAACTTAATGATTATATTTATACATCCATCTAATCCAATAACTACATATCAGTTCAATCATATGTTTTATGTTTCAAAATGCATTCCACATAAAGACGATTAACTCAAATATCGTATTGTTATTTTGAATTAGCTTAGCAGCTACCATTGGCACATTCATTATGTACAATAATAAATACTTGGATTATTTAAGTAGATGTTTTTTGTTTCAAATTCCATTATACACTGGAAGACGATTAGCCTAATGATTAACCACTTATATTAACTGATTTATAAACTAATGCATCATTTTCAATCATCATCTTAATCTTTGACCACAACCAATCACCAATTCATCATTGATAGTTACACATTGGAAAACTATAGAATAATGAAGAATTTGAAATTGAATTTTTCAATATCACCAAATGTTGAACCTTTAATAAAGTAATTTTACAGAAAATATAGCAACTTCAAAATGCGCTTTTGTAGACAAATATAGATACGTCTCTTGGTGCTATCGTTGTTTTCGACAAGTTTAACCGATGTGACATAAGTTCAACTGAGTTGAAATTCCCTGCAATGAATAATGGATTGACCCGAAGCGAGACCCGAAGGGAAAAGTTGTACATGGCATAACCGATATCAAGTTTCACCCCGAGTCGATGCGGGTTTACCTAAGAAACTGAAATTAACTGAATCCGAACTGAAAATAACTGTTTAACTGATAATAATAGGTAAAAAGTCAACTGTTTAAACCAAAACTGTACGGGTCAAACCAAAAGACAACTGTAAACTGAACTGAACTTAACTGAAAATTGAATTAACTGTATGGATTGAAACTGAAACCGAAAAAGTTTAAACTGAATCAATTAATCTCGAAAAAATAAACTGAATTAACTGAACTGAAGTCAACTGAACTGTTTGGTTTGAACCAGAACTGAACTGGTTAACTGAATTGACACCACTACTTTCAATCACATTAAATACAAAAATTTTCATGATGTCCAAAAGGACAACAAACCCTTCACAATACCGGCTCTGCAACTTTAACCAGCCGCTCACTCGAAGAGCAATGAATGACCAGACGACAGTAAAAAAAAAAACCTTCAATTAAATTAGTACACCACCATAGAGAATTAATTACTCTGCAGCAAAGCCCCCTATTTTTAGCCCTAAATTTAGACTTAAACCCTAGAAACCATGATAACTTAATCCAATTTGCCAGCGAAAATAGACTAATCAGCACGCTACCTAGGAGATTAAATACACTCTTACACTCCTCACCATGATTTATGTATAAAATTTTCAACTTTAGTCTAGAAGCCAAAAATAGACTTATAGCTATAACTACGAGCTAAGCAGCAGATGATGATGAGGTATAACAAACACTCAATAATATGAACACAAGAACTACCATCTAAACAGAGGAAGATGAAACGATTTTGAACAAAAAAGAAGGATTTTTTCGAAGCAAAACGGCGGTTTTCTATGGTATTCTGAGGTTCTGTTTGGGTGGGGTGGTTTTTTTTGGGGGGGGGGTTTCTCTCTTTTTCTCTAGGATTTGTGTTGTTTTCCTAATTCTAGTAGGAATATGATTATTAAAATCCTAATTCTAGTAGGATTAGAACTCCTTGTTCTGTTAAAAGTTTAAAAAAATTTTAGTTTGATTGCATGTAATTCTAGTTGAGGTAGAAATCCAAATCCTAGTTGGATTGAGATTCTAATTGGAGTAGGATTATAGTAGTATTAGGAGTCTAGTTGCTTGGATTAGGAGTTTGTTATTTCATTGTCATCTTGTTCTTAGTTTCCTAGTTCTAGTAGGATTAGGGTTTATGGTTGTCACGCCTATATAAGGCTTTGTTTCATTAATAAAAATCAGAGAGTTTTTGAGTGTAAAAAATTAAAGTGTTAAGCTTGTTTATGCTTGCATTGAATTGAGTATTCAACTACACAAACAAAGACTTTGTGTTATCTTGGAGTCGAGACTTACAAGAGAACCTCTTAAACTGAGATTTGAGAGTACTATCCCTTTTTTATTTTCATTGTTGTTTGTCCATAATTCACAAAATACAAAAAGAGTTTGAAACCGCCAACAAAAATCACATCAAAAAATATTGAAAAAGAAAAAACAGAGGACTTCCTGAAAATTAAATTACGTGACTTTGTTAATGTCATATGACTAGTTAACCTGGTATAGCAGGTCGGTAACCTGCTGGCTCCAATAAAAGTTAATAGCCCCATAGTTGGGACCTGCACAGGTCAAACAATAGTTTAGACTTTAATTATCATCCAAAGTTCAGACCCCTTTTGTCAATTTTTCCTAAATCAAATCAAGGATCCATCTTTATTAAAAATCCATCTTGATCTCTATAAATACGAAGCTCTTGCTACAGGATTTTTTAAACCTTTTTGAGCAATTGGAGGTTGATTATTCCTTTGTTCAAGATTGTCCCCAACGTCTTGCTACAAAAACACCTGCTGCTATTGACCTTCCCCGATACCTCAACCAACGGATTGACAAATACAAGGAAAACATAATAAGTGTGAACTCCCATATTTTTAAAAAATTTATAAATAAAGTTTAATTAATTTAAACTATATGTATAATAGTTTCAAGGTTTTAATCTAAAAGTATAATCTACGACTACGTCGACTATTTTCAAGTCAAAATAATTTAGAAACGTCAAGTATTGACCTTTTTTGATTAAATTTTTAATTGCTCACTATAATTTATTAATTAGTTGATTATTTAACATAAGTAATTAGGCCTCCTCTCCTCCTCCCTACCCGCTGGTTCCTTCTTTCACCTTTTCTTTTCTTCCTCCTTATTGGCCACCGTCAGCCGCCGTGCCTGCACCACTTCCCTTTTGTTTTCTTTAATTTTTTCTTCCTGGGTGCTTATGCTGCACTGCGACTTATTGTTGTTTTTGTGTTGCGCTGCATCCATTCAAGCTACCGCCATGTGCTCCGTCCATTCCCTAGCCGCCCATCACGCCATTCTTTTGTCGGCGGTCTTCCTTCTCTTTCTCTTTATCTTTTGTTGTTTTTATGTTTTTTTTATTTCTCTTTTCGTATTATTTTCATTTAATTATTGCAATTGTTTGATTAATTCCATTAAATTATTTATTATTAGTTCTATTAGTTTATGTAAAATCATTGATTTTATAATTTTAGTAATTAAATATAATATCCAGATTATATATTTTATTTAAAGTGTAGATTTAAGAAGAAAATTAATAGGTTTTGAGGTTTTAATGATGGGTCTTCATAGTATATATGTATCATGATTTAAAGAATAGAATTTATATATGTTATGAACTTTAGTGAAACTTAATAAGGGTTAGTGAACATTAAATAGTTGTTGGAAATTTATTGATGATGGAATATGCATTTTGTATTGTTGCTTGTACGTAGGAGAGGAATACTTCATAGGTTACTTCAAATGCTTAAAAGTGGAACAAAGGGTAGTTTGTACGATGTACATATATGTCTAAGAGTTTTGAATATACTATCATGTACTAGGAAATGATTATGAACTTACAATCATGTTTAGGAAATTTCGATAGTTCCTAGGTGTTTTGTCCACTTGTCCAACAAGTAAGCTGTAGGCTTAGCTTCCTTGTCGAGCAAGTAAATTAGTATCTTGAGTGTTCTTCAGATGGAGACTTGTGCAACAATGCCTGAATTATAGCTTAATCCTTAGCCTTGGCTTCGCTCCCGAACCTGCACAAAGGGACCCACCCTGGAGGTTTGGGTGGTGGTTCCCCCTCCGATGCTTAAGTCAGTTATCAGGAGTTGTAAGAGAAAGTAGAGATAGAAAGAGAAAGTGAGAGAGAATTTTATCAGAGTAACTTTTCACTGTTTGCATTGAATGTGTTTTCTCCTGATTTCAGGGGTATTTATAGTGATAGCAAGTTGACAGCTAACCTTAAAAACTGACCTACCATAGTGGCCTCTGATTGGCTGAGGAATCAGATCATGACACGTGGCGGCAGACCATGACTGGGGGATGTCTATTAACCACTCTCCTTCAGCCATTTGACACTGCTGGGCTCTGACTATTGGGCCAGAAATTCAATCCTTTTACCCAACTGAGTATAGCCCAGAGATTAAGCCTTATTTTTATTTTAAATAGGATGACACGTGTACGGCTCTGATGAGCCCATGGGTCGTTAAGGGAGCCGTAGATGTTAGGCTACAACATTTACCCCTAAAAGGGCTTTCACTGTTGGCCCATCTGACGGTTAATGCCCTTTTACCCAAGGTAGCTTTTTGTTGGCCCGTCGCGACGGTTACGGCCCGTTATACGAAGGTAGTGTATTCAAAATGAAGGAAATGACGCGCCCTTTCTTGTGTTATACCGGTCATATTAGACCGTGGGACTCCCTTTTCGGTCATTCTTGACCGGCCAGCGAGGTTTCTTATTCCTCTATAAATATCCTTGGTGTGAAAACATTCAATCATTTAACACCTCGAACAAATTTTTCTAGAGAGAGAGGCTCTGCAATTTTCTAGAGAGAGAGAGAGATCGTCCGGCTTCAAGCATCCTTCACCGAATTTCCCCAGACGTTCTTAGCGGTATCGTTTCTTTGATCCTTTTATTCTTCTTTATTCTTTATTTTTTCTTAGAAAATCAATAAAATGGAATCATCTTCGTCAAATAATCCTAGCCGACCAAGAGCTTGTCTTGACCCTAGAACCGATACTTCTTCTTCGGCACATTCTAGAGTTGGGCCTCTTCTCGGCCGAGTACATATTTTTTCATAGTTTTGGCCGAGAAAGTCGACGACCCGGTCTTTACCTCGTGCGGGGTAATCGGCGCGCGTCAAGCAAACGGCCCGTCTAAGACGAAAAGCAATAATTCCATCAAATAGCTCGGATATGGAGGAATCGACCGGACGAGTGCCGATGAGGCAAGAGAGGTCCAAAGTGCTCGGTCTTTGGACAGGCCTCCGTTTGACCATGATGCGAGACTTCGAAATAAAAACCGAGACCCGCATTTCTGGCGGGACGCCGATACGGAGGAGATCGGCGAAGGTAATAATGGTAGCGATCCCGAGGTTGCCGAAGAATCGACGAGGCCTCTACCACCTCGTCGAGATTAGAAAACGTTAAGGTCCCCTTTCGATCCTCGGCTTCATTTTAGTTAACCGTAAGTGGTTAGAGAAACTAGGACCGCACCCTAATTTCTTGTCGTCTTTCATGCCCATGCCGGGCTTCTCCTTTGTCATTCCTAATAACGACGCGACGATCCCGAGTGCTCCCAGGAGCCATTTCGCCGTCTATAAACCGGCCTTGAGATGCTGGATTGAGGTTTCCTCTTCACGACTTCGTAGAACAAGTGCTTGCAAAGACTACCACATCGGCCATAACCACCGGCACCAAACGCTTGGCACAACATCCCGACGTTTATTGCCGTCTGCGAGCTACGCGGCCTAGCCCTTTCCCTTCAAGCCTTTACCCATATCCATTATGCGTCCAAGGTACTGGGGCTATGGACGGAGCATGGCTCAAAGATCAGCAACCGTCCGGGCTTCATGACAGCTTGGGGGAAATCGTCAAAGATGCACGATTGGAAAGCCGATTTCATCTTTTTACGGGAGTCCAGCGACTATGTCACAGAGAGCTACAGATATTATAATAGATCCGTCACTAATACCGGACGGAAGCGGTCTTGGCTGGAGCTGGAGGACGAATTTGACGAGGAGGTGGTGGAGTACTTCAGAGTGAAGGAGTACTCCAGACCCGACCAGCGATCTTTTAAGGGACCGTCTAACTGGATACCTTTTAAGGAAATGTTTTACCAAGACGACTTCTTGGTCGCTGTCGGCTTGCGGTTGGCTGAGGATAAAGGTATATTTAAAATCATCCAAGTAAAACTCTTCGTCCATAACTCATATGACGAACACACATATTTTTTCTTTTGTATTTTCAGACTCGGCCAGACAACGCCTCAAACCATCTTGGACGGGGAAATCAAGCATGTCCCAATTTACGATAATCTGTGGAAGGAGTATGCAAAGAGCAGCGCCGAAAAAAAGGGCGAAAAACATTGGTAATTTTTTTTTTTTTTTTTTTTTTTTTTGACTAGGACCATATGAGCTCGTCCGGAATTAGCATCCAATTCTTGGACGAGGGTCACCCGAAGAAGGAGAACGTCCAGACTTGGACGGTCACCTTCTTGGTGTCTTACTCGTCCAAGAATTGGTGTCCATTTCTTGGACGAGAGTCACCCAAAGAAGGAGAACGTCCAGACTTGGACGGTCACCTTCATGGGGCCATGCTCGTCTAGGAGATAGTGTCCAATTTTTGGACGAGAGTCACCCAAAGAAGGAGGACGTCCAGACTTGGACGTTCACCTTCTTGGGGCCATGCTCGTCCAAGAGATAGTGTCCAATTTTTGGACGAGAGTCACCCAAAGAAGGAGGACGTCCAGACTTGGACGTTCACCTTCTTGGGGCTATGCTCGTCCAAGAGTTGGTGTCCAATTCTTGGACGAGAGCCACTCAAAAAAGGAGGACGTCCAGACTTGGACGTTCACCTTCTTGGGGCCATGCTCGTCCAAGAGTTTTGCACCATATCTTGGACGAAGGTCAGCCAAGGAAAGAGATCGTCCAGACTTGGACGGTCACCTCTTTGGGACCGTACTCGTCTGGATTTTTGCATCTAATTTTGGGGCGAGGGTCAGCCATAGAAGAACGTCCATACTTGGACGGTCACCTTCTTGGGGCCATACTCGTCTGGATTTTTGCAATAGTAGTTATTTTTTATTTTTATGACGATCAATCTGATGCCTTTACTTTTTGTAGAAAAATGCTCCTACAAACAAGCTTCTACCTGGGAAGTCGTCCTCGTCCAAGAAGAGGCCCACTACAGCCGCTGACCAGCCTTCAGCGAAGAAGCCTAAGGGCTTTACAAGGAAGAGGGCGGATAAGGCGGCTTCTGCTGCCGAGAGTGGGGAGAAAAGAATGCCTCCCCCACAAGCCAAGGCTCTTAAGAGGGAGCCTTCGACTGCCGGATCGGCCGAGGAGGAAAGGGATGCACACGCAGCTGTGCCGCTCTGCGTTTTGCCGGCCGATTCTGCCGAGGTCAACCAAGAGTCCGCCTTGGCTTTGGTTGCACCGGGATCTGATGCTGCTGCCGAGAACTATCCAGGGTTCAGCGGCTCGGTGGCAAAGCTGGTGACACAGATGCCTCTAGCTGTTAGGACGACATCAATTTCGTCTGGTGAGTCGTATTACCCCAACATAGTTAGGACGATGCGGGTCGGTGGACGGTCCATGAGTCCATCTAATAGACAAGCCATCGTCTTCCCTATCAAGATAACTGACTCTCCCCCTCTTTCAGATAAGGGAAAAGGCCCTGCTATTCCCCCAACTCCTCCCACTGCTGACTCGGACGAGGAGTCCTCTCCTGCCTTCGCCAAAATGTCAAGGCTGGAGAAAGAGCGGCTGAAGCAGGAGCTCTTCAAATGCTTCCCTGAATCCTACATCAAGGGATTAAGGGGAGCGTCCGCCGGGCATGTGGGCTACATGTCTCAGCTTGTTGCCGAGGTAGTGCTTTATGACTGCCTTGTTTTATACTTGTATAAATTTTCACTTTGCAAATCGTCTAATATCTTGACTTGTTTTCCTTGCCCCAGCTTCTGGCTCGCAGCATGCTAACTGAAGATTGGGCGAGGGAGCTTAGAAAGGAAAATAAGCACCTCGTCCACCAAGCTACAACGGCAGGGGACAAAGCCATTCACGACATCGAGATGGCTAACACCCTTCATCGCCCGCCTGGAGGCCTTGGAGAAGAGATCGGCACTCCTGGAGTCTGAGAACAAGAATCACCTTGTTAAAATCAACCAGCTATATTCCGAGCAGGATCGTCTAAAGATGATCATAGACGCTCTCTCTGCTGAGTTGAAAAGCGAAAGGGATGTCGCTCTTATTGCTGCCGCTGAGCTGAGAAGAGAGAACATGCACCTAAGGGCAAAGACTGCCCGTCTGGAAAAGGAGGCGGCCAAGTCCTTCGACGATGCCAAGGAAGGGTTGAAACAAGTCGTCAAAACGACCAAGGACTGGGCCGTCAAAGCCTTTGGGATGCTAGCTGAGGAAGCCGAGGTCCCCAGCTTCGTTCGTCGTCTGGAGTATCAAGAGAGCGTTCATCGGGCTATGGTATGCGCCGAGGAACCTTCGGAGTTTGAAGAGTCAGACGACGAGGCTGCTGCTGAGATGGAGACCCCAAAAGACGACCAAGAAACCCGCTCTGAAGACGAAGCCTAAGCTTAGGTTTATTTTCATGTTTCTTAGCTTGTTCGCTGCTGTATCTTTAACTCTTCAGCTCTTACGTTGTAATTCTTTACCAATTATATATGAAAGAATATTTTTGCCAACTTCCTGCCTTTTATCTTTCTGAATTCTAATTTTGACTAAGTATAATATCACCTTCGTCCTGAGCAGTCGGACGATCTGCTTTTCCTGAAGAGTACAAAATTCTGTCCGAAGTAAAAATGTGACTCGTCCTGATATTATTGGACGGTCTACAATATTTAGAGCCTTTGATAATTGCATATGCATCTAAGTACCAAACGAGGCTCGTCTGGGATTGCCATCCTAGGATTGAACGATTTCCATCTTCGTCAAGGATTGAACGATTACCAATTTTGGACGAGGGTCACCCAATGAAGGAGAACGTCCATACTTGGACGATCACCTTCTTGGGGCCATCTTCGTCTGGAATTGGCCTCCAATTTTGGACGAGGGTCACCCAATGAAGGAGAGCGTCCATACTTGGACGGTCACCTTCCTGGGGCCATCTTCGTCTGGGATTGGCCTCCAATTTTGGACGAGGGTCACCCAATGAAGGAGAGCGTCCATACTTGGACGGTCACCTTCCTGGGGCCATCTTCGTCTGGGATTGGCCTCCAATTTTTGGACGAGGGTCACCCAATGAAGGAGAACGTCCACACTTGGACGATCACCTTCTTGGGGCCATCTTCGTCTGGAATTGGCCTCCAATTTTGGACGAGAGTCACCCAATGAAGGAGAACGTCCATACTTGGACGATCACCTTCTTGGGGCCATCTTCGTCTGCAATTGGCCTCCAATTTTGGACGAGGGTCACCCAATGAAGGAGAGCGTCCATACCTGGACGGTCACCTTCTTGGGGCCATCTTCGTCTGGAATTGGCCTCCAATTTTGGACGAGGGTCACCCAATGAAGGAGAGCGTCCATTCTTAGACGGTCACCTTCCTGGGGCCACCTTCGTCTGGAGCCATCCTGGTTTTTGGACGACCTGCTCTCCTTAGCTCGTCCTATTGGCTTCTATTATCCCCCCGTTCTTGGGCTTAGCTCAATCGTATATTGAAGGGGAGCTGAAGTCCAAGAGGGAGAGCGGCCAGCCTTGGCTGAGCCTGCTGAAGTTGATGGGCGAGCGTGAGATACATGTTCAAATAATGTTTTAGCCGGCTTCCTTGAGGGAGCAACACTCGTCATTAAGTAGCGATCCCTTACTAGGGTCTGGACTACCTAGCTGTCCGTATTTTTTGAAAGTAAGTATCCTTTACTAAGGGCTTATTTCAGGCCAGCTTTCTCTCAGAGACTTTGACGTTACTCTTACTAGAGGTTTTGTCAATTTGACGGCCATATATGCATTATATATTTGACCGGTCTCTTTGAGGGAGTGATGTTCGGCTTAAATGCGAGCAATTCTGACGTTCTGCTATTGTTTGTATTTTTGTCCATGTATTGTCACTTTTTGACGAGTAACTGATTTAATGCCCCAAAGTGAAGTAACTTGGTGAAAATAAACAAAAAGATAAGATAGTAGGAATTGTATTATATGGATTTTGCTTGGCTGAAAGACAAGATGCATGTATACAATTCTTTTCTTACTAATATGTGCCATGGCACTTTGGAGTAACTACAAATTACCCTACTTATCTGACGAAGATCTGAGCTAGACATGGTACTTCTTTAAGTTGTCTGAATTCCAGGTACGCTGAATAGATCTTCCATCTAGACCTTGCAGACGAAAAGTCCCACTGTGTATCTCCTGGACAATCAGATAAGGTCCTTCCCAATTTGGTGTAAGTTTTCCCAACTCTTTAGCTCGTCCAACTGCTTCCATCTTTCTCAGAACAAGATCCCCCACCTTTAGCGGTCGTCTAACAACTCTTTTGTTAAACTCCCGAGCCATACGCAGTTTGTACAATTGCATTCTTAGCAAGGCATTGCCCCTGACTTCTGGGACTTGGTCCAAGGCCGTACGCAATGCGGCCCAGTTGGCTTCCTCTGTGTATAACATGACTCGTAGGGTGGGCTCCTCGATCTCAATGGGCAAGACGGCTTCAGTACCATAGACTAGCATGAAAGGCGTCTCGCCTGTAGAATTCTTAGCAGTTGTTCTAATGGACCATAACACCAATTGCAGTTCTTCAACCCATTGCCCTTTGGCGTTGTCCAGCTTCTTCTTGATTCCATTTGATAGAATCTTGTTGAAGGACTCGACTTGCCCATTAGCTTGTGGGTGGGCGACTGCTGCAAAGTGAGCTTTGATTTCTCTTTCTGACAGCCATTCTTTCAGCTTAGGCGTTTCGAACTGTGGACCATTATCAAAGACGATTGACTGAGGCATGCCAAATCGAGTTATAATGTTCTTTCAGATGAAGCCCTTGACGTCGTTTGTTGTTATTCCTCGCATGGCTTCAGCTTCTATCCATTTATTGAAATAGTCCACTGCTACAATCACAAACTTCTTTTGCCCAGCGGCCACAGGGAAAGGTCCTAGGATATCCATGCCCCATTTGGCAAAAGGCAGAGGGAATAAGATGGGGGTCAAATAGTTGGACGGCTTCTGATGCACATTTCCATGCTTCTGACAACTGTCACATTTCTTTGCATAGACTAAAGCATCCTCCTTTAAGGTAGGCCAGTAGTACCCCGTCCTTAAAGCCTTCTCGCCTAAGGCTCTTCCCCCAATGTGAGAGGCACAAGCTCCTTCATGGAGTTCTTTCAGAATCTCCAGACCATCTTTTCTGGTGACGCACTTGAGCAGAGGCCGGTTGAACGACTTTTTGTAAAGTGTCTCGTCCCATAGTTCAAACCACTTGTCTCTGGCCTTCACATACTTGGCCTCTACAGGATTCGAAGGCAATCGCCCCGTCTTCTTGTATTCTATGATCGGCTCCATCCAGACATTCCCTCGGCTGAGAAACATAATCTCTTCTTGGTCGATGCTTTTTTGGGTTTAACTTCCCAAAAGACTGTTCTGGGGACATCACCCTCAGCCGAGCTGGCCAATTTCGAGAGAGCATCTGCTTGATGATTTTCTGACCTTGGTACTTGGTCGAGGACAAATCGTTTTAATGGCTCAATCTCATCCTTGATCAATCGCATATATTTGCCCATTGATGCTTCTTTGCATTCAAAATCTCCGTTGACCTGGCTGACAACTAAGAGAGAGTCCGATTTGGCCTCAATCTCTATGGCTCCTGCCGCCTTGCACATTTTGATTCCAGCCAAGAGTGCTTCATATTCAGCTTCGTTATTGGACGCTTTGAATTGGAATCTTAATGCATATTCAAATTTGTCCCCTTCGGGAGATTGACAAATGATTCCTGCCCCACACCCATTGACTGTGGACGATCCATCAACCATGAGCGTCCAATGCTTCCTTCCTTCAGCTGGATCAGATATTGGCTTTATGGTTGGCCGAGTAAGCTCAACTATAAAATCAGCCAAGGCTTGCCCCTTAATGGCCTTCCTTGGTTCAAATGATATGCCAAACATGTTGAGCTCAACCGCCCATTTTAACATTCGCCCAGCGGCTTCCATCTTCTGCAGAACTTGCTTCAAAGGTTGATCAGTATAGACGAGTATACTGTGTGCCAAAAAATAGGGCCTTAACTTTCTGCTGGCCATGACAAGGGCCAATTCAAACTTTTCAACAGGAGTATACCGGTTTTCCGCGTCCTTGAGTACGTGACTCACGAAGTATATTGGGATCTGGACGGATTCTCTTTTAGCCAATAGGACGGCACTCACAGCTTGAGTGGATATAGCCAAGTATACAAACAATTTTTCCCTCTCTGCGGGACTGACCAACCTAGGCAGCTGCTGAAGATGATCTTTGACATGCTGAAGGGCTTCCTCCGCCTCTGCTGTCCATTCAAACTTGGCTTTTTTCTTGATCGTGGCAAAGAAGTGATGGCACTTGTCGCCTGACTTAGACAAAAATCGTCCAAGGGCAGCCAAGCAACCCGTCAGCCGCTGTACCTCTTTTACCTTTGAGGGAGACTTCATGTCTAGAACAGCTTGAATCTTTTCAGGGTTAGCTTCTATTCCCCTCTGATCCACTAAGAAACCTAAAAACTTCCCTGACAAAACCCCAAACACACATTTGCTGGGATTCAGCTTCAACTTGTATTTCCTGAGAGTTTCAAAAGTTTCTCTCAAATCACCAACATGACTTTCTTCTTGACGGCTCTTGACTATCATATCGTCAATATATGCCTCCATATTTCGTCCTAATCATGGCTGAAAAACATTATTGATCAATCTTTGAAAAGTGGCCGGGGCATTGCGTAGGCCGAATGGCATCCTCACCCAGCCAACCGCCCTTTTTTCAGTAATGAAGGACGTTTTGTCCTGATCCTCTGGCCACATTGGGATTTGATGAAAACCTGAATAAGCATCCATGAAGCTCAGCAAAGCATGGCCAGCTGTGGAGTCTACTAGACGATCCAACTTAGGCAAAGGGAAACTGTCCTTAGGACAAGCCTTGTTGAGGTCCGTGTAGTCCACGCACATTCTCCAGGTGCCATTAGGTTTTGGCACCATAACCACATTTGCTATCCAGTCCGGATAATAGGTTTCTTTGATGAACTTGGATTCCAACAACTTCGAACTTCTTGGTCGACCGCCCGGGTTTCTAGCCTGGTCCCAAATGCCTCTTCTTCTGGCGATCCGGTTTCAAATTTGGATCAACATTCAACCGGTGGACGGCTACTTCCGGATCAATTCCCGGCATTTCCTCGACGCAATAGGCAAACACATCTTGAAACTCTTTCAACAAGTGGACTAGATGACCCTTCAAACCAGGACTGAGCGAAGATCCAATTTTGAGGGTCCTTTCTGGACGAGCTTCATCCAGACGTACTTCTTCAGGGGCTTCCACTGGCTCTGGACGTTCTACTGTTAGCCCCATGATGGCCATGACCTCTTCAGACGAGGAGCATTCTTCCTTGATGATTTCATATTTCCTCTTCTTGCTGGGGAGATGTTCAGACGCCTTCCTTGAGGGAGCAAGAGGCGTCTGAGGGCTCTCAAAGGTCAGCTTTAACGAGGCGACCTGATCTTTGACAAATCCAGACGTTTTCCTCTCGCTAGCCATCTTCGTCTGATCTTTCTCTATTCCAGACGTTCTCCTTTCGCTAGCAACCTTCGTCTGATCTTTTTCTATTCCAGACGTTTTCCTTTCGCTAGCAACCTTCGTCTGATCTTTCTCTATTCCAGACGTTTTCCTTCCGCCAAAGAACTTGCGTGCCGGGTCTTGCTTGTCGGCCTTCCATGATTATGGTTTCGAGTAGTTAGGTAACATTCCCTAGCCGCCTGCTGGTCTCCATACAAGGAGCCAATCTTGCCGTCATCACACTCATACTTCATCAACATCAGGTGAGTTACTATTACTGCTTTGACATGATTCAGAGTTGGTCGTCCAAGAATGACATTGTAGGCTGTCAAGTCTCGGACCACCAAGAACTTGATAAACGAGTTCTTGAGGCTTCCTTCTCTCCCACTCGAACGGGCAAAGTCACAGTTCCCATGGGATGGATGACTCCTCCCCCAAACCCTATGATGGGATGGTGAACGGGAACTAAGTTCTTCTCCTCAAACTTTAGTCTGGACAGACAATCAGCACTAATGATGTCCGTCGAACTTCCGGTGTCGATCGGGATCCTTCGACTCTCAAGTTTGCTATTTTCATTTCTACGACCAAGGGATCATCATGGGGAGTCCTCAACCTCGCCCCGATCTTGTTCACTAACTACCACCCTTGGGAAGGGCTCAGCCTTCGTCTGATCAGCTAACAAAACTTGGCCGAGCTCCCTAAGGTAGTTTTTGTGCCCTCTATTAGTTGGTCCACCAGCAGCAAATCCACCTGAGATTACGAGAACAACATCTTCGTCTGTGCTTGCACTCTCTTTCTTCTTGTTATGCCAATCATCTTTCCTTGGAAACTTCCTTCCCCCTTGCGGCATATAGGAATTCATCTTTCCTTTTCGGGCTAATTCTTCCAAAGCTCTCTTGAGGTGCTTACATTCATTAGTCTCATGACCACAATCCTTGTGGAAGTGACAATACTTGCTCTTATCCCTATTTCTATAAGGGGTTTTCATCTCAGCTGGGGCCTTCAACTCATATTGATCCTTGATCTCCATGAGAATGGAGTATTGGTCTTTGTTAAACTCAATAGGATTGGATAAGGATGGCTCGGCCTCCTTTCTCTTGCTCCTTCTGGACGAAGTGGTGGTTGCGGCTATAGCCCAGGTCTCGGCCTTTTTGGGATTGCTCTTCTTTGGCTGAGCAACCTCTTCAGGCATCTTAGACTCGGGATGTTTTGCTTCAAAGACACACTTCGGTAGCGTGGATAAACGCTTTCGCTTCTCTTAAAGCCTCAAGCAAGAGTGGAGATTTTCTTCTTAACAAGATCAAACTTGAAACTTCCTGGCCTTAGACCCCCGATGAAGGCGTCAAAGGCTACTCCAAAGATTCGATCTTGGATCCGAAAGTGCTTCTAGGTTAAATCTCTTAACAAAACTTCTAAGAGCCTCCTTAGGTCCCCCGGACGACCTTGCCTAGGTGCATGCTTGTCTTTTGCTCTTGCTTGTTGGCAAGAAAGTGACTAGTGAATAAGAAACTGAGTTCAGTAAAATTGTTGACTGAATTAGGGGGAAGATTATTGAACCACTTCTGAGCTACTCCCTTCAAGGTAGCTGGGAAATTCTTACACCAAGTAGCATCGTCCACTCCTTGGACGTACATCCGATGTTTGTAGAGCGGACAGGTGATCATCGGGATCGGTTGTTCCATCAAAAGGCTCAATGGTTGGGAGTTTTACCTTTGGGAAGGGGGCGCCTCCATGATCCCGGCCGAGAATGGGGTAGGCCGGTTGATCCGGAGGGCTCCCACTGTCCCTCGATGGGTATGAACTCCTTGCGATATTCTTTCATTACAGGATTGGATGAAGTGTTTGCGAGCACCGGACGCCTATAGACTATGGGCCGAGCCACTGTCTTCTCCTCGTCGCGGATGAACAAGAGAGTGACTTAAACTTCGTCCCTCCCCTCTGGACGACAACCTCAAAGGAGGGTCTCTCAAATATGGTGTAGATCCTGTCGCTGATCGCTGTAATGCAGCAGCTTTCTTTGCTTCTAGATACTCTCGGCATCTCGTTTCCATGCGGTGCCCGCTTGGACGAACATGGTCCCGAGTCCTCACCACCAAGTTCCAGTCCATCTTTCTTCGTTGATCATTATCCTCCTGGGCTGCTTTCCTCTTGACGTCCTCCTAGAGGGCTCCCGGCGAACATGGCGACTAGGACCTCGGACGATCTACTTGAGAACGTCCTCTAGGACAAGGTGGATTGTTAGCAACTGGCTCCGGTTGTGATGAAAAAACAGCATATTGCTTTTAATCTGTTCCTCGGACGACCGCCGCCATCTTAGTCCCGAAAGTCATTCAAGCACATTCTCCAGGTGGGCGGCGAGCCACTGGACGATCCAGATTCACTTGGATGACCGGTTGCTGGCTTGGTCCAGGAACATTGACAATGGACGGGGGTCTATCTCTTCCTCTAGGTGGTCTTTCATGCTCTACCGTATCTTCGACATTAACTTGAAGGCTTCGATTCCGGGCAATGTTGGACGATTGACAATCGATCATCGTTGCGTCTCCCCACGACGGCGCCAAATGTTTTGTCCACTTGTCCAACAAGTAAGTCAGAGGCTTAGCTTCCTTGTCGAGCAAGTAAATTAGTATCTTGAGTGTTCTTCAGGATGGAGACTTGTGCAACAATGCCCGAATTATAGCTTAATCCTTAGCCTTGGCTTCGCTCCCGAACTCCGCACAAAGGGACCCACCCCGGAGGTTTGGGTGGTGGTTCCCCCTCCGATGCTTAAGTCAGTTATCAGGAGTTGTAAGAGAAAGTAGAGATAGAAAGAGAAAGTGAGAGAGAATTTTATCAGAGTAACTTTTCACTGTTTGCATTGAATGTGTTTTCTCCTGATTTCATGGGTATTTATAGTGATAGCAAGTTGACAGCTAACCTTAAAAACTGACCTACCATAGTGGCCTCTGATTGGCTGAGGAATCAGATCATGACACGTGGCGGCAGACCATGACTGGGGGATGTCTATTAACCACTCTCCTTCAGCCATTTGGCACTGCTGGGCTCTGACTATTGGGCCAGAAATTCAATCCTTTTACCCAACTGAGTATAGCCCAGAGATTAAGCCTTATTTTTATTTTAAATAGGATGACACGTGTACGGCTCTGATGAGCCCATGGGTCGTTAAGGGAGCCGTAGATGTTAGGCTACAACACTAGGCAAGATTGTTTCCAATGAAAATATAGCCTGATTTTGTAATTGTTAGAATGAAAGCATGTGGTTTATTTTATAATATGTGTGTATGAAATATTGATACAAGCATGTAAGGACAATTTGATTATTTGTTAATCACGTGGAAAGTTTTATTACCTATGAATGGTAGGGGTTCTTTATTGGAGTTAATTATTTAATTAATCTATATCTTATTATTTGAATTATGCCTTCTTGATCGTGAATATTGATTGAGTAACGGGAAGTTATGTCTTTATTAACAATGGTTTGTTGTTGATTTTATTCAATAATGGTATTGGTTAAAGGAATTAATGGTTATTAAATCGGTGTGTTATTCGATCATTGTTATTAATTGAAGATAAAATATATTTTATGTGTTGTGGTTGGGTTTTGGTTTTTTAATGGCCAAATATTGATCAATTTAATAACTACATAAAGTGAAAGAGGATAAGCAACAAAACTCTCACTCTTTGCACATCTATAGTATAGAACAAGGTGGGTTGGAATATATGTTGGCAGTGCATAGTTTTTCTATGGACCATTTCAGCAACATGCTCCTCTTTGTAATGGTTTGTTGGCACATAGTGGCGATTATTGTTATATCTTTTTAAATGGCTTTTTTTAGGATAGTTCAACTCATTCATTTCTTACTCCTAATTAATTAATTAATCTATTTTATTTGAGTCAATAGTACAGTTAATATATGGTTGATTAAATATTTATTGTATGTATTGCATGATTGTTATCTATTTTCTAGTATCATGCTAGGTTGTTTTGTTTCATTATTTCATTAGATTGTGTGTACTTGCTAATTATGTGATTTTTATGTTTTGATCAAGCCTTGTGCCTCAATAATTCTACGAAGACCCATCATTACCTTTGACATTATTGGTGAGCAGTCACTCATATCATTTGGTCATACAATTATTTTGAGGCTAGATATCATGATGCATTTTGTGAGTGTTGAAGTTGAGCACTGCATTTCATAGGGGCGACTGATGGTGAGACTGAGAGGACAATTCACACTTCGGAGGACATGCTTACTACTTGTGCCCTGGAATATCAACAGTCTTGGGTCAAGTCGCTTAGTTTGGTGGAGTTCTCTTATAACAACATCTATCAAGCTAGTATCCAAATGGCTCCATATGAGACTCTTTATGGGAGAAAGTGTCGTAGCCCTCCTTGTTGGAGCGACATCAATGATTCATTGATTTTGGGGCCAGAGTTGATACAAGATATTGTTGAGCATGTGAAAGTAATTCAGGCTAAGATGAAGGTTTGCTCAAGATAGGTAGAAATCATATGTAAACTTGTGTCGGAAGCCTATTTCCTATGAAGTTAGGGATAAGGTTCTCTTGAAGGTACCTCCTATGAAGGGAATGATGCGATTCAGTCAGAGGGGAAAGCTAAGCCCAAAATATGTGGGTCCCTATGAGATTCTTTAGAGAATTTGGGGAAGTTGCGTACCGATTAGCTTTGCTGCGCGAGTTGTCAAAGGTTCATGACGTTTTTCATGTGTCGTAGTTGCGTAAACATTGCAGCAATCCATCTCATGTGATTCCATCGAGTCGGTTTTTGTCGAGCCGAATCTGACATTTAAGGAACGATCGGTTCGTACTTTTTATCGTCAGAACCGTGCTTTGAGGAGAAAGGTGATCCTTTTGGTTAAGTTACTATTATGTCTACTTGAGAGTCAAGTAGCTTCTTCCTTCGATATGTTCTTGAAGAGACTTGTGCAAGCGATGCCTTTGTTCCGTGCTCCGAACCTGCAACAAAGGAAACCAACCCTGGAGGTTTCGGTGGTGGTTTCCCCTCCGAACCTTAAGTCCGTTTAGGTATGGAATCAGGTGTAGAGATAGAGAGAGGAAGATAGAATATTTTAGTAGAGTAATGGCACAATATTCAATGATATACCTTTTACCTGATTTCGAGGGGACTATATATAGTATTTGGAATCTGAAAGCTGTCATTTGATGTCACCATAGAATGTGGGCATTTGATTAGCAAAACAATCAGAATTTGACACGTGGCAGGCAATTATTGGAGACTGAATTTCAGCCAATCATATGCTGCTGTTTTTTGGGAATTGGACTTTGATTATTCCTTCTGTCCAAAATTGGGCTTGAAATACCAGAGGGATAAAACCCTTTAAAAAAGCTTAGTTTCCCTCCAATTTCAAGGACACATGGATGCCTCTAATTGGTCCACGTGTCCGCTTATCAATCCTTCATTTTTTGGTCACAACATTTGCCCCCTAAAAGGGGATTTACCTGTTGCAAAACTGGTTAATTTCCTGTTACCAGTAGAAGTTACCCAAATTTGAAGGACAATGATGCGTCTAACCCCTGGAGGTCCACGTGTCGGGTCATTTTTACCAGTTGGGTAGGTTTTCACCCCCTATAAATACTCTATTTTGTCTGTTCTGAAATTATTTCAACACCCTGATTAATTTTCTAGACACAGAGACTCCAGGATTTTTTAACTTTTCTAGAGAGAGAGAGCGTTCGGCCATATACCTTTTTTTTTTCTCTGAGACATCAGCCGTCCAAGCGTTCGTCAGGTATCTCCTTTTGCTTCGTTCCTTACTATTCCTTATTCTTTAATTTTTCTTAAAAAAGTAATAAAAAATGAATTCTCCCTCTTCGTCAAATAATCCCGGCCGTCCAAGAGTTTGCCTTGACACTATAATCAATAGTTTTTCGTCTTCGGCGCATTTCAGGGTTGGGCCTATCACTAGTGGAAAAAAAGCTTGTATGTCACAACACAACAGATCCGGTTTTAACAAAATCGGATCCGTAAATTATCCAAATTTTGAAGGCAAAACGCGGTAGATTTACTAATCCGGTTCTTTAGTGAACCGGATCACATAACAGAAAACTGATCCGGTTGATCCCCAACTCACCCCATAAACGCTAGCTCCTTTTCTCTCTCCTCCTTAGCCGCCCATTCTCCCTCTCTCAGCCTATTCTCCCTCTTTCACCCTAGGGTTTCCTCCCATCCCTCTTTCCTCTCTCTTCATCACCGTTCATCATTGTCGTCGCTCACCGCGCTGCTACATATTCCTCTTCTCGCGAACTCCAATCTACCTCGCAGAATCATCAAGGTCTACTCTCGTTTTCATCTTTTTCGAAATTTTCTAATCGACCATTTTTGTGCGATTCGAAATATATCCCTAAAAAAAAAGATGTTGTTCTTCTTTGTGGGAGGAGTAGAGCAGAAGGCTGGGCAAGTACTGAAAACCGGAGTTAGCCGATGCATCAACTGCGGTTCAAAAGTTTGATCTAGTCAAATACGACAACGTTTTGAAGGTATTCTTTGTTCCTGTTTGGAATTTGCCTGGTAAAAAGCCTCTTCTTCATTGTAATACCTGTAACCTGTTGATTCATGCCTGTTTAATTTCTAGATTTAATTTCTCACTCACACCCCATAAACATCAGGCGCGTTACTAGCGACTTTACATAGGATAGAGCAGAACATATTTGCATCTTCATTCTGCAATACAAAACCCACAAGTGAAACAACACTGTGTTTTTGTAGTCTCATGATTCTCGACCTCTTTTCTACTCTTCAAATAGTAAATATAACCGCCATTAATTCTAATTGAAGAAACACCCTCAACATTGATCAAATCTTTGATTATACAAATTTCCTTTTGTGGGATTCCATATACTCCAGAGTATTTCATTGTTTGTAGCACTTAGTGGCCCGCTTCTCTGTAAATTTCCGCCTTTGACGGGCTCAAGGTTTGCCCTGCACACAAAAGAAGGGGCGATCACTTGCTTTGTATTTTCCTTGACTGGTTTTGAATTCAGCATTGATCATGTCCTTTTGCCATTGAGGTATATTCAAATGATTAAGACTACTGATCATCCTCATCACAGTTTCATCAGAAAAAACAGGTTTTAATGAGAGAGGGTTGCTGTATGAGGGATTTTAGGCAGATAGTAGTAGAAAGAGAAAAGGTTTCTATACATATATAATATATTTTTGGCAAAGCATATAATAAGTAGTAGTGTTTGGGAATTACATAAGATAAAATTTTATAGGGTTACATCGATTAAAATTGATGAATTAATAACTTCAATTTTGTTTCTTTTTTTGTCTTCGTTTTGTGCGATTTTGTTTGCTGCGATTTTCTCTTCAGCAGCGATTTTTTGTAATTTAAATTGATATGCATAAAGAGCTTAATTATAGTCCTTGATTGGTTTTGTGAAAATGGAGTTTGTTCGCTTACATTCTAGGGTTTGTCGAATATGTAATTTATTTATCCGTAATTAGACTGTTGTTTTTTATTCAGGATCATTCTCATTCTCATTCTCAAATCTCAATGACCAATCCTTATACAGGGCTGGAACTTAGTAAGGATTGCATAAGGGGGCTGTGTAGGGGGTGTGTGCATGTGCAGTATTTTTTTGCAGTTTTTAGTTTGCTTGCTTGTTTTATTTTGTGTGACTTACCATGTTTGGATATAGAAGTGTCAAAATGAAGTTCCAATGTATGTGTGTACTTGGTAATATAGAAAAACTGTGAGTGGTAATACGGAGGGTAAGTAAGGCATGGATAGTTGTTTACTCTACCGCCAAGGTCTTGTTTCTTCATGCTTTTGGTTCTAATTAAAGGAGAAAAGGTACACGGGCAGTTAGAGTTTCTATGTAACTTCCCTGTCTTCTTCATAAGGCAATAAATTGACCTTTTGGGGGGTGGGGGGAGGAGAGTGGTAGGTCATTTAATGTCAATGGAGTTATTGGTTGTTTTGATAGTCCTTCCCTTATATTCTTCCATCAGCAGAATTTTTCCCTCCTTGTCATTGGTAGGTTGTAGGCTAGCTTACATGCTTTTTCTAACTTTTTTTCTTTTGCTTTCTGAAAACTAGTGAGTGAAAGCCATGGCCGAGGAAGGGGAAGCTACGAAACTTGAGGCTTCTTTGTGCTATTTTTTGTGTTAACAAAATGAATATTTTTATGTTTGCTGGATGATTTGAATGCTGACCTAATCCTTCACTAACATGCTATTGAGTGATACAGTACCAGATTTCTTCGCCTAGCTGTCAAAAATGTTAATTGGGTTCTTGACTTTTTTCACTCCCTTCTCAGCTCCTCAGACTTTTGTTTGTCTGTTGATATTTGTTTTGCTACAGTGAATTATCTCTACAGCTGATCCTAGTAGTTTGTGGCTTAAAATGAGTGGAATTTGTTATTGTTATCTTCAAGTATATCTGGTGATTGACTTGCAATGTTTTTTGCAGAGTTGTCAACTATGTAATGAAAGAAGTGTCACTGCAAGAACTTGCAATACAAATATCCGCAATATTGGAACCTGCTCTTCGAAAAGTGGTATGATTTTAGATGATGTTTTATACTGCCTGATTATGTTATTTGCTGTCCTTCGGAGAGTACACCTAACTCATGGCACCCTTCAAACTGCAAATTTGGGTTCAGATGGTGTCAATCTCTCTAATTTGATCTCTAAGCTATGTCGTATAAGCAATGCATTCTGTATGTTGCATTACCTTCTATCACTAAAAATCCAGTTGTCAAAGCATATATTTGCGCATATGTTCGAACAAATTAACAGGTATATGGTATTCAATATTCATTTTGAGCCTATACTCCTCAACATGATATATCATTTTGAGCGTGGTTGCTTCTTAAGTTTGAAGGGGTTATGTTAAATGTGCTTAGCATGCTCTTCCTAGAATTTCTTGAATGCAATAATGATATTCGTGTTTCAAAGTTTTGATACTATGTTGTTACATGTAACCAGGTAAAAGAGGAGGTGGAGCCGTTGATGTTCTTTCTTCAGTCATGTCCTAGGTTAGTTCTGCGTGCTTCTTCTTCCATTTGTTTTTCAACACCATGGCATGTGGCCTACTTAAATATCTTTGTATAGTTCTTACTATCTTACTTTATAGGTCAGCAGTTCTAATGTCTGATATAGTAGCCAATAATACCATTTTGTCTGATATACTTTATGTGTTCCATGCTTTTGTACTCTATTTTATGGTGTGGGTAATAATACCATTTTGCTGCAGAGAACTTTTACTTTCAAGAGGGCGACTTGACAAAAGCCGCTGAGGATAATATTATACCGGTAAAATCACATTATCTCAATCTCTTTTATTTACTCTGAAAATGATAACAACCAATCTTCATTGTTTCTCTTCATGGATCTCTTCACTGGGAATCAGTGAGGAATGTCTATTGATCAAAACTCTGGCAAGGAATTTGGATGATTTCGATATACAGTGAAATATAGATACTTGGCAAAATAAACCCAACTCTTTTGAGCTTGCATCGCATAATAGTAGAAATCAGAACAACTCCCAGTGAGTTCACATGTCCCACATTTTCAATCTGGTATGATTTTATATTCCTTCGCAGGGAATTCTCAATAACAAGTATGAGTGGAGCTTGTAGACCTGTTTTCCAAAAACCAATTGATTTCGAATGGTAATACTGTGTTCTTGTTCATTTTGGATTTATTGTGTATATGAAGAATTTACATGGTTCTTTTTCAGGGAATTACTCAATTACAGGGATCCCAGTGCGCCTTTGGCAGATACAGATTTGGACATCCAAAACTCAAAGGCCGAGGAATTCATTCTTAGTATAGCAGACTCTAAACTCAAAGGCCAAGGAATTCATTCTTGCAACTGTTATGTATCTGTAATTATGTATGTGTAATTATGTATGTTCAATTATCTATAATGAAATGAGTATTCATGCTTTTTATCATATACAATTGTTTTTGTATCAATTAAGAATGGAAAAATGCAAAAAAAAAAAAAGAAGTTATTTTTAGGGGACCATAACTGATTCGGTTTTGAGTGAAACTAGATCAATTACCCATTAACTGATCCGGTTTTCACCTAAAATCAGATCAGTTAATGGGTTAACTGATTCGGTTTTTGCGAAAATTGGATTAGTTAATGGGGCAATGATCCGATTTTTTACCGGAGCAGTTGACAAAGACTTTTGTCAACTGTTGCTAGCCCAACCGTTCCGGACCAAAAACCGGATCTCTAAGGCCTATTTTGACCGGAGCGGTTGAACTTTTTCCACTAGTGTATTCTAGCCGGTTATACATATCCTTATTTTTATGGAATTGGCCAATAAAGTCAGACGACCCAGTCTTTACATGTGCATGGTAATCTGGCGCGCGTTAAGCAAATAGCCTGTCTAAGACGAGGGTTAGTACTGCCTGCTTCCAGTTCTGAATTGGAAGAGTCTACTGGTCGTGTTCTCGAGGGAGACATAAGGGAACGGGAAACCCAAAGTGCTCAGCCTACGGCAGAGCTATCTTCTCCAGGGAATAGGAGAAGGAGATCCTAATCAAACAAATCTAGAGGCTTGCCCGTTTGGAAGGGATGTGGAGATGGAAGAAGCCCATAATGAGAATAATGAGGGCGAGTTTAGCTCTCCTTAGGAGTCTGACGATCATTCAACAACGTTGTCTAATATTAGGAGACGTCTACGTCCCCTTTCTGACCCACGATTTATAATAGCCAATCGTAAATGGTTGGAAAAACTTGGCCCAAACCCTAGCCATTTATCCACAATAATGCCTATGCCTGACTATTCCTTTGGGACTCTTGACAGGAAGGTTACTATCTTAAGTGCTCCTAGAGGTCAATTTGCCGTCTATAAATTGGCCCTGGGGCCTGGACGAAGGGTTGAGGTTTCCCCTCCACGACTTTATCGAAGAGGTGTTAAGGCATTACAACCTCGGCCATAATCAACTGGTGTCGAACGCCTGACATAACATTTTAACATTCATAGCCGTCTGTGAACTTCGCGGCATGGCTCTTTCCTTACCAGCTTTTACCCATCTTCATTACGTCTCCAAGGTCCCCAAGACTATTGAGGGGGCCTGGTTCGGCCTGGTTCGGCCTCTGCAACTGTGTTGGGTTTATCATGGCTTGGGATAAACCCTTAAAATGCACGACTAGAAAGCTGATTTCATTTTCCTCCGGGCTCCCAGCAAGGATATTGCCGGGGGATATCGTTACCGCAGCCAGGTGGCAACAAACACCAGACGAGGAGCTCCTATCTTGGATTTGGAAGATAGGCACGACGACGAGGTAGTGGAGTACACCAAACCTAATCGTCCAACTTTGAAAGGGCCGGCTAACTGGATCCCTTTTAAAGAAATGTTTTTTGATGACGACATCTTGGTCGCCGCTGGCTTGCGGTTAGACGGAGATAAAGGTAATTCACCAAATCTTTAAGTAACGTAAATCGTCTAAAAACTTTGTTTATTAACCAACTTATTTTTTCTTTGCAGAAGCGGCCAGAGCACTCCTTCGCAAATCTTGGAAGGGCGACATAGACATGTCGAAATTTAGTGCAAATCTCTGGAAGGAGTATTTCAGAACGGGGTCCGAAAAGAGGGATGATACCTTGGTAAGTTTTTTTCCCTTTTTTTTTTTGCCAGACGATCTGCCGGCTTGGATCTTCGTCTGTATTGAACACAAATTTCTTTGGACGAAGATCTAATCAAGAAGGAAAACGGGCAGACTTAGCCGGCCTTCTATATTAATCATTCGTCCTTCAGCGAATAGTCTTTATCACATCCTTATATTAAATGCCGAGTTCACAATCTTCTGGAAGAGGATCCATCTTAGAAGGAAGGCGACTAGACTTGGCCGACCTCCTTCATCGGATAGTCTTTGTCCATAATTTAAGTGATGGCGCCCCTTGGTCTGGACGGTCTTAATGCTAGACGCATTATACTTCTTCTGAAGAAAAGTGCGTCTAAAAAACTTTGTAATTTCCTCGACGTTTTATCTGGACGTTTCTACATCTAACTTGTCTTTGTTTTTCTTTCAGAACAATGCCCCAACGTCTAAGACGTTGGCTTGGAAACCAGCTTCGTCTAAGAAGAGGCCCTCAACTACAGCTGGGGATGCTCCTTTGGCGAAGAAGTCAAAGGGCATTGTTCCTAAGAAGAAAACAGGACGGATGAGATAAAGCCACTCCCGTCAATCAGAAGGCGGGAGACGAGTCTCGTCCTCATCCTTTGGACAATACTAGGATGGTGGTGGACGTCTCATCCACCATCTCTCCTCTTTTGGGAGAAGAAGGGCATATCTTCCCCTTCCTCCCTGTAAATCAGCCGGACGCGGCTGACAAGCAAGAATCCGCCTTTAACGGGCCGGTGTCACAGCTGGTGGCTCAAACGCCCCCAGGTCATAGATCTACTTCCTTATCGTCAGGTGAGTCAAACTACTCAAATATTGTTCAGAAGCTGGGAGTTGGTGGACGTCTAATGACTCCGTCCAACAGACTTGCAGTTGTTTTTCCCATCAAGAGAACTGACTCTTCCACATATTCAGATAAGGGCAAAGGACCCATAGCAGAGCTAGCTGCTCTTGCTGAAGACTTGGCCGATGAGTCTTCCCTGGCCTTTGCCAAAATGTCCAGGGCTGAGAGGGACAATCTCAAATAGAAGCTTTTCAAATCCTACCCTGAGTCCTACATCAAGGGCTTACAAGGAGCCTCGTCTGGGCACGTTGACTATATGTCCCAACTTGCTGCCGAGGTATAGTCATTTAATTAGCTTAGCCGTTCTAGCTTTACACTTGTACTTATTTGATTGTTTTTTGACATCGCCCAGTAACAAGATCTTTTCGTCTATGCAGCTTTTTGCTCAGAGATAATAACTGAAGATTGGGCCAGGGAGTTGCGAAAGGAAATAAACAACTCGTCCACCAAGCTACGATGGTCAGGGATAAGGCCATTCAGGATTGCGAGATGCTAAGGACTCTCCATCGTCAATCCCAAGAATCTTGGGAGAGTCGTCTGGCACTTATGGAGTCCAGCAACATAAAATACCTCGTTAAGATCAATAAGTTGTTCAAAGTGAAAGATGGGTTGAACCTGGCCCTGGATACAGTATTGGACAACTTGAAGGAGGAGAGAAACGCAGCTCTCTTGGCTGCTGTCGAGCTTAGAAAGTAGAACCTCAAACTTAATGAGCATAACTCTCGTCTGAAGGAGGAGGCAACCCAATTCTTTAATGATGCCAAGGAGGCCCTGCTCGACGACGTCGAAACCTCCAAAGGCTGGGCACTAAAAGCCTTCGAGATGATGGCCGAGCCTAAAGAGGTTTCCCGCTTTGAGCGTCGCTTGCTCTTTCAGCAGGACTTTCACAGGGCCCAGATAGCTGGTGAGATTCCCCCAAACTTCTCCGATTTTGACGAAGAAGAGGAAGATGACGGGGAGAATCTCGAGGGCCAGGTGGACAACCAGAAAGCCCCTGAGGACAAGGCGGACGGCGAAGATACAACCCCGTTGATTAGAATGAATAGCTTTTAAGTTATTATAGTTGTTGTATCTTGGCCGATTTGCCACCCTTGTAGCCATTTTCAGTTGAGGTTCACTTTGTGTTTTTCTTTTTTGAACGATTAGACTAGTTTTGTAACTCTGCCTTATTTTGGCAATGAATTTCTCATATTATGCAAGGGATCAGATATTTTTTTACTAAATTGCTTACGTCCAACAATGCTCGTCCTAAAACTAAATATTGAACAATTGCAATTACAATTACTAGGCCAAGTACAGAAGCACTCGTCCTAAATGCTGGACGATTTTTCATCTTGAACAAATATGCCCAAGTCCAAAAGCATTCGTCCTAAAAAATGGACGATTATTGATCTTGAACAAATATGCCCAAGTCCAAAAGCATTTGTCCTAATTGCTGAACGATTATTGATCTTGAACAAATATGCCCAAGTCCAAAAGCACTCGTCCTAAATGCTTGATGATTATTGATCTTGAACAAATATGCCCAAGTCCAAAAGCACTCGTCCTAAATGCTGGACGATTATTGATCTTGAACAAATATGCCTAAGTCCAAAAGCACTCGTCCTAAATGCTGGGCGATTATTGATCTTGAACAAATATTCCTAAGTCTAAAAGCACTCGTCCTGAATGCTGCACAATTATTAATCTTACACAAATATGCCCAAGTCCAAAAGCACTCGTCCTAAATGCTCACTTCCTCCACTTCCATGAACTGGGCTCGTCCGAACTTTCCAGACGAGCCGTGTTCAAAGAAGGAACCCACCAACGTAGGTCGAACTTCTATGACCCGCATTAGGACTTATTTAGCTTTTGTCCATAATAATAGTAATCTGACTTGCTAACTTTGTTGAATATGATTGCTCACCCGGAGCTTATCATTTTATGACTGGCTTCCTTTAAAAGTCACTGTTCGTCTTGTAATAATGGTTCCCTTACTAGGATCATTACTACTTGGTGGACCTTGCTTTTGAAAATAAGATACCTTTAATATGGTTTGCTATTTTCAGGTCGGCTTCCGTTAGGAAACAATGTTCGTCTTGTAATAATGTTTTCCTTACTAGGGAATATTACAATTTAGCCGACCTTACTTTTGAAAATAAGATACCTTTACTAAGGTTTACTATTTTCAGGCCGGCTTCCATTAGGAAGCAATGTGTGTCATAAAAATGATTGTCCCTTACCGGGATTATTCATTCTTCTAGGCCAATCATATTGGCTTACTTCCTTTAGACGCTATTTGTTTCTTCAATTTTTAGCTAAGTTAATGTCACTTTAAGACCAATGGTTAACCAGTGGTAAAATGCCCCAAAGTGAATGACTTAAATAAAATAGAGAACAATCGTAAGTATATAGAGAAGGTAGAAATTGTATTATGTGAATTTTGCTTGGCAAAGCACCAAGGTACATGCATAGATTCCTAATTCTCTTTTTGTACCATGGCACTTTTTCTAGTTTACAAACTACCATAGCTGAGCACTGCTTTAGATCAAGTGTAGTACTTCTTCGGAGTGTGAATTCCAGGTTCGCTGTATGGGTCGTCCATCTAGATCTTGAAGACGGAATGTTCCACCTCTTACTTCTTCCACAACCAGGTAAGGACCTTCCCAATTTGTTGTCAGCTTACCCTGATCTTTGGCTCGTCCTATAGCTTCCATCTTCCTCAGAACCAAATCTCCTACTTTCAGCGGTCATCTGGTAACCCTCTTATTAAATTCACGAGCCATTCGAAGCTTGTACAATTGCATTCTTAACAGTGCGTTGCCCATTACCTCTGGTAACTTATCCAAGGCAGTGTGCAAGGCGGCCCTGTTGGCCTCTTCTGTGTACAACATGACTCTTAGCGTGGGCTCTTCAATTTTAATGGGCAACACAGCCTCAGTTCCATAGACTAACATGAAAGGTGTATCGCCTGTGGAATTCTTAGCCATGGTACTAATTGACCATAGAACCAACTGTAGTTCTTCAACCCATAATCCCTTAGCATTTTCCAACTTTCTTTTGATGCCGTTTGACATGATCTTGTTGAAGGACTCTACTTGCCCATTAGCTTGTGGGTGGGCTACTGCAGCAAAATGAGCCTTGATTTCTCTTTCTGGCAGCTAATTTTTCAGCTTAGGCGTTTTAAATTGTGGACCATTGTCGAAGACAATTGATTGCGGCATGCCAAACCGAGTAATGAGGTTCTTCCAAATGAAATTCTTGACATCATTGGTAGTTATGCCTCACACTGCCTCCGCTTCTACCCACTTAGTAAAAAAATCAACAGCCACAATCACAAACTTCTTTTGTCCAGCGGCCATAGGAAAGGTTCCTAATAAATCCATGCCCCATTTAGCAAAAGACAGAGGGAACAAAATGGGAGTTAGGTAATTGGACGGCTTTTGGTGCAAGTTTCCATGCTTCTGACAACTGTCGCATTTCTTAGCATAAGCAAGGGCATCTTCTTTTAATGTAGGCCAATAGTACCCAGTTCTCAAGGCCTTCTCTCCTAAGGCTCTTCCCCCAATATGAGATGCACAAGCTCCTTCATGGAGTTCTTTCAAAACTTACAGTCAATCCTCTTGGGTGATACACCTAAGTAGAGGACGATTGAAATCCTTCTTATACAAAGTTTCATCCCACAATTCAAACCACTTGTCTATAGTCTTGACATACTCAGCCTCCACAGGGTCTGAGGGTACTGGCCCGTCTTTTTGAAGTTTATGATGGGCTTCATCCATACTGTTCCTCGGCTTAGGAATTGGACCTCTTCTTGGTCAATACTTTTCTTTGACTTAACTTCCCATAACATTGTCCTTGGTATATCACAATCAGCTGAACTGGCTAGCTTCGAAAGAGCATTAGCCTGGTGGTTTTCTAATCTTGGTACTTGCTCCAACACAACCCTCTTTAAGGGTTCAATCTCATATCTGATAAGATGCATGTACTTGCTCATAGATGCTTCCTTGCATTCATAATCTCCATTTACTTGGCTGACCACTAAGAGAGAGTCCGGTTTGACCTCTATCTCTAAATCCCCAACCGCTTTGCACATCTTGATTCCAGCTAGCAGGGCCACATATTCAGCCTCATTATGGGATGCCTAGAACTAGAATCTTAAGGCATATTCAAACTTAAGGCCTCATATCCATTGGTTGTTGATGATCCATCCGCCATAGGAGTCCAAAACTTCATGCCTTCTGCTGGATCAACTATCGGGTCTATAGTTGGCCGAGTAAGCCCAACTATGAAATCAGATAAGGCCTGGCCTTTAATAGCCTTCCTTGGCTCGAAAGTTATATCAAACATGTTCAACTCATCAGTCCAATTAAACATTCGTCCAGCGGCCTCCATCTTTTGCAATACTTGCTTTAAAGGCTGATCAGTATAGACCAGTATGCTGTGAGCTAGAAAAATAAGGTTTTAGCTTTCGGCTGGCCATGACTAATGCTAATCCGAACTTCTCGACCGAAGTATATCAGTATTCTGCATCTTTGAGCACATGACTCATAAAATATATCGAAATTTGTATCGACTCACGCTCCGCTAGCAAGATATTGCTTAAAGCTTGAGGAGAGACTGCTAAGTATACAAACAATTTCTCCCCTTCGGCTGGGCTGACCAACTTGGGTAACTGACGAAGATGATCTTTGACTTACTGAAGCACCTACTCCGCCTTAGCTGTCCATTCAAACTTAGCTTTTTTCTTGATTGTAGTAAAGAAATGGTGACGTTTGTCCCCCAACTTAGAAAGGAACTGGCCAAGAGCAGCGAGGCAGCCAGTCAAATGCTGCACTTCCTTAATCTTAGCCGGTGAATTCATATCCAGAATTGCTTGGAATTTTTCAGGATTAGCTTCAATTCCCCTCTAGTCTACTAGAAACTCCAAAAAATTTCCGGCCATGGCTCCAAAAACACTTTTTTTGGAATTCAACTTTAGCTTATATTTCCTAGTCTCAAAGGTCTCTCACAAATCACCAATGTAGTTTTTTCTTGCTAACTCTTCACTATCATATCATCTATGACTGCGGCTGAAAAACTATATTAATCAGTCTCTGGAAGGTGGCCGGCGCATTTCTGAGTTCAAAAGGCATCATCAGCCAACCATATAATCTTTTCTCTATTATGAAAGACGTCTTGTCCTGATCGTCTCGCCACATAGGAATTTGATGGAAACCGGAATAAGCGTCCATGAAGCTCAACAAAGCATGGTCGGCCGTGGAGTCAACCATCAGATTCAACTTAGGCAAAGGAAAAGTGTCCTTGGGACAAGCCTTGTTAAGATCAGTGTAGTCCACACACATCCTTCATGTGCCATTGGGCTTTGGTACCATGACCACATTAGCTATCCAATCTAGATAATGAGTTTCTATGATGAAACGGGCCCCTAACAACCTTTGCACCTCCTTATCTACGACTTGATTTCTGGCTGGTCCGAGATATCTTTTGTTTTGGCAAACTGGTTTCATGGTTGGATCTGATATGGAAGAGAAGTGTTAATTATGTAGAGTTCTAGTTCTGTTAGAATTCTATGTAATTTAGGCTTTTATTTCCTAATTTGTTAAGAATTTAATTTGCATTAGGACTTTATTGTATTTACAGTTTGATTTGCATTAGGATTCTAGTCACTTAGGCGTGTGATGATAGATTTGTTAGTTTTTTATTTTGAATTATCCTTTATGCTTTACTAGTTCTAATAAGGTTAGGTTTCTTTGTAATCTATATATTGCTGATTTCGGCCATCAATAAAATTATTGTGAGTTTTTAAGTTTAATTCTTGGTGAATTAATTAATTCTAGAGAGAATCCAAACGTTTCAGGAGTGAATCCAAAGCCTATCTGAATTTTAACTTGGATTAGTTGAAGTTCTTCATATCCTAATAGTTGTTAATCCTTGGTTAGGAATTAATAGCTTCATATCCTTGTTCCATTCGATTGTTATTGCTGTTTTCTACATCTAGCATTCGAATTTCTCATCAAATTACCTTAAAGGTTGAATCTTTAAATCAAGAAAAGCTAAACTACAGACAAAAGAGCCTAAAAACCATGAATCTTGTTTCAAGATCCACATTAAGTGGTGTGGCTGCTGCACCTTTTCACCTCACGTTCGCTGATCCTATTCTGCTGTTTGCGTCTGATTCTGTGGTCATTCCGGTAAAATTGTTCATGTGGATACACATAATTCAGATTTTCTTGATTCGTTGGAAAGCTACAAAAGAGATCTATATTGTGTTAAAATTTGAGCGCAAATTGAACCAGTAACGAAGTAGTAGCAATCAAATACATTTGCGTCAAATTTCTGTCGCCCAATTTGACACCATTAGATTGCGATGGCGCGTGACAGAGCGTGTGACATAGTAATTCTATGATTTTTGGCTTGTTGGACTTCTAACACCTTGAGGGTTGTTGTCTCAACATTTCATAACGTTATAATCCATAACAAGTTCTGTGCAGCGTTAAACTTCCATGACACAGTATATGCCAGCTCGCATTATAACCGCGACCTTGTTTCATGGATGACTCCCTTGCTAAGAGCAGAGAAACCCTTGCCAAACTTCAAAGGGACCTCCAAGAGTTAAAATTGCGTCTCGCACTCGAGCACCAGTCCAACGCACATACGAAGGCATCTATCCCGACCGTGCGCCCAACATGGATTCAATGTTTGAAGTGTCGAGGTCTTGGTCACAAAGAACACCAGTGTCCCAATGAAAAATATGTTTCCCATGAAGAACATGTCTTGTTCATTACACAACTTGTGGCAGAAGAGAAGGCAATAATTCCTTAGTCGGATCAAACAGCTTTTCCGAGTGAATCTTTGAATTGTACTAATCCCCAATATCTAATCTTTAACATACAAGATGACTTAAAGATTAAATTTTTGGCTTGTACAACTCCCAAAGCTACGATCTTTGCTGCTAAATGTGCGCCTAAAACTTCAAAGAAATGTTGGGTATCCACATATATATATGACCCATCCACTACTGATTTTTGTTATCATGCTGCCATTCTTGGTCATACACGTCCACATGTATCGTGTATTCTACTTCTGTTTTTCATCCATGAACTTATTCTTATGGATCATGGATTTTGCGAGTGGATGATTGCTTGGCTAGGTCAAAACTTGAGGACAAGTTTTTTTCAAGAAGGGGAGTATGATATGGAAGAGAAGTGTTAATTATGTAGAGTTCTAGTTCTGTTAGAATTCTATGTAATTTAGGTTTTTAATTCCTAGTTTGTTAAGAATTTTATTTCCATTAGGACTTTATTGTGTTTACAGTTTGATTTGCATTAGGATTCTAGTCACTTAGGCGTGTGATGATAGATTTGTTAGTTTGTTATTTTCAATTATCCTTTATGCTTTACTAGTTCTAATAAGGTTAGGTTTCTTTGCAATCTATATATTGCTGATTTCGGCCATCAATAAAATTGTTGTGAGTTTTTGAGTTTAATTCTTGGTGAATTAATTGTTTATGGAGAGAATCCAAACCGTTTCAGAAGTGAATCCAAAGCCTAGCTGAATTTTAACTTGGATTAGTTGAAGTTCTTCATATACCAGTAGTTGTTAATCCTTGGTTAGGAATTAATAGCTTCATATCCTTGTTCCATTCGATTGTTATTGCTGTTTTATACATCTAGCATTCGAATTTCTCAGCAAATAACCTTAAAGGTTGAATCTTTAGATCAAGAAAAGCTAAACTACAGACAAAAGAGCCTAAAAACCGTGAATCTTGTTTCAAGATCCACATCAGGATCAATATTTAATCGGTGAACAGCTATCTCTCGATCATTTCTTGGCATCTCTTCGACACTATAAGCAAACACATCCAGGAACTGCTTGAGTAAGATTATCAAAGTTCCCCGCAACTCAAGGGAAAGGGATGATTCAATCTTCAGGGTCCTTTCTGGACGAGCATCATCTAAACATATGTCTTCAAGGACCTCAACAGGCTCTGGACACTCAAGGGACAGACCCATGATGGCAATAACTTCTTAAGACGAGCGGGGCTCTTCCTTTACTAGCACATACTTCCTCTTCTTACCGGGGAGGGTTTTGGCCGTTCTCCTTGAGGGAGCTACCTGCGTTAGAGAATTTTCAATTGTCTTTCTCAGCGAAGCTGTTTGTGTCATTATGATTTCAGTCGTTTCCCTTCACATGCAACCTTCATCTAGTCCTTCTCTTCTACCTTCCAATACGATGGTTCTAGAGTAGTTTAATAACACTCTCTGGCTGCTTGCTGGTCCCTATAAAGTGTCCCTATCTTCCCTCCGTCACATTCAAACTTCATGAGCATAAGATGAGTAACAATGACTGCTTTAACATGATTCAGAGTTGGTCGTCCAAGAATAACAATGTAGGCTGTTAAATCTCTGACGACCAGGAACTTAATGAACAAAGTTCTCTAACGTCCCCATAGGATGAATAACTCCTCCCCCAAACCCAATAATTGGGTGATGAACAGGAACCAAGTTCTTCTCACCAAACTTCAACCTAGATAAACAATCTGCACTGATGATGTCCGTCGAACTTCCAATGTCAATCAAAATCCTTCTTACTCTTAGATTTGCTATCTTCATTTCCACAACTAGAGGATCATCATGAGGGGTCCTCAGCTTCCCCTGGTCTTGCTCACTAACCGCCACCTTAGGGAAGGGCTCGACCTTTGTCTGATCAGTTAACAGAATTTGGTCGAGCTCTCGAAGATAGTTTTTGTGTCCTCGATTGGTAGGCCCGCCAGTTGCAAACCCACCTGAAATGACCAGAACAACATCTTCATCAGTGTTTTCACTCTCCTTCTTTTTGCTTTGACGATCATCCTTCTTCTGAAACTTCCTTCCCCCTAAGGGCAAATACGAGTTCATCTTTCCTTGCTGAGCCAATTCCTCCAGGGCCCTCTTAAGATGCTTACATTCATTAGTTTCATGTCCACAGTTCTTATGAAAATGACAATACTTGCTTCTGTCCCTGTTTCTATAGGGAGTCTTCATCTCAGCTGGAGCTTTGAGCTCATATTGGTCCTTTATCTCCCTAAGAATGGGATACTGATCCTTGCTGAATTCAATTGGGTCAGCTGAAGCTTCTGATTATTTTCTCTTTCCTCTTTTGGATGAGGTAGTTGTGGAGGTTACTACCCAAGTCTCAGCCTTCTTGGGGATGTTCGTTTTTGCTGGAACCACTTCCTCAGGCTTCTTGGACTCAGGGTGCTTGGCCTCAACACAAACTTTAGTAGCATGTATAAATGCTTTAGCCTCCTTGAGGGCTTATGTAAGACTAGTGATTTTCTTCTTGATAAGGTCAAACTTAAAACTTTCCGGTCGTAGCCCTCTAATAAAGGCATCAAAGGCCACTCCAGCATTAAGATTTTGGATATGCAAAGCTTCTAGATTGAACCTCTTAATAAAACTCCGAAGAGTTTCCTTTGGACCTTGAATGACCTTTTCCAAATGCATGCTGGTCTTTTGTTCTTACCGGTCTGCTATAAAGTGACTTGTTATAAGTAACTAAGTTCAGTGAAATTGTTAACTAAGCTGGGGGAAGATTGCTAAACCATTTCTGAGCTACTCCCTTTCAGAGTAACTGGAAAATTCTTGCACTAAGTAACATCATCTACTGCTTGAACATACATTTGATGCTTGTAAGCGTAATGATGATCATCAGGATCAGTTTTTCCATCAAATGGCTCAATTGTAGGGATTTGAACTTTTGGAAAAGGGGGAGCCTCCATTATCCAAGCCGAGAAGGGAGTTGGCCAGTTAATACGGAGAGCTCCCAGCTACCCTTGGATGGGTATGAACTCCTTACGGTACTCCTTCAAAATAGGGTACATAAGGTACTTGTTGGGGCTGCACGTCGATCGACCATCGGCTGCACCACTGTTTTCTCATGTCGCGAACGAAGAAGAGAAGGACCCAGACTTCTTCCTTCTGTCCAAGAATATATCTTCTAGACCCTGTGGCCGACCGTTGAAATACAACATCTTTCTTTGCTTCCAGATATTCCCGAGCATCTGTCTGCATCCGATGCCAATTCGGACGTCGGTCATCCTAGGACCTAACCGGCCACCAGGTTCCAGTCTATCTTCCTTCGTTGCTCACTACATGCCGGCTGTTTTTCTATGGTTGTCCTTCTAGAAACTTCTGGACGAGTAGGTCGAATTGGACCTGCAACATTCTCCTGAGAGCGTCCCAGGAGAGGAGCTGGATTGGGAGCAGCCGACTCTAGATTCACCTGAAAAAACAGCATATTGTTCTTGATCTGTTCCTAGACGACTACTGCCGTCTTGGTCTGAAAATCATTCAACACATTTTCTAGATCAGCAGTAGTTACAGGACGTTCAAGATTTTCCTTGAGAACAGGTACTTGATGTTCATTAGTAACGTTGGATGAAGGCCTATCCCATCCTTGAGGTGGTCGATCATCATCCACCGTGTCTTCTACCCGAATCTGATAACTGCGGTTTCGAGCTATGTTAGACGAGTGACAGTCAGTCATTGCTGCGTCTCCCAACAGACAGCGCCAAATGTTATGTCTACTTGAGAGTCAAGCATCTTCTTCCTACGATATGTTCTTGAGAGACTTGTGCAAGCGATACCTTTGTTCCGCGCTCCGAACCTGCAGCAAAGGAAACCAACCCTAGAGGTTTGGAAGGTGGTTCCCCCTCTGAAGCTTAAGTTAGTTTAGGTATGGAATCACGTGTAGAAATAGAGAGAGAAAGAGAGAATATTTTAGCAGAGTAATGGCACAGTATTCAATGATATACCTTTTACCTGATTTCGAGGGGACTATATATAGTATTTGGAATCCGAAAGCTGTCATTTGATGTCACCCTAGAATGGGGGCATTTGATTGGCAAAACAATCAGAATTTGGCACGTGGCAAGCAATGATTGGAGCCTTTCAGCCAATCATATGCAATCGTATTTTGGGAATTGGGCTTTGATTATTCCTTCTGTCCAAAAGTGGGCTTAAAATGCCAGAGGGATCAAACCCTTTAAAAAGCTTAGTTTCCCTCCAATTACATGGACACGTGGAGGCCTCTGATTGGTCCACGTGTCCGCTTATCAGCCCTTCATTTTTAGGTCACAACAGGCACTATGGAGGAGTCAAAAGTTTGAGGAAGCCACTTGGGAGACAGAAGTGTTTATGAGACTTAAATATCCAAAATTGTTCATCTCAAGTATTTTTGAGTTGCTTTCATGTTTCGAGGACAAAACTTTCTTAAGGAGGGGAAATTATAACACCCCGTGTTTTTACTCCTAATATTTCAAGTTTTATTATACTAAATTAGTATTTTTACGTTAAAACTAAATATTTTATTATTAACATATATTTGGGGGTGTGTGAATTTAGTTGTTATAATATTGTTTTATGATGTGTTATGGTATATATTTTAATTATAGTGGTGGGTTATTTATTTAATGATTATATTAGATTCGTTATTTATTTAAGCGCTTAAGTTGCGGTTTCGTCGAGTTGCGTTTTTATAATCTTTTTGGATCGTCTCAATTGATCAAAATAAATCCATCACTTGGTTTATTATAGTTGGCGGAAATTCAGCAAGAATGGGAGAAATATGAAGAGCTTTTGCGTTCCTAAAGCAACCTTTTGCTAGCTTGTAACCTCCTTCATTAATCCTATCATTAACACATTAAACTCCTTGCTTTCCCCGGATCGGACCAATTAAGACCGTGGTATGTTTCATCATTGGATACTTAAATGGGGAGACACAATTATGTGTCCACAGAAGCCCCCACTGTTACTGAAGTTTAGGAAACCGATAGTCAAAGTATACGGTGTTGGGACGGAAAACGATTCTAAATGCTCTTTAGTTCAGAACTGATCTATAATCGCCTGTCTCTGCAAAACAAAGTTAGTATGTAGGACAATAACTACAAGCAATCTGGTTACCTGCAGAAGAAGATGTTAGCAGATAGGTGCAAACAACTCACATAATAATGCACATAATGATGCAATAATGCAAATTTAGACTCTCTAAGGATGCATGAGATGCTATGCAAGGATCAGTGCTATGCAAAGCAAAGGAATGAAATGTCATGCAAGGTAAGGGTTTTGCAAGGTTGGGAGAGATGAAATGTAATGCCATGTCAGAGTTTTGCAAGGTTAGGAAATCTGGATAGGTAGAGAGATAGAATAATTTTCGAAAACTGTTCTGATAAATAATCGGTGTCCGCAAGTAAGATCCGCTGATTACAACTTTTCGGATGTTTGATTCGGAGGAACCACCACACATATAGGAAGCCCCCCCTTTGGGTAAGCTTGGCTTGAATTAGGCGTTTCGAGCCTAGATTGAAATGTACTTGATCTGTGTTGAACATTTAAAGTTTTTCATTTAGGATTCTTATTTGGGAAGTTGACACGGTTAAAGTCAAATATCGCCAGAGATCATGGAATTATCGGAGAGTCCGTCAGGGAGAAGGAGAGTTTGGATTGAAAAAATAAAAAGTTCAAATTTTGTGACTCAAATACATGTAGGTGGGAAAAAGCTTCGACGTAGCTAGGTTCAGACTCGAGTCTATGTCGGGATCTAGAAAGAGTATGCTCCTGAATTCTAAAAAGTTAAATCACTAGACCTTGATTAATTTTATTTTTACTGAAGCGGTCGGACCTCGAGATGAGGATTCCTACACATCCTTGCGGAATCAGACCATTCGTAGTTCTAGATTAGATAGAACATTTTTTTTTTGTGCCCTAACTTTTACCTAGGCCACCATTTCAGGTTTTCAACCTAGCGAGCTTGGACATATGTAACAACCAGAATCCCGAGCTGCTAGCTTAACTCGCTTAGCAATCACAAATCTCAATTAGCACCAAAATAATACTAATCACTTATGAATTAGATAACATTCGCAGGGGAAACAATTTCCCAAAGCTTGAAAACTCTACCAAAAGCTTGAAACACTAGGGAATTATGTGTAGAAGAGTTGATGTAAAGATAAGTAGGTGTTGAAGAACAAGATTTAGGAGAAAAGGACGAAAAACCATGACACCCTTTTGTAGGGCCTGTTTTGGCGGTACCCATTGGGGAGGGAAACCTCTTCTGGGTAAGGTCGGTTTCTTGGAGTTTCTAGGTGATTCTTGTTGTAGGTGCTAGCTTAATGTGTTGGCTTTCATGCATGAAAAGAGCTTTGGGAGATCGACACTTAAGTAGCTGATTAGAAGCTTTCTTTTACGATAGGTACGAACTGATATTTTAGCTGGCCAGATTTTACTGTAAGGAATCTACTATATTAAGCCACGTATATTGTGGGAACAAATGACCATTTTAACCTTAAGACGTCCCAAACAAAACATATATCAAGTTTGATTAGGTTTTGAGCTCGGATTTAACCCAAAAAAGCTCTTTAACTGGAAGTTCATTGTTACCCGATAAAACAGTCTCTATGCGATTTTCATAATCTTAAAGAATAAGGCTCTCAAAGGCTTTCTAACTTTTCTATTGGTTCTCAAGGCTTTCTTCACCTCTAAGAATGATAGTGCTTATCCTCTTTGACCTTTCTTAACCATTAAGAATGATAGTGCTTATCCACAAGCTTTCTTAACCACTAAGAATGTTAGAGCTTATCCACTTGATTTCATAACCACTAAGAATGTTAGAGCTTATCCACTTGCTTTCTTAACCACTAAGAATGTTAGAGCTTATCCACTTACTTTCTTAACCACTAAGAATGATGGTTCTTATCCACTTTTGTCCTAGTATGACGTTGGGGAGAATTCTAACTACTTAAAGGACCAAAGCCTGATGAACACTTAATATAGCTAACAAAATAATTGAACCTGCTTAAAAATTCAGGCTATTACACTCTACCACCCTTATAATAAGTTTCGTCCTCGAAACTTCTAAACATAAACTCATAGATCAACCTTAAGTATCCATATATCAAGTACTACAGCCTCCGATAGTCCTTACTAAATTTCTATGAAAAAGTTCTCAATATTTTCCAACAAATAGGTTTCAAATATCCTCAAATTACAACTTCGAATTCCATATTATTATTCCCAAAGTTTTGCACAAATCTAAACTCTTATTCTTATTCAATAGCTCAAAAATTGAACTCTAATTACCTAAGTAACACACACCCATTCCCAATGATCTTTTACCCCGCTATGAGGCTAACTCAACGCACGGTCGCAAGGTTGCTCTTATACCATTTGTAACAGCCCGAATCCCGAGGTGCTAGCTTAACTTGCTTAGCAATCACAAATCTCAATTAGCACCAAAATAATACTAATCACTTATGAATTAGATAACATTCGCAGGGGAAACAATTTCCCAAAGCTTGAAAACTCTACCAAAAGCTTGAAACACTAGGGAATTATGTGTAGAAGAGTTGTATGTAAAGATAAGTAGGTGTTGTAGAACAAGATTTAGGAGAAAAGGACGAAAAACCATGACACCCTTTTGTAGGGCTTGTTCTGGCGGTACCCATTGGGGAGGGAAACCTCTTCTTGGTAAGGTCGGTTTCTTGGAGTTTCTAGGTGATTCTTGTTGGAGGTGCTAGCTTAATTTGGTTCTCAAGGCTTTCTTCACCTCTAAGAATGATAGTGCTTATCCTCTTTGACCTTTCTTAACCATTAAGAATGATAGTGCTTATCCACAAGCTTTCTTAACCACTAAGAATGTTAGAGCTTATCCACTTGCTTTCTTAACCACTAAGAATGTTAGAGCTTATCCACTTGCTTTCTTAACCACTAAGAATGTTAGAGCTTATCCACTTACTTTCTTAACCACTAAGAATGATGGTTCTTATCCACTTTTGTCCTAGTATGACGTTGGAGAGAATTCTAACTACTTAAAGGACCAAAGCCTGATGAACACTTAATATAGCTAACAAAATAATTGTACCTGCTTAAAAATTCAGGCTATTACAACATACCTTGAAAAAGGAGTTATGGTTAAATATGAAAGGTTGAATGGTTAAAGGCTCGAGGTTTTGATGAAGGTTCAATTGGTTGGGCTAAGGTAAGGATTATGAATTTGGGTTAAGATTTTGATGGATTCGAAAATTTTGAGTGAGGGATAGAACTTGTGTGCAAGCCCCCTAGCTTGACTTTTTTTTTTTTTTTGCCTTTGGCTTTTTCTTTTTGTCCTATGTGTTTTCGTTTTCGTTTGCTTTTGCTTTTTTTTCGCACTTCGAATTTTTTTCACTTTTTTTTGTTTTTGCCTGGCATTGATTTTCTTTTTTTTATGTAGTAAAGCTTGCACACGAGTTTTTGGTTTAGGATATTGGAAGGCTTGAAGGTTATTCGTGGAGCTTTGAATTGTTATTTGGCTGTGAGGATCATGGAGATGATAGCTTAAGGGATTTTTTTTATTGCATGGATGGGGATGGTTTATTGAAGATGATGGCTTATTGGAAGGAAGAGGGGAATAACTCCTAATCCTTAGTATGTCCACTATTGATTTTTGATTTTTTTTATCTTTTATTAATTAATCAAAGTCATTCAAGTGATTTAAGTTTCATCATTGAATTAGAAGCATAAATAAAATGATGGAAGGCCATTGAAAAAGAAAAGAAAATGCAATTATATATTTTATTAATTAGAAATTAATAGAACAAGGCTGATAAATATTAAAGTCCTAAATGACATAGACTCGACAAGAAAGGAAATGAAGAAGCTAGGGGAGGGACTCTCCAACTCAACCTAGAAAACTAGCGTTAAATGACTATGCCTCGGCATTAGCTAAGCACTGCCCAAGGGGTTGTTATTGTTGCCGACTTTTGCTGTAGGCGGAACTGGTAGTCTACCATCTTCAACCATGTCCTATAGGGCGTGCTTCAAAGTCCATCAGTGTGATGTCGCATGCCCGTTTCCTCGATGGTACTTGCAGTAGGCATTAGGATTCCACTTCCTAGATCTACTCTCAGGAGCAGGGTCTGGAATAGGGCCGAGAGGGTGAAGTGCTCCTTTTGCATGAAGTCTAGTAAAGGCTTCCTCTAGAGACATGCCTAAACGAGTGAATGTTCTTTGAGGCTTTTGATGACCTTTCTTTTCAATAGTTAGAGCATTGATGTCATTGCTTTTGGAACTAGAAGGGTTGTTATTACTTTTATTGAAAGAGCTGTTGTTATTACCACTTCTATTCTTGGAGGCTTGCACCTTTTCCTCAATCAGTAGACCAACTTTGTAGAGGTTCGTCAAAGAGTCTTTGGGTTGGAATTTAATATATTATCCGTACTTAGACTGCAGGTTACGGATCACCATTCAGACTTGGTCCTTTTCGGATGGCCTGTTAGTCATTTGTGAGGCCTTTTCCCTCCATCGGTTGAGGAAGGTGATAAAATCTTCATTGGAATTTTGGTTAGTTAATTCCAACTCACGAAGACCAATAGGAAGCTGAGTATTGTATATACATTGCTTGCGGAACTCTTCTTTGATGTAGTCCTAATCATTCAGCTTAGTTTTGTTCAGTGATCTGAACCACTTGGATGGATGTGCATCCAAGGTCAAGGGAAATACATAAGCAAACAGGTCCTTGCTCATGCCTTTGAGAGCCATAGAAATGAAGAAAGCTCTCAAATGATCATCTGTCTCTTTGGCCCCCTTGAATTTTGGGAGGTCACCCAATGATACCTTTTTAGGGAGCTTTTCCTTCAGTTCAGGATCAATAATGTCATGGCCATGAGCCTGACTCTGGAGTGTAGGAATTGACTGGTCGAGTTTTTCGAACCTCAAATCTGTCTTGGACTTGATAGGAGGTGGCGGTGGTGGAGTGTCATCATGTTCTTCTTCCTCGGTTATCAGCTTTTCTCTCAGTGCTTTGTTCTCTTTGTCTTGTCCCTCAAGATGAGAGTTCATTAGTTGGAGTTGAGCCATGATTGCATTGAGTTGTTCAGAAGTGTCTCCCATCTCAGATGATGATTCAGAAGTTTCGGGAGATTTGCCTAAGAAAGTAAGAACTCGCTTGACAAGTCTGGGAGTAGGTTAACCTTGTTTCCTCTCAGTCGGACGTTCCCAAGTTATAATCTCATGAACTGTCTTGAACAGACATCGAATGGACCTCGTAAATTTTAAGAAATGAATTTCGAAATGAGAAAAGGAAATAAGGAATGGAGAAATGGGAAATGAGAAATGAGAAATGGAAAATGAAAATTTAAAATGGGAAATGGAAATGGGAAACAATTTTGAAATGGATGATTAGAACTGGTTATGGATTTTGGACTAGTATGGGCTTGACCATGATGCTAACATGGGTCTAACTATATGCATATGTAGATATGGATTGGACAGAACTGGACTATGCAAGTAGACTGGGCTAGACTTTGAACTTACAGGTGAGCAAGCATACTAGACTTAAAAGGATTGCGTATGTGGTACGGTCTTAGGGAATGCTAGCTTTGCTAGACTTAGGGGTGATTGTCTTCACCAGACTCGATGATTTTGGGCTAGTATGGATCTAAGATGGACTAGCTTCGCTAGACTCAAAGGTTTTGAGCCATTATGGACTTAATTAGGGTAGACGAGCTTCGCTAGACTGGAGGATTTGGGATGTTATAGTGTAAGGTAGGAGTAGCTTTGCTAAACTCGGAGGATGATTTTATGGTGTTAGGGTTGACTAGCTTCGCTAGGTCTAAAGGATGCCATTATGGTCTTAAAAGGGGAGTAGCCTCAATAAACTCAAAGGGTGCCTTTATGGTCTTAGGTAGTGGTGTTAATCTGGGTCACTGGGTGGGTTTGGGTTGACCCAACCTAGGTCGGAATGATTTGAGTCGGAATAATCTGGGTGAGAGTGTGCCATGGGTCGAAACTGGGTGGGTCAGGTGGACTTGGGTCGGGTTCAATTGGGTGAGGGGGCTCTCGGAACTGGGTCGGCCGATATATGGGTTGGGTGAATTTGGGTCGGAATGGAATAAGGTGAAGTCGGCCCAAATCGGCTTTCGGAATAACTTGGGTCGGAATAAATTGGCTTTCGGAATAACTTGGGTCGGAAGAAATCGGCTTTCGGAATGACTTGGGTCGGAAAAATCGGCTTTCAGAATGACTTGGGTCGGAAGAAATCGGTATCGAAATGACTTGGGTTGGAATAAATCGGCTTTCGGAATGACTTGGGTCGAAAGAAATCAGTATCGGAATGACTTGGGTCGGAATAAATCGGCTGTCGGAATGATTTGGGTCGAAAGAAATCGGCTTTCGGATGACTTGGGTTGGAATAAATCGGCTCTCGATAGGACTTGGTCGGCTGAAGCCTCAAACCGGCACCGTATTGACTTGGGTCGGAACAAATCGGCTCTCGAAATGACTTGGGTCGGAATTAATCGTCTCTCGGAACAAGGCGACATCGGGTGCGATTGGGTCCGCTTAAGGCCTTAAGCTGGCTTTCAGAATAACTTAGGTGGAGTTTGTTTGGCTATAGCCGTCTCTCGGGGGGACTTGGACTCTTGGAGAGCCTAATGTTTACAATTGCCGTTTTGGTGTTTTCATATTTTATATATATATATATATATATATATATATATATATATATATATATATATATATATATATTAAGTTACGAAGTCGAAAGTTATAACAATTAACATGTGATATAGTGATATACTGATATTGTGAATTGTGATTGAGTCATTGTGATTTTTGTGATAATACATTGATACTTATATTACTAATCTAAAAAGTTACTAAACTAATAATTATAATTTATATAGTTATATTATTGGCTATTGCCCATTGGGTTATTCTTATTCATGATTTCATATTTGCATAATTGCATTATTACATACACATTAAAGATCTAAAGTTATTGAATTTAATCATTACAGAATACTATGATCAAAATATCAAATATTCAAATATCAATCATCAAATGAATGAATGATCACATGATTAATACTTAAAGTTGGTACTACTAGTTTGGGTTTGTCATTTGTGACAACTAACATGTCTAACAAGTATTCAAGTTACAACCATAAGTATTCAAGTAACAACCATAAGGACTAAAGTATGATCATGCGAAGATGGAGACATGAAGTGATGAAGTTATTATGTTGTCATTAATATCTTATTAGGTTGACATTAATGAAAGCATCGTAATTATAAAATTGTTCGACTTTCATAGTTCATGGAACAAGTAACAATGATCAACGTTAATCGAATATGAAGATGATAACTGTGATCAAGATGATACATAATCATATCAGTAGAGGATGAAACATTGAAACTATGAAAGTAGATCATAGTTAATACCAATCATATCAGTGGAGGATCAAGATCGTTGATGTTTCGGTTGTTGATCTTAAAAGATAGTAACATAGGAGGCGATCTTATTAAACGGTCCATATTTGGAAAACCACGTTACGGTTATTTATCTTACAAAATAGGGCTCGATGTTATTACACGATTCACAATAACCGAAGCATCATTAGATTAGATTAATCGACTTTCGGTAAGTTAAGGTTCACATAAATCAAATGATCATAAGATTGATTGTCTTCGACATTAATCAAAACCATCAAAAGGTTGATCGTCTTTCATCATTTGTGTTACGGGGTTCTCTATACAAGATAGGGCTCGATCATCGATGTTATTACACGGTTAACAATAATTGAAGCATCATTAGATTGATCGACTTTCATCGTTGATGTTTCAGTTGTGGATCTTATAAGATACTAATATAGTAACATAGGACTTAGGAGTCTCGAGTCTATTTGATTATCCGTCTCTTTGAGTTGCTATACATATCGTTGTATCGGTATTACGATAATTACGCTATTACAACTTTGCCTTAACAGTTTCACGTCATTCATAATCATCTTTACATGAATCAACTTGTTTAAAATTAAAAATACTAATTAAACTTTCAAGTTTATAATTTTTATTAATTTATAATATTAATAATAGTTTAGGAATATAAGTAGGTTACTAATTACTAAACAAATCAATACTATAAGTCTAGAGACTAAAAGTCTATAATTATAAATTTAGAAATTAGAAAATAGAATACTTAACCTTCACCATTGATTTGAGAAAGATAAAAATCCAACCATTTATATTTTGAAATCCATGTGCTTGGTCACTCTTGATGTTCATTGGTCAAAAAAATAAATCAAGGATCATGAATTGAGACCGTTGATTAGCCAATATCAAATCTGAGCCCTTCTTTTCTTTACTCTATAACCTAGTAACCCTAGAACTCTCTAGACTCTTCACTCTAAAATCTCAGTCCTTCACTCTAAAATCCAACAGTTGAGATCCTCTTTTTATCTTTCCCTCCATTATTTTGACTTAAGTTTCCTTCCCTCCATTATTTTTGACTTGAGTTTCCTTCCCTCCATTAGCTTCTTCCGCACTAGTCACAACACCCATTTCCCGCCTTAACCCAAATCTCACTGTTCACTCCCTTCCAAATCAACAGTCCATATTTCACCTCTATATCTTTTTACCTTATTTCTCCCCAACTTCAAAATTTTACCTAATTACTCTAGGTACATCCTTCTCTTTTTCTCTCAAAAAATCCCCAAAATTTTTCCCCTCATCTTCATAAACCCTAATCTTCTCCAATTGGGTTTTCGATTTTTCCATTTTCGCCACATTGTTACTGTAAACTTCGATTGACGGCGACTCTTCACCGGAAAATTCAAAAATTTCACCGGCATTCCATTTTCCGATTGTTTTCGCCGTAATTTGGTGTACCGGATCATCAGAATTTCTCCTTTTCCGGTGGATTTTTCTGTTTTTTTGTTAAAATTTGAGCTTGATTTCTGGGTTGAAGTTATATGATAGAGTGGAAGAGTGAGGTATAGTGAGTAAGCTTTCTAGAGAGAGAAAAAAATGGAGGTTGTGTTGTTGCTGGTAAATTAGGGTTAGGAGAGAGAATGGGGATGTATGATAGTGCAGGAAGGAGCAATGATGCTACTGGGCTTGAAAGTTGTGGTACCCCTGTGCCCAAGGAGGTTTAAATTTCTAGTCTTTTTTCAATACTTATGTGTATAATTGATTTTGATGATTGATAATTGATAATTTGTGGGTGTTTTTCTTTCTTCTATTTTGTAGTGGCATTTTTTTGAATGTATCTTGTTGTAATTATTATGGTTTAGATTTTGCTGAAGTGCCTCTAGATTTGGGAGATGGGTCATATATCCTAAGTGATCCATACAAGAATGCAGCATTTCTTCTATTTGATTCAGATCTGCGTGCATGTGTTGGGCAAAGTTTCGATATTATGGTAATTGCATCTATATTTGCATCATTGCTTGACCAGTATGAGATTCATTTTTGTACTGATTTAAATGGTTTTGACTGAGAAGGGGGTCGATTGATGCATAGTTTTAGATTAATGAATGGCAAAGCCATTTTAAATAATTATAGTTGGCAACCAGTTTGCAGTTTAACCATTACTTTTTAACCAAACTGACAGCTTTACGTGCTAGTTAACCGAAAAGAATTGTCGCATCAAAATCCTTGCTTGTTAGGTTAATGCTTATTACTTACTAGCATCATAGCATGTGCTGAGAGGAAGAAAAAAAATGAGGGAAATGGAAAATTAACACAAAACCACCCTTATATGAGGGTGTTACTTTTATTTTAAACAAGATGATTAAATCCACTCATAATTCTTCATTCACATCCACACAGCCACCAATATCTTTATAACATGGTGAAGTTGGGTCGGAATGGTTTTGGGTCGGGTTACATTGGGTCGGAATGGTTTTGGGTCGGGTTTAGTTGGGTAGGGTGGTAACTGGGTCGGGTGGTAACTGGGTTGGGTGATAACTGGGTCGGTGATAACTAGGTTGGGTCACAACTAGGTCGGGTGCTAACTGGGTTGGGTCACAACTGCATTGGGTGATAACTGGGTGGGTTTAACTGGGTCATTGGTGGGTGAAGCTGGGAGCGGGTTAGTTTTGGGTCGGAAACAGGTTGGGTCTGGGTCGTTGTTCACGGGTGCAACTGGCCATGGGTCCACCTGGGTCGGCCCAGTTCAGGTTGGGTTACCAAATTCACGGGTTAAACTGGGCACGGTTGGACACTGGGTCGGAATGAGTCGGCTTTCCAACCGACCACTCTCGGCTCGGAACAGGTTGGGTCTGGGTCGCATGCGGGTTCACCCATGGGTCGGCCCAGTTTTTGACACCTCTAGTCTTAGGGATGACTAGCTTCGCTAGATAAAAGGGTGTCATTATGGTCTTAAGAATAACTAGTTTCGCTATGTCAAAGGGTACCGTTATGGTCATAAGGAGTGAGTAGCTTTGCTAAACTCAGAGGCTGGCTTTATGGTCTTAGGGATGATTAACTTCGCTAGGTCTAAAGGATGTCATTATGGTCTTAGAGGGTGAGTAGCTTTGCTAAACTCAGGACTCAAACTTAGATGGGCCTAGGATGAATGCAAATGAATTGGGATTGGATCTGATTAAAGGTAATTAGATCGGCTTAGAATTTTCGAAATTCGTTTTTGAAAAGGACCCCTTGTTTTTATCTTTTATTGTGAAAAGATAATGGATTAAATTTGAAAAGATTTTTTTTGAATATGTATGGTGATGATGATTAATAAATATTTTCGAAAAGGGTAGAATAGAAGAGGGAGTAGGTTTGATTTTGAAAAAGAGGGTATATGTTTTTTTTATGAAAATGATGGAATATAATAGGATAGATGATAGGTAAGATTTGGGAAGAGGCAGACATGCATGGCGACTGTAACTTTACCATGACTATTTTTCTAGATGCACCTTATAGGATAGACTCGACTTAGCACGAAAAGATCAATTTTTTATGTTTCAATGACGCGAGATTCGTTTTTGACAAACGGACTCCTTGGACGATCATAACTCTACACGGATACAGATGGAAAGAACTCACGATCGACCACCACGACAACTAAATTGACAAAGACATGAGACGAGCAGGATGCGCGCCACACAACAAGGTGTGCATGGCGCCAAGCCTGTGCGTCAGGCGCAATTTAATGCGTTTGGCGCACTGCTCCCCGGCATGTTTTCGGCGATTTAGGCGAGGTTTTGGCTACCTCCACATGATTACGAGACGCGACGACAAACATGACATGATGATAAGCTTAATGAAAGCTTTTTAGGACTTGAATGATAGTCGAATTGGCAATAGCATGAGATGGAAAGGATGTGTGCAACAATGTGCGCTTGGCGCGAAGCCTTTGCATCCGGCGCACGAGCGGTGCGCCAGGCGCACTTTCATGCGTTTGGTGCACTGCCCCGGCATGCAATTTGGCAAGTTGGCGAAGATTCATACTATTTTGATGATGTTTTTTAGACGCGATTTAGGCGCAACGCATAACAACGGTTTTGACAAAATAATAGCAGGCACAAATTGCAATCACAAGCAAATGTCATGTAACATGGATGCAAAAGTTCTCAACCTAAAGGTCCAATTCTACGTTCAACTATGGTCAGGTTTAGGTTAAGGCTGAAAAGGGTCCATGACTAAGATATTGATCCAACGCTTCATACCTTTGCTTAAAAAGGTGGCCACGTGTAAGACGCACTCTAGTTCTCGAGTCAGGAAGAAGAGAACAATGCCATGGTTGGGTAGCTTTGCTTATGACTAAGATCCAACACTATCGCTTACGAAGCTTGCAGAAGGACAAAGTGCAAATCCCCCAGGGGTGGCCTCACACATAGAACATGCGCTAAAGAAGCAAGGAGGATTGTCCTTATGGTGGCTTAAACAATAGCCATGCATATGCAAAAAAGTATCTTATTCAAAAGTATAAAAAGAGAATGAATCGTATTTTTCAAGTTTCACCCACTTATTTTAAAAAATAATTTTTTTAAAATCCTCCCCGGAGAAGCCGCCAAATTGTAAGCGTGATTTTATTTTGCCTACGCGGTATGAGCGCATATTTGACTACTCCATTGTTAAGGTTTTATTGAAAACGTGTCTGAAGTCGCCAACAAGTCTTTATAGAAAGACTCATAAACGTAATTGGATATTATTGGGAAATCGATCAAAGAGACAACTGTCAGACTTATCCAATGTAGATTTCCCCGTCATGACTCCATTAACGGTCAATGAATCGCAGATTTAGTTCGGGGATGAGGGTACGAATACGGTCATAATGAACCACATTCGCCCATTGCTGGCCTCTACTAAATATCGATTCATGTCAAGTTTTATGCAAAAGAATAACCAGATAGTATTTTCATACACCCTAAAAATATTAATCTTAGTTGGTTGATTAAACACACCAAACAGACTATTTTTAATGACTTGTTATTATGTAATCAAATTATAGGGAACCTAACAGGTTGTCCAAATTATCTGATTAATATTAGAACAGTTCTTTAGGTCTTGATTAGCAATGATAACATGTGGGTGATAAAAACGCAAGCAGGACAATCATAATAATATATATAAGAAAATAAATAAAAAAGATAGAAACACTAGTGGAAAAAAGTTCAACCACTCCGTTTCTTGTCCGGAGCGATTGGGCTAGCAGCGGTTGACATTTATCAACCGCTCTGGTCGAAAACCGGATCAGTTGACTAGTCAACCGATTCAGTTTTCATCAAAACCGGATCAGTTGACCGGTCAACTGATCCTGTTTTAGATGAAAATCGGATTGATTGACCAGTCAACTGATTCGGTCTTCGACTAAAACCGGATGGTTTGAATGAATTTTTAAAAAAAAAAAACGTGCGTCCATTGAACATTACAGAGGAGGAGAAAATCTCACATTCTGAAAATCTCACATGTCTTAGATTTAGCACGAAAGTGCAAAATTTTATGTAAATATCTCGGATTAACACAAAAAAAAGGAAAAAGAAAAATTACTGAGAATTACGAAAAATGCTGTAAATGAACATTGAACATCACAGAGGGGGAGAAAATGAACATTGAACATCACACAGGGGGAGAAAATATCTCAAATAATAAAAAAAAAAAAAGAAAATGAACCTTGAACATTACAGAAAAATGCAGAACAATAACAACAAAATTATGAATTATGCAAGAACAAAATTCTGGAAATATCTCAGATTAAAAAAAGAAAAAAAAAATTGAACAATGAGCATTAGAGTAAAATACAAAAAAATTATAGAACAATAACAAAAAAATTACGAATTATACAACGAACACCACTCTCCTTCTTTGTTTCGCTTTGTCCTTTCTCAATCTCTTCCTTCTTCACTTCGTCCTTTTTCAATCTCTTCGCATAAATTACGACTTAAGAACTATGATGTTGACCTTGATGATGAGGAGCGATGAAGATGACATGTTCGCGTTGAAGACGACGAAGCAACATAGATGACAACGAGAAAGATCACATGCGCGAGGGAAGAAGGTGGGGATTAGGGTTTGAGAGAGGAGAAGAAGGTGAGGTTTAGGGTTTGAGAGAGGACAGTGGGCTGATGAGAGAGGGAAGAAGGTGGGGGATTAGGGTTTGACAGAGGGGGAGGATCGAAGAAAGGGGTTGGAGAAAGGAGGGTGGTGTTTAGGGTTTTGTGGGTGAGAGGAGGAGAGAGATAATGGGGATCGAAGATCAGGACATTATGCGCTTAAAAGAAAAATCTCAAGTGGGTTGTGGGCTGGTGTGGGCTGTGTTACTTTGGGCCAGATTCATTTGTGGGAATTTACTAATCCGGTTTTATAAAAGGATCAGATCAGTTTATTTCATCAGATTTTTGCGCCAACAAAACTTGAACTTACTGATACGGTATGGTAAATGACTGGATCAGTTAATTTTAACTGCTCCGATTTTTTTAAAACCGGATCGGTTATTTTGCGACATATAAGGTTTTTTCCACTAGTGAAAGAAGTTAGAATATACAAGAGAACATTTTTATATTAAACATCTACATCATGGAAAGAAATAGTTAGTAACTTCAATAAAAATAATAAATTTATTCAAGGACCCTCAAGAGTATATTGTGGCTTGGGTCTGAGAGAATAACGACCTTCGGGAAGAGCAATCGTGAAGCTTGTAAAAGAACGCTTGTGAAGATCAATCAAAGTATGTTGGTTTGCGTATGTGTGTTTATGTTTGTGTTTGAAAGTATAAAAGTGTGAGTTTTTAGAGAGGTAATTCGTAAGTATATTCGTCAAAGTATATTCGTAAGGAGTAAAGTTCGAAAAGTGTTGTTTTAGATTCGAAAAACCTTAGCTTATTTATAGGAAAACATCGAAAAAAGATTAAAAAAAAAGTAAACTGCGCATCACGCAGGGAATGCGCCAGGCGCACGTCTCTGTGTGACGCACAGAGCCACGTGTCAGACCCAGATTGGTGTGCCTGATGTGGCTTGACCTGTGCGCTTGGCACACGTGGTGCGCCAGGTGCACCGCCTTGCGTCTGACACGCTTTGACAACTTTTTTATAAAACGTGTTTATTGAAGATTTTGTTTTATTTTTTAAATCCAGAAATCAATTTTAAGGGAGAAAATCCGATTTTAATTATAAAAATATCTTTGAAAATATTTATTTATTTCTGAAAATATTTATTAAAATCATAAATAAATACAATTAATTACCATGGATAATTAATTGGGCTTTTTCAAAGGATTAGGTTTAAACATTTTTAAAGGGTTTAAAATATTTTTTATGGGCTCAAAATACAATCAATTTTTAGGAATAATTAATTGGGCTTTAAAATAGGATTTTGGATCTTTATAAATAAGCTTTAAACTTTGAAAATAAATTTGGGCCTGGCTTTTCGGACTGCTCTCCTCTTGGATCGGACCAATATGTTTCATCATTGTATCTTTAAATGGGGAGACACGATTATGTGTCTACACTGTCCTATCATATTCCATCATTTTCGAAACATATCTTTTTCAATATCTATCCTTCCACGCCCTCTTCTACTCTATCTTTTTGGAAAATATTTTTTTTATCATCATCCTACCACACCTAAACAAATCTTTTTCAAGATTAATCCATCCCTAATCACCATCATCTTTTCCAAAAAAAGATAAAAAGAAAGGGGTCCTTTTCGAAAATTCTAAGCCCAGTCCAATTCAATCAATCCAATCCAACCAGTCCAATCCAATTATCATTTTAGGCTCATGTTCATTTGTAGACACCAAATTTTGAACCCCTTTTTCGGATAAATAAAGATTTTGAAAAAAAAATAAAAATAACGAAAACCGTCCTGCATCGTGGAGCGCGCGCCCCGTCAAATGCATGTTTCGCCCGGGACAGCGAGTTTCATTCCTCTTATGGTTTTTCATTTTTTAGCGTGATAGTCATGCAGTTTCGGCTTAGAAATGTAATTTTCCGTAAGTCATAGTCAATAACTACAGCCACCGATTTAATAAAATGATTCGTAGCATAATCATGCTCGTTTTTACTAATTTGACAAGTTTTCGTTAATTGTTTTAAGTTAGTTTTTTCGAAAAACGAAAAAAACGAGTCGCAATTAGGCGTCGGGATTTTAATCGTAGTAATCAGTATTCATGATGGTCAAGTCATTGTTCATTGGATAAAGAATAAGAATATATTCTTTAACCACCAATCACATTCTTTTATCCATTAGTTAATGAATAAGAATCATGAAAAAGAATAAGAATCAAATCCAAAGTGTAAGAGCCAGGAATCCGATTTTTTTTGGAAGATTCGAACTGTGTGCGCCAGACACATGACCATGCGCTATAGACGCATGATCATGCGCCCAACGCACAACAGGTTCTTGCGCCAGACACAGGCCTGTGCGCTTAGCGCACGGTGCTGTGTCTAGCGCAGGACTTTGCGTTAGGCGCAGGGTCCGGTCAGTTTCTCTTTTCACGTTTTTCGATGCATTTCTACGTATTAGGATGTATTTAGGAAAGAATATGTTCTGAAAATATGATTTTGCCTCATTGATGAAAAAATCTAAAGAGAATAAGAATATTTGTATATCCAAAGAGATTTGATGAAGTCATTAGGGTGATGTCATAAAGGTAATTTAGGATGGAAAAAATCTGATTTTTTGGGTGAGAAATCTGATTTTCTACCTTCTTCAAACCCTAATTCACCACCTCATTTCCCTATAAATACCCCCCATTTTTTTACTTCAAAACACAACTTCAGATTCAAACAAAAAACACAACTTAAGCTTCAAACAAAAAACACAACAATTTCACACAACTTTACTTAACTCTACTACTCTCCTCCTCCTTAATTTCTCCATCTAAGCAAACTTATAATTAGTAAGTAAAGAAGTTCATCACAAGAAAAATACAAAAAGGGTTTAAGTTAGTAATTAAGTGGATTTAGATACTCACTTAGAAATTAAGAAAATCACAAAAAAAGGTAGAAAACTTTGCAAAAGGAAGTGCATCATTGAGTTATCAAGGTAAAGTTGAAGTTCTTGTTTTTTTCTTGATTATCTTCTTAATCAACTACTAACTTTCTCTTTGTTTCTTCTTATCTTTTTAATTTTTTGGAGTGATTTGGGCATGTGGAAGTCCTAATAGGTTCCCAACCTTAAATCACCCCGCCTAGAATAGTCAACTCTAATGGGGAGACTCTTAGGAAATATTTGCTTATGTGATTTTTATTAATCAAGTTGTTATTCATCACCAAAAAAACATGTTTTCATAAAAAATTCAAGAAGAGTTGTGCATAAACATCTCCATAAAAAGAAAATGTGTATGGTCAGTTTTAATTTTGCATTTAATTTCATTTTTCGTCTGCATTAACTAAAAAGTTTATAGGACGTAATATTTTTCCTATGAATTTCAAGATGTTTCCAGTCACTAGGCTTTGCAATTTCTTAAAAACGAATTTTTACAGATAATTAAAAATCATACAACTTTGTTGTGCAAAACTGATTTTGTCTAGTACCACATAAGCTTGTTCTGTCAATAAAGTTTAAAATAAACTCATTTAGACAAAACTAAAAATATCAAATTTAGAGTAAACATCAGTAGCTTTCCAAAAACAAAAAAATCATGTTCTTATGAATTTTATGCAATTTTATATCATTTTTACAAAAACGTTCATGTAAATCATTTCAAACTAAGTTCAATAAGTTGGATTTAAAAGAACAAATTGGATAAAGGTCCTATAAAAGTGGAATCTGGAAAATGAAATAAAGTGATCGACTCAAGTTTCATAAAATAAATTGTTTTCTTTTCACACGAAAATGTTAATTAAAAATCATGAAATTTTAAGTTTCTCTTAAAATGGTTCATTTTTATCATGGAAATAAAAATCAATAAAAAATTTCATAAAAAATCAAAATCAAAGAGGTTAATTAATCTCTAATTTTCACAAGTTTTACAAATAAACATGAATTCCAAAGCCCATTCAAGGAGATGAAGATCAAGGAGTATCATGGTGAAGATCAAGATTGAAGACTTTGTATAGATCATAGAATTTGTACATATTGTTGTAATAATAGTTTTTTTTGTAAATAGTTATTACATCACTCATTAATGAAAAACATGGAGATGTTTATGCATAATTTTCATCAATAATTCCACAATTTTTTTTTGAATAAAATGAGCAACCAATGTTATAAATATTGCATGTTGGGCCCAATATATCATAGTATATGAATTAAATGACACAATCTCGATTAAGAGGAAAAATTGCAAATCTAACTTAGTTAAATTGTATGATGATTCATCTTACATTTTAAATTTGTTCCAAATGGATTAATCATATAATTTGACATCATTAGATTGGTAATTATGATCTCCAAATTGATTTTAGGTAGTTTCACGTGTCTCACTTTAAATGGCCAAATTCCAATTAGCCAAACACAATCTCCAAATTTGATCTCAAATTTATCATTTCTCTCTAACTGACCTAATAATCTTCAATTAAGATTATTTCTCAAAAGCCTTCAAATTATGAAGCAAACTTCTTAGTCCTCTTGAAAATTATAAATGTGATCACTAACTAAGATGGTTATTTCGATCTTTTATTAATCGTTAATTAGGGCGACTAGCTCAAACTTTTCATTTAATCACTAATTAGGGTGATTATCTTAAACCTTGGTTAATCACTAATTAGGGTGATTAACTTAACCCTCTTTATTTAATCGCTAATTAGAGTGATTATCTTAAACCTTAATAATCGTTAATTAGGGCAATTATTTTTCTTATTTAATCACTAATTAGAGTGATTATCTTAAACCTTGAATAATCGTTAATTAGGGCTATTATATTTCTCATTTAATCACTAATAAGAGTGATTATCTTAAACCTTAATAATCGTTAACTAGGGCGAATTTTTTTTTTTCATTTAATCACTAATTAGAGTGATTATCTTAAACCTTAATAATCGTTAATTAGGGCGATTTTTTTTTCTCATTTTATCACGAATTAGAGTGATTATCTTAAACCTTATTAATCGTTAATTATGACGATTATTTTTCTCATTTAATTACTAATTAGAGTGGATTATTTTAAACCCTAAAAATCGTGAATTAGGTTGATTATTTCTCTCATTTAATCATTAATTAGAGTGATTATCTTAAGCCTTGAATAATCACCAATTAGGGTGATTACTTCCTAACCTTCATTATTAATCACTTTCAAGGTGATTATCTTTCCTCTTAAGTTTAATCACTAATTAGGGTGATTATCTTAACCTCCATTTTTAATCACTAATTAAGGTGATTATCTTGATCCTCCTTTATATTTAATTACTAATTAAGGTGATTACATTAATCTCATTTCAATCACTAATTGGAGTGATTACCTTATTCCTAATAGATTTGTTTAATTCTAAAGGTGAATTATTCATAATCTATTCTTTCCTTTTCTTCCCCAATGGAATTGGCCATTTAGGGTGAGACATAAGATCGAACTACGATGGTTTTGATCCATGAGTGGATTCCATCCCGCAATGATTGGTATGTAGTGCAATTTCAGTGCTTAAACCTACCATGTACAAATGATATATTGGCCCTAAATAAAAATGACTTATGTGTATATGTGCAAATTATGTGATTTTTCTTTCTTTTTAATAGCCATGATTACTTTAAAATGGAAAATAACGCATTTAGTAAGAGCCCGTTCTTTAGAACGGAAGAGGAGACGAGTTCCAAACGTTCGCACCTCTTAACCTAAACTCCGAACCCTATCTCATGGTATGAAAGACTAATTTTCAAAAAGCCATATCCATATGAAGTCATCATCATTTTAAATGATATTTCTTGAAATTGATTTTTCAATGATTTATTAAATAAATCTGTCCCTATTCAGATATTAATAGGGTGGCGAATTCAAAGTTTTCTAAAACTCATAGTCCAATGAGAGACTTTTGTGGGATTCAGACCGTTAATTAAGACAGTAAAAAATCAGGTACCACAGCATTATAACCCTTGAATTCATATTAGGCCAATTTAAATTTGAGTATGTGCATTCATATTATGTGCATTCATATTAGGCCCACTTGCATTAGAGCCCATATAGTTAAGTCTAGCTTATGTCAAAATCTAGGCCCATTTGCATCTCTATTTGAATCCTAATCTATGTCAAACCAATGTAGGCTCCAATGTAAGTCTAATCCCAGTCCATTACAAATTCAAGCCCATGTGCTTTCCCTAGTCCATTCCAAAATCAAGCCCATGTGCTTTCCCTAGTCCATTCCAAAATCAAGCCCAAGTGCTTCTCCCAATCCAGTCCAATGATAAGTCCACAAAATCTCAATTACTACCCTAGGTCTAGTTTGCATCTCCATGTAAGCCTTAGTCAAGTCGGATCCCAAACTTAAGCCCATAAAGGCCCAACTAAAAACCTAGTTGCAGTTTGCATCTCCATGTAAGACCTACTTAAGTCTAATTCCAAACTCAAGTCCATAAAGACCCGATTCAAATCCTTGGTCTAGTTTCCATCTCGATGTAAGCCCTAGCAGTCAAGTCTAATTCTGAACTTAAGCCCATAACGGCCCAATTCCAATCCTAGGTCTAGTTTCTATCTCCATGTAAACCCTTGTCAGTCCCTATATTAAACCCATACATGACGAGGTCCAAAATCTAATATCTCTCAACCTTGGAATGTAGCAAAAATAGTCATATTTAAGCCCATAACAACACCCTTTGAACCTAGCAAAGCTAGTCATCATTAGGACCACAACGACCCCCTTTGAACCTAGCGAAGCTAATCATCCTGAAGACCATAACGACAACCTTTGAGTCTAGCGAAGCTACTCTCCCTTAAAACCATAACGGCACTCTTTAAACCTAGCAAATCAAGTCATCATTAAGACCATAACGGCACCCTTTGAACCTAGCGAAGTTAGTCCTTCTGAAGACCGTAACGATACCCTTTGAACCTAGCAAAAGTAGTCCTCCTTTATACCATAACGGTATCCTTTCACCCTAACGAAGCTAGTCGTCCTTAAGGCCATAACGACAACTGAAGGTTTACGATAATACTAAAGAGGGGGGTGAATTGAACACTTAGGAGAATTGGTGCTAAATTGAAATTTTTTTGATTTAAGGATGAACCAGTTGGGCTGGCTCCTAACAACAGAAACAACAGAACTTAAAATATGATAAAGAACACACTAAAATTAATGAGATTCAGCCAAACAAGAGCCTACGTCCTCCTATGCTAATTTTTTTTATTAATTAACTCACCCCAACAAGAAAACTTTCACACACTCCTGTTTCCGTTACTCCAGGGAACCAGCTTACCCTGCACTTACTCAAGTGTGTTATTTCACACTTGAACTCACAAGCACTCGCGAATGAACTCACAAACACTACTCAATCTCTAACCCCTCTCTTAGAGATTCAATACAATCATTTTCTCTTAAATACGCTTTCTTACAAAGCAAATAAAGAGTGATTTTAAGCTCTATGGAATGCGTACTCTATTTTAGTAAACTACTAAGTTGTTTTCTATGTTAAAACTCTAAAAAATGCTCAATAAAATCTAGGAAAGCGTCAAGATTGATGTAGATATCTTATTCAGTATCTATAGACCGAAGCCCAACCTTTATGCGTGCCCTAACTCGAGATACCTAGGATATAGGATAACCTTATGTTAAGGAAAGTATATCTTGAATAATATCTTACTTAAAAGAAAGATATTATCCAAGATATCCTCACACTTTAAGGTAATAAGATCTCTAAAGGTTGGCAACCTTTTTAATGGAAAGTATCTTTCAAAATATTTTTTAGAAAATCTTTTCTAAAATAGCCAGCTCAATCACCCGATAAAGTAACTGGTGCCCAAACCTGTTTCCCTCTTTAGTTGTGGTTTGAATATACAACCAAGTGGTTCCTACATTCATAACTCTATTGTTTCAAATTAAGAACAACACAAATAATTCCACCAAGAATATTATACGCAATCATTACATGAAGACCTAAGATGAAACAATGTAAGATCATATACTGTCTTCATGTACTTCATTTCTCGAAGCTTCCCTCGAATCAACAAATCAACACTGTGTCTTTTCCTCAATCTATTTGTCATAATGTAGATCTTGAATGAATTAACGCTATTCTTGTACATTCTACTCTAATCTCTCCTTTTTTTCTATACATTATTCATATCCATATGCATGATTGTATGATTTAATGCTTTCATCACCGCACCTGTTTATTTTTGTTAATCAAAGACCTAAATAAATGTTCCAATGCTAAATTCAAATGATTTTGACAATTGAATTAGGTAACTAGTAATTTTATTGCTTAATAATAAAGTATCACAAAAAATTATTCTTGTGTGTGTTTAATGAACCGACATAGATTTATTTATACATTGCATTAACATATTATGTGGTTGTTTAGTTGCACATATCTTGACATGAATCGATGTTAAATAGAGGCCATCAATGGGCGAGTTTGAATCCTAACCATATTCATATCCTCACCCCGGAACACAATCTTTAGTTCATTGACCATTCATTGAGTCATGACGGAAAAATCTATATTTTAGATAAGTCCCTAAGTAGTCGCTATGGTTTCCCAATATCCAATTAGGTTTATGAGTCTTCCTTTAAAGACTTGTTGGCGACTTCAAAACATTTTTTAATAAAACCTTTACAATGAGGTAGTCAAATACACGCTCATCCCGCATAGGCAATAAAAACACACCTACAATTTGGCAACTCCACTAGGGAAGATTTAGAAACCAACTTTTAATGAGTGGGTGAAACTCGAAAATATGATTTATACTTGTTACATGAATTTCAATGACGTTACAATTTTGAAAATGCATGGCTATTTCTCTAGGCCACTATAAGGTCATTGTGCTTGCCTCATTAGCGCATCTTCTATGCATGAGGCCACCCCCGGAGTGTCTGCACTTTGTCCCTCCAAAGAGCTTCATGAGCAATAGTGATGGCTCTTAGTCATAAGAAACTTACGCAACCATGACATTGTTTTATTGTTCCTGACTTGACACTCGAGTGCATCCTACATGTGGCCATCTTTTAAAGCAAAGATAAGAAGTGTGAGATTAATCTCTTAGTCATAGATCCTTCTAAGTCTTAACCAAAGGCTAACCATAGTATCAATTGTAGATCTTGACTTTTGATTGAAACTGCATACTATTCTTGCCTATATGACATTATTGATTGCTTGTTTGCTATGTTCAACATGCTTTCCCCTCGTATTCCCCTTCAATTAGGTTAGGAACATCATAAAACGACCAATACATCGATGAAATGAAAAACCGCTCCACTAAACCGGTGCGCCAAACGCACCAAACTTGCGTCACATGCAAGCATTGTGCGCCTGGCGCACCAGCTTGCCTGGCACGCAAGCTTCGTGTGCTAAGTGCACGTTGCTTGCGTGTGGCGCAAGCGGCCCAGCAGTTTGACAATTCATTTTCATCGTTTAATTTGCCGGTTTTCGATCTATCTTCGCATTATCGTTAATGATCAATATTAGTTCATCTTTCTCAAACAAAACTGACCTAATCCAAAGATAAGAATCAATCTCTTTTTACATACCATTTAGATAGAGTCAGAGTCGTCATGCATGTCAACCTCATCGCATCTTATCCCTTTTATCTAATTCATCTCTCCTAGCATATCTATCCTATCATATTCCATCCCTTTCAAAGAGACATATCTTTTTCAAAAGTTATCGTACACCCTCCTCTATTTTATCTGTTTCAAAAATATTTACTTATCATCAACCTACCATACACACAACAAATCTTTCATAAAATTAATCTATCCTTCATCATCCATCGCCTCTTCGAATAAAAGATAAAAAACAAAGGGGTCCATTTCAAAAACGAATTTCGAATATTCTACGTCCAGTCTAAACATCTTAATTCAATCCAATCCCTTCGATCCAATTAATCCAATCCAATCCACATGCATCCAGCTTAAGCCCATGTGCATCAGAGTCCTACATTCATATTAGTCCCTTTTACACTTGAGTCCATGCATTCATATTAAGCCCGCTTGCACTGTCCATCTTAGGCCCATATAGAAATATAGGCCTGTTTGCATCTTTATGTGAACCCTAGTCTGTGTCAAGCCCATGTAGGTTAAATCTTCGTCTAATCCCAGACTATTCGAATCTAGGTCAGAACCTAGTCCATTTTCAAAGTGAAGCCCATGTGCATCTTCAGTCTAAGTCAAACCTATATGCTAATCCCAGTACAATTCCAAACTTAAGTCCATAAAGGCCCAGTTCATATCATGGGTCTAGTTTGCATCTCCATGTAAGGCCTCGTCAAGTCTAGTTCCAAACTATTATAGGACTAATTCCAAAGCCTAAGCCCATAGAGGCCCAGCTGCCCAATCCAAATCCTAGGTTTAGCCTTAGTCAAGTCTAATTCCAAACCAATATATAACCCAGTCCAAAACTAAAGTCTATAAAGGCCCAACTCGCATCCTAAGTCTAATTAAGTCCAATTCCAAACCCATATAGGATGAAGTCCAAACTCTAAAACCTCTCAATCCTTATTGTCTAGCTTGCTTACCCTAAATGTAAGTTCAAAGTCTAGTCACCTTTGAGTATAGCGAAGTTACTCACCCTTAATACCATAACGTCACCCTTCGAACCTAGCAAAGCTAGTCATCCTTAAGGCCATAATGGCACCCTTTGAGTTTAGCGAAACTACTCACCTTTAAGACCATAACGACACCCTTTGAACCTAAAGAAGCTAGTTATCCTTAAGACCCGAACGATCATGTGATAGCATTCTTTATTTCTATGGCTCTCAAAGGTATGAGCAAGGACTTGTTTGCTTATGTATTTCCCTTGACCTTGGATGCTCATCAATCCAAGTGGTTCAGATCATTAAACAAAACGAAGCTGAATGACTGGGACTACATGAGAGAAGAGTTCCACAAACAATATCGCTGCAACACTTAGCTTCCTATTGGTCTTTGTGAGTTGGAGTTAACTAAACAAAAACCCCAACGAAGACTTTATCACCTTCCTTAACAGATGGAGGGAAAAGGCCACACCAATGACTAACAGGCCATATGAAGAAGACCAAATCCAATAGGTGATTCGTAACTTACAATCCAAGTACGAAGATCATATTAAATTCAAACCTATAGAGTCTTTCACCAAGCTCTATAAGGTTGGTCTACTAATTAAGGAAGAGGTTCAAGCCTCTTAAGAAAAAAGGTTACAATAACAACAACTCTTTCAAGAAGAGTAACAATAGCTCTTCTAGCTCCAAGAGCAACGGGATCAATTCCTTAAGTACTGAAAAGAGGGGTTTTCAAAGTCTCCAAAGAACCTTCACTCCTTTAGGCATGTCTCTAGAAGAAGCCTTCATTAAGCTCCATGTAAAGGGAGCACTCCATCATCTTGGCCCTACTCCAGATCCTGCTCTTAAGAATAGGTCAAGGAAGTACCACCAAGGAAACGGGCATCTGACATCGCAATGTTGGACCTTGAAGAACGCCCTACAGGATATGGTTAAAGATGGTAGACTGCTAGCTTTGCCTGCAGCAAAAGTAAACATCTACATCAACCCCTTGGTCGATGTATCTACAGTGCTGGGGGCTTCACTAGTGGAAAAAAGCTCATCTGATGTGGTCAAAATCGGGCTTACTGATCCGGTTTTGGTCCGCATCAGGTGGGCTCGCAGCAGATGTAAAATATTTACTGATCCGGTCCAAAACCAGATCAGTAAATTATTTACTGATCCGGTTTTGAAGGAAAACCGGATCAGTTAATCATATTAACTGATCCGGTTTTCCTTCAAAATCAAATCAGTTGAAGTGCAAATCTAAGTTTTTTTAAAAAAATGGCCAACAAATTGATCCGATTTCCTTGATGAACTGGATCAGCTACTTGTAATTTGAAAAAAAAAAAACTACCTGGCTGTCGCCTGCCATTCAAGTATTCAACCACACTAGTAGATTAATATTTGAAAATTGTCTTCTCTAACTAGATCAATATTATATAATTAATGACAAACCACCAAATCAATTGTAATCAAACCAAATCAATACAAATATTTCATGCCACGCTTCTTGTATGCAATGTATGTGTCACCTCTTACACAAATCATAATCATAATCATAATTACATAAAAAAATAAAAATTTTAAAGCTTGCAAAGTGATAAATTCATATCGTAAATAAATAATCAAGATATACACTGGTGATTCTTTTTCCCACGTATATCCTACCAAACACTAACACTCATAATATCACAATTTTATACCAGATGCAGGAGATATCAATGGCATACACATCTTCATAGAGAGAAGGGAACATCTTGGTATCAAACAGCCCAAGCACTTGGAACAAGAAAGAGGAGCTAAAAATGTTGTCTCGTTGAACAAAAAGATGCAATACAAATTCTAAGTTGTCTCCATTGCTCATGAACTTCGCCTGTAATAGATGACTATTATGAGCAAACATATATAACATTCCTTAGTGGCGCTTCAGATTTCACACACAAAAAATGGACTACACACAAAAGCTCAGTAGGAGTAGAGCGGATCTTAAGCAAATGATCGATCAATAACAAAATCTTTATATCTCAACGAATTTATATTATCGAGTCGCCTATCCACAATCCACATATACTCCCAGTTGTGAAAAAAGTTATCATTTAATGCAATATACTGTTTCACGCTTTAAATTTAAAAGATAGAATACCGTAAAGCTTTCCGGCAAGGATGAATTCATCAAGTATCAGAGAAACCAATACATCAATTAAAAGATAGAAATCAAGGAACACTCAAAGAACCCATAGATCGATAATTATAGACCTTATAGAGGAAAATGTTGGAGGTAAAATCTAAAATATACAAAACTTATACAAATTTTTACTAAGTCTACAAGTTAAACAAATTAGAACAACACAGGTGAGAGGCAAAACAAGTGAGAGAAAACAATACCAAATAATGAGACAAGCATACTATATATATGAAGTAATTAACATGTAAGGAAAACAAACTTACCCAAAATCTGACCATGTGATTCATTTGAGCTGATCTGGAGAACAAAAAAACAGAAAATGGAAGATAAGGTAACTTACCTAAAATCTGACCAAGTAATTTAGGTTTCGCCACCTCATTTGGACAAGATTGAGGAGATCCTGTATACTCAAAATGGTCCCAAAGCCTACATAAATAGGGTAAATCAATCACTAGATGGGTTACAATTAACCTGTAAGTATCTAATTATATGTACAGTTCTAAAAATGTATAATTTATTTACCATGTCAAAAAAGAGTCAATTTTCTAGCCTATAAAAACATCTAGGTCCTCCTTAGACATGTTTATGGATCTTAGACATTAAGAGGATCTTGAGACCATAACAAAAAATAGATAAAATGGAATATACAACACCTACGCTATCTAAGCCAGTCCTCCTCATGGTGCGGAACATAAAAGCAGGAAGTAAAGAAAGCAGAAAAGCCACATTGCCTCCCCAAATAGAGATGAAAACTAGTGTACAGGAAACGATAATGGGAACATGTTGGCCATTGCTAGTACTTAGTAGGTCACTCCGTCAATGGCATCTTGACCAAATTACTAGGACATATTAACGACGATACTTACCATGACAATCAGGAAGCTCACCCTCCTCGATCTCATCAAGCCTGCCATTATCTTGACCATGGCCCCACTATCTTCTTCGGCACTATCGGGATCCCTATAAGAAGCCGCTTCCTCTGATAGTTGACACTGTAAAAGTGCAACGACTTGCTAAAATAGGATTCTTGAAACTTGACATCAAGCTCGTAGTTTGCCCTCTCATCATTTTGCAAGGCTACCAAAAAGTTATGTGCAACCTGCAGGCAGCACAAACAATTCATAGGTGATTAATTGCATAGAGAATAAAAAATAGAACACCGAAAGCAGATGTTTGCAGATTGCATATCAAAAACCTTGTAAGCACGCCACTGTCCCAATTCACTAAGTGCACAGTTAGAAGCCCTTACTTTTTGAATCAAATTAGCAGCACCATCACTCTCAGTTCTTTTAGAGACACCATAGACTTGGCGTAGAGAAAAATTAATCCTAAGTTATCATCCCATATGAACTCAAACAGAGAATCAACACCCTGTGCATATACTGAACCCTAAGTTAGGATCACTCAACCAAAATTAATCCTACTAACTTCGTAGAAAAAAAAAACTAAATTTCACAAACAAACAAAAAATCACACACCGATCTGAAGAAACAAAAAAATCTGGCCAGTTAGCGAGCGAGCGACAAATCACAACCATCATAACAATATCAAAGGTCATAGCTTGAAGAGGAAAGAACGCCTGAATCCCTTTCAAAATCAAAATATCTTTCAACGGCTTCGAATTAGAGACAACCACAGGTTACTACATAGGGAAAATTGCACATCTTACTTTTAGAAATAGTTAATTTACACCAATCAGCAAAGGGTAGTTAGATTTTAATAAAACAATTAGCTATGAAAAACTTAAAGCATTTCAACACTACAGACATCAGAGAGGTCGAAATTCATTTAGCCAAGCTCTCAGTCTTAATACACAAAATCATTATAGCAGACAAGAATAGAAGCTTCAGAAATTACCTGCAAGTGCAGCCGGTCAACCTCAATCAGAATAAAGGATCCTCTTTCTCCCTATAGGACCTCTAAAGCATCCCCATATTTGCCTTGCTGTTCCAGCACAACAATGCACACTATAAGAGATGCAAGATGTGTAAATCATTTAGGGCCAAGACCAGTTGAATTATAGCATTTTCATTCAAAAATAGGAAAAGGAGTCCAATGTAGACCTTCTGGTTCGTGCAAGCTATTGAGCAGCAATGTACTTTTTAAGTAAGCCCTCAGCTAAACCTAACAAATCCTTTCCCCCTTGGCCATAACTAACCTACCAAAGAGCCATATAACTACTCATGAAAATAATAAAAAAAAAAACTCAATCTGATTATGAATAAATCAATTAAAGCTTCGACAAACCCTAGAAAGTAAGAAAACAAACTCCATTTTCACAAAACCAATCAAGGACTATAAATAAGCTCTTTATGCATATCAATTTAAATAATAAAACCAACAAAAGTAGAAAGCAAGCGAATTAAAAACTTAAAACCATAGAAATACGAACAATCAACAAAAATTCAACGAAATTATTTCAAAAGAAAAGCAATCAACCAAAATTAGCTTCTTGAAAACTCAATTAATCAAAAAGCTAAAAAAAAACACTCAAAATCTTACCAAAATCGATGTATGAGAAATTAAACAAAGAGAAAGAAACTTTAGATACCGATTTAGGCTTCCTCGTACTCAATTAATCGATGTATTGGTCACTCATTTTTCGCCGGAAACATAATGGTAATCGAAAATCCAGAAAAAAATTATGGAAAAATTAAGATTTTCGTGGGTGTTTGAGGAGGATGTGAGAGAGTTTTGAAGAATTAGGGTTTTGACTGAGAATGCGGATGGAGAGAGACGGAAAAGAGGAGTGAGTGAATTGGGAGGATAAATTCGAATTGGGCTGCAGAAGATGACTGCATTTTTTGGGCCAACATGTACCAATCCAGCCCAGATCACTTTAGTGAATCGGATCTGGGCAGCGTTTCTTATATGGACCAAGGGGATTAACTGATCCGGTCGTGTGAACCGGAACAGATTTTAGAAAACCGGAGCCGTTTCTAAAATCTGATCCGGTTCACTAAAAGACCAGATCAGATTTTCAGCCCATTTTTTCGTCCCATTTTTTTAATGATTTTCGGATGCGATTTTGTGAAAACTGAATTTGTTACTAAGTGACAGATAAGGTTTTTTCCACTAGTGCTTAGTCATTTAGCGCGATAGTTTTCTAGGTTGCTGAGTCGAAAAGTCCCTCCTGTAGCTCTTTGGTTTCCTTTCCTATCAAATCTATGTCATTTAGGAATTAATTTTACAGTTTTTTTTTTGTAATAAACAACCTTTTATAGTCACTTTTTTGCTAAAAAAAATAACCTTTTAATTATTTTTTTGCAACTTACAACCTTAAACAAAAAGTTTTGCAAGATGAAACGTTTTCCATTATTACGTCATTGATTGTTATGTTTTCGGCGTTGTCTGTCAATTTGTTTACTCCCATCTCTCTTACAATTCATTTCCATCCCTTTTTTAGCTCTATTTCCCTCTTTTTTCTCTTGTAAAACCCTTAGCTAACCAATTTGGTTTCTTGCACACAACTTTTCAACAGATTTAGGGTTCTTGCTGAGTAAATCTGAAATCTCTCTTCCCCTTCAACAATGGTGAAATGTTAATGCGGGTTTGCGGTGGCATAGCAGTGTTTATGGAAGAGAAAAGAGAGGGGAGATAGAGAGAATACCAAAGGGTTCTTTTGTTTTTAATTTAAGGTAGAAAAGAGAGGTAAATGAATTGTAAGAGAGATGGGCAGGAATAAATGAACTAACAGTAAACGCCAAAAACATGACAATCAATGACGAAGAAATGGAAAAGGACATCTAACAAAAAAAAAATTGTTTAAGGTTGTAAGTTGCAAAAAAAAAAATTTTAAGGTTGTTTTTCGCAAAAAAATGACTATAAAAAGGTTGTTTCTCACAAAAAACTCTAATTTTTATCAGCCTTATGTAATGGAGTATTTATTTATAATTAATAAAATAATTGCATTTTCATTGCCCTCCCATTTTTTTTATTATGCTTCTAATTCAATGATGAAATTTAAATCAATCAAATGAACTTAATTTACAAAAAATAAAAAAATAAATAAGAAATGGACACACTTTGGATTATGAGTTATTTCCTTCTTCCATCCATAAACCATCCTCATGCAACTCAAAAGATAAAAATCCATAAAACATCGCGTCCATAATCCTTAATAATCTTTCAAAATCAAAACCCCACATATATCCTTCAAACCTTCCAATACCCTAAACCATAAAAACTTGTGTACAAGCCTCACTACATAAATAAAGAATTAATGCCAGGAAAAAATAAAATAAAATAAAAATGTAAAGTGCAAAAATAAACGAAAGTAGAAGCAAAAGAAATTGCACAAAGCAAAATGGAAAAAGAGCCAAAGGCAAAAAATAAAAGTCGAACAAGGGGGCTTGCGCACAAGATCTATCCGTCATTCCAAGATCCTTCAATCTATCAAAACCTTAACCATATAATCCAAATCCATGATCCTTACCTTAGCCTAACCAATTAAACCTTTATTAAAACCTCAAACCCTTTCATCCGTTCATATCCTAACTCCTTCTCCAAGGTATCCAAGTCCGCTAGGTTGAAAACTTGAAAAGGAAGCTTAGGCAAACAAAAAAAATCAAATGTAGAACTACGAATGGTCTACATCTGCAAGGATACGTGGGAATCCTCGTCTAGAGGTCCGACCGCTTCAATAAAATAAACTAATCGAGGTCTAATGATTTGACTTTCTAGGATTCAGAAGCATACTCTTTCTAGATCCTGAAATAGCTCGAATCTGAACCTAGGTACGTCAAAGACTTTTACCACCTACATCTATATGAGTCACAAATTAAATATTTTTATTTTGAATCAAAAATTTCCTTGATGCTGAAGGACTCTCAGAAAACTCCATGGTCTCTGGGGATATCTGACTTTGCATACATCAACTCCCTAGTGAAGAAACTCTGAATGCTCAGTTCAAGACAAGTAGCCTTTAATCTAGGCTTAGAGTGCCTAATTCAAGACAAGTTTTGGGGCTTCCTTTATATGTGGTGGTTCCTCCAAATCAAACTCCCGAAAAGTTGTAATATTCTAATCTCACTTGCAGACCCCGATTCATTATCAAAATAAGTTTTTCGAAAATCATTTTTTGCAAAACCCTGCATTGCATGATATCTGCTTCACTCTATCTATTCATCTACAGGTTTACGTAACCCTAGTCCATCCATAGAGTCTCATGCATCCTTAAACAGTCTAAATTTGCATTATTGCATCGTTATGTGCATTATTATCTAAGTTGGTTGCACCTATCTGCTAACATCTTATCCTGCAGGTAATTAGATTACTTGTTTGACATCTGCTTCACTCTATCTAACTTTGTTTTGCAGGATCTGGCGATATATAGACCAATTCTAAACTGCAAAGCTTTTAGAATTGTTCTCTATCCCGACATAGGCTACTTTGACTTTCGGTTTCCTAAACCTCAGTCAAAGTGGGGGATTTTCGGTTTCCTAAACCTCAGTCAAAGTGGGGGATTCTGTAGACACAAAATCGTGTTTATGTACTCCCTCCATCCCAGAAAGATCTGAACAATTGTTAGGGCACGTAGTTTAAGGTGATAAGTTGTGGTATGGTTATCAAATGTTATTTTATTTAAAAAGTAGATGTGATAGGAGTTGGTGGGGTATTTTTTATTAGATGAGAGAGAAAGTTGGGTAACTTTTTATTGATAAAAGGTAGAGTGTGGGCCAGAGATGTGTAAAAGAAATAATATATTAATGGTGGGACCATGCCAAGAATGGAAGTGTTCAAGCTAATTTGGGACAAACATAAAAGGAAAGTGTTCAGACTATTCTGGGACAGAGATAGTATTAAATTCAAGCCCAATTTTAAAGGATCAATTAATTATTCTTGATACTTAATTATATTTTTAATATTTTAATAATAATTATTGTCGATAAATATTTTTCTAAAGAATATTTCAAAATTCAGATCTTTATTTCTAAAGATAGCTAATTTCGAGTTTCAAAAGATAAATTTCATCAAAGATAAAAAGAAATCTTAAAACGAACAAAAAAAACCGCATAGATTTGTGTTGCGGTAAGCACACGCTGGTGCGTTGACGCAACATCGATGCCGCTTACAAAAACCATAAACACGAAACCAGTGCTCTTGATCTTTTTCAGTTTCCTTTCCCTATAAATAGTTGTGATTTCTACGAAAGTTTTTTATACTCTTTTCCTACGACAACAACACACATTCATACACTTAACACCATATACTCATATACATTCAAACACATAATAAAAGATTCAAACTACATTCAAACTCTATTGATTTTCATTGAATTTTCAAGATTGCTCCTCCTGCAAATCGTTTACATATGACCCAGACAAAGGAATTCCAATTTAAATTCTTTCGTTAGTAACAATCTATATGTCATAATGTAGATCTTAAAAGTACTAACGCTATTCTTGTACATTCTTCTCTAATATGTCCTTTTTTTATTTCTATACACTATTCGTATTCATATGCATGATTGTATGATTTAATGCTTTCATCACCGCACATGTTTATTTTTGTTAATCAAAGACCTAAATAAAATGTTCCAATGCTAAATTCATATAATTTGGACAATTGGATTAGGTTCCCAGTAATTTGATTGCTTAAATAACATGTCACCAAAAATTAGTTTTTTTATGTGTTTAATGAACCGACATAGATTAATTTATACATTGCATTAACATGTTATGTGGTTATTTAATTGCATAAATCTTGACATAAATCATATTAAGTAGAGGCCAACAATCGGCGAATTTGGCTCCTGATGATATTCGTACCTTCACCATCGAACTCGATTTTTGGTTCATTAATCATTTACGGAGTCATGACGGGGAAATCTACATTTGATAAGTCTATAAGGTGTGGAAAAAAAAAACAAAGCCAATTGCATAAAGAATAATAGCTTTTAGTATAGCATAATGTGTACCTAGGAGCATAGACCATTCATTAAGAATAGTAGTTATGTTGATGATTAAACATAAATACCCCAATAAACTCCATCCCAAAGCTACTCTCTTTACACATATTTCCAATTTTTAAACAAATCTTTATGAGGTTGCTTTCACTATGCCATGATTACCATTTCCCTAAAAGCAATGCATCTCATCACCCATCCGGCTGGTGTCTCCAAATTAAACTTTTTGTTAATTTTTTTTTCAATTATCTTTTCAAAAAGAAAAACACAAAACTTTAATATTTTGTTACCATTGTTAATCATCCCTCCACTTTTCACCGAAAAGTGTCAACATAACTTCATCTCCTTCACCTTTTTCCTAAATCAAATAATTATAAACACCTTCTTCCCCACGCCCTTCCCTTAACACAAACACAATATACATTACACACAATTTTAAAAGTATGGCTTTGATAACTCTTCACCTTCTTTTTAGTTCTACATGAGTGCGATCACTTCATCTAACTTTTACCTCACTCTACTCACTAACACAAACACATAAACACAGAAAAACAGATATATGTAAAAACAGAGAAACGAGACCAGAAATCAACTGAAAAGGTGAAGTGTTGATAGCAAATTAAGGAAGGAAATAACTGGAAAAAAAAAAACAGTTAAAAAAACAGGTGAAAATATTGCAGGAAATTCTAGTGTGACAAAGATGGGAGTGGTGACTATGGGTGATCTGAAGACTAATAATAGTATATCTGGGAAAAGAGCTTTTAGGCCGAGTTCTAGCACAAGGCAGCATGCTACTGAATGGTATTTCTCTCTTTCACTTTCTTTTTTAAAACTTCGCAATACAAGTCTTGTTTATGTAAGTAGCACGGAAACCTATGAGCCTGAGACTTTTCTGTTATCGAAACGTTTTCATTCCTGAAATTCGGATGTTTCTGAGTTAATGATGCCCAGAAATGGTTACTGGAACATGGGGTATCTCTGTTTCCAAAACCTTTTATTGCATATTTGCATGTTTTTAGAACCCCACATATTTCTGTGCAGGGCCGTCTTCAAAATTTTGGGACCTTTATGCTAATTATAAATTTGGGTCCTATAAAAATATTTTACATAGATCGTAAAATTAGAAATAGTGTATTTCTACATAATGTATCATTGTTAAACTATTTTTTACAAAAGAAAGCTTAGATTTGAACAATATGGCTGAAAACAATAATTAATTTTAGAATTTTGGATCCTCTAAACAGTGGGGTTCGTGCTGTTGGTCGCTTTACGCGCCCTATTAGACGGTCGTGTTTCCTTGATACATAGGTGTTATTGGCACTCTATTATTGTACGAGGGCTGCAAACCAGATTATCTCCGAGATATGCATATTATTTGCAATAAATTAAATGGAATTTCGGCAAAAAAAATCTGTAAGAGCAATATCCATATGTTTTAGATAAAATTGGAATATCCATATCTGCCACGCCTACTCATTTTTTTTTTTTTTTGATAATTTGGGTTTGTTATTAATCAAGGCTTGAGGCCCAAAGTCCACAAATACAACCTGCAGCTAGAGACGCCAATTACCAAGTTCAAACTTATAGCCAAGCTACAAAATCATCTAGCCTTCTAAGACCTTGTTTAGCTAAACAATCTGCTACAGTATTTGAAGATCTTGATTTGTGGACTATTGACACATTGAGCCCATATGATGCCGAGTTTCTGATGAAGTTTAATATGAAGTGGAGGTTCCATTGACCTCCTGCTTTTGCGTTGCACCATGCCACCCCATTTGCCGAATCAGATTCAATGATTATACTGCGATTCTTAACACAACTATTGCTCAAGGAAATTTTTAGAGCTCTATGGATTGCAAAAATTTCAGCCATGTTAATTTCCATGTTCGGGATTGGAGATGAGAATAAGCAGATGAATCTTCCAAGATAATCACGGAGAACACCACCAATAGCTGCTTTGTGGAGAGAAGGGCTCATGGAAGCATCAACATTCCATTTTAAGCATTCACTAGGAGGGGGGCACCATAGAGATGAGATGGGACTTGTAATTCGGAGATTACCACCAACACTTGGTTGTTTCCACTTAAGACAAAAGAGGATTTCTCATGATTTCTTCAGCACTATATGGGAAGGGATCCCCCCAACCTTTTATCCACTAACCGAGACGAAGAAGTATAAGATCCTTGATTTGGTTGAGCGACATGGAGGAATTTGAAAAATACGGGAGTTCCTTTCTTTCCAGATTGACCAGATGATAATGATGAAGGAGGCAGTCCAAATTTTTTTAAAGAAGGTGCCGTGGAATGGATGAACCCATTGGATGTATGCTTCACCTAGATCATTGGGGAAGGTCCATTTGAGATCCCAAATAGCAATCCACCACGACCAAACTTGCCATGAAAAGTGGCAGTGAATGAATAGATGATTCGAGTATTCCGGGGAGAGGTCGCAAAGAATACAATGAGAATCATTTGCTGGGATGATACCCAAATGGACTAGTTCGGATCTAGTATTCAGTTTTCCAAGCAGTGCTAGCCATGAGAAAACCTCGATCCTGTGAGGGACCAAACCTTTCCAAATTCCTTTGAAGGGAGTTAGATGGAAATTTGATGAATATTTTGCCATTTCAATGGAGAATGATTTGACCGAAAATAGTCCAGCTTTATGAGGTGACCAGATGAATGAGTTAGAAGCGGAGGGATTGAAACATACACGCTTGAGGAGAAGTTGCAGATTTTGCCATTCAATGATATATCGTGGCCTTAATGTTCTTTTCCAATCAAAAACCCATTCCCATGAATTGCCTTCCCAGAAGCCAAAAGATGATACCACACCAAGAGGGGTGGGAGCAAGCCGAAATAATTTCGGGAAGAGAGATTTCAGAGGGGCTTCCCCCAGCCATAGGTCCCACCAGAAAAGGGTGTTGTCGCCATTCCCAACTTATTTTCGAACTTTTGAGATCACCAGCTCCGTAGATGAAGGATTGCGCAATAGGGCAGCACATAAATCTTTCCAGGGACCTCCACTATTGGGAATCACTAAATCCTGTAGAGTAAAGTGAGGCCCATAGCCATATTTTTGATTAATGACTTGGCGCCAAAGGGCCCGAGGTTCAGAAAGGAAGCGCCAGGCCCATTTGAAAAGAAGTGCCAGATTGCGATGCTGCAAATCTCCCACGTTTAGCCCACTGAAAATCTTGGGCAGCTGCACTATATTCCAGGATACTAGAGGTAGAAATTTTGAGTCCAAAGATCCACTCCATAGAAACTTGCGTTGAATTCTTGAGATTTTATCTATTACTCCCTTTGGAATAGGGAAGATAGACATGAAATATAGTGGAAGGCTTGAGAGAGAGGACTTTAAAACAGTGAGCCTCCCTCCTATTGAAAGAAGATTTCCTTTCCACGACGCGAGTTTCTTTTTCATTTTCTCAATAATCGGATCCCAAAGACTAATTTGAGATGCTTTGCCTCCAATGGGGAGGCCAAGATAAGTAAATGGCAATTTCCCGATTTTACAAAGAGGACTTTGAGCAGCGTTTTGTAACCAAGAGTCCGCAACATTAATTCCAAGAATAGAGGTCTTGTGGAAGTTCACTTGTAATCCCGATGCAAGATGGAATAAAATTAGCACTTTCTTAATATTAAGAAGGTACTCAAGGTTTTGGGGGCAAAAAACAATAGTGTCATCGGCATATTGAAGGTGGGAGATTGAGACACCCCCCCTTCCAATTTCAATTCCTTCCCAAAGATGCAATGATATAGACTTGCATATAACAAGGTTGAGAGATTCAACAATAAGATAAAATAAGAAGGGTGATAAAGGATCACCTTGGCGAAGACCGTGATGCAACTTGAATTGAGGAGATGGAGAGCCATTGATGAGAATTGAAGCCGAGGCAGTAGTGACACATGAGTTGATCCAATCTCTCCACTTGGGTGGAAAGTGCATTTGATGAAGAATCCAATCAAGAAATCCCCACGATACACTATCAAAAGCTTTGTGAAAATCAAGCTTTAGAATAATAGAATTGGATTTGAGCCTCTTACATGATTCAATTAATTCACTGGCTATAAGAGCACCATAGAATTTGACGACCCTTGATGAAAGAAGATTGGGAAGCACCAATTAGACGATCCATTACTGATTGCAGACGCCTAGCAAGAAGTTTTGTGATGATTTTGTAGGTGCGTCCCACCATGCTAATGGGGCGATAATCTTTAAATCCTTCTGGATTTTCTGATTTTGGGATTAAAGCAATGAACGTAGAATTGCTTCCTTTCGGCAGTTTAGAAGTGGACCAGAATTCAGTCACCATGTTATAAATATCCTCTTTGATAAATTCCCAAGATGACTTGATGAATTTAGAATTTAGACCATCGGGTCCCGGCGCCTTATCACTGTCACAAGACTTAACAGCGTCATCAATTTCATCATGGGAAAATCTTGAGGTGAGATAATTGCACTGATCAGAATTCAAGTGTTTGAAATCAAGCCCCGAGAAAGTCGGACGAGATTGCAGTTGCTCTTTGAAAATACCACTGAAATAGGAAACTGCTTCATTCTTTAGGGATAGAGGGTCGTCAATTAAGGAACCATTGATGCAAAGAGATTCAATACAGTTGCGTCCTCTTCTTATTGTTGCAATAGTGTGAAAAAAACGTGTGTTCTTGTCGCCTTCTTTTAGCCATTTGATTCTTGAGTTTTGCATCCAATAAGTTTCTTTACGCCTTAACCACTTCCAGAAATCAAGATGAAGAGATTTTCGATCCATAACTTCCAAGTCAGAGAGAGGACGATTGTTTGCGATAAGATCAAGTTCCTGAATTTTTTCTTCACAGGTGGAGATATGAGTATCAATGCTGCCAAAATCCGTCATATTCCAAGATTTGAGGGAAGATTTAACTTCTTTCATTTTCTCGGATATAGGGAGATGATTGGCTCGAGCCCAGGCATCTTTGACAGCTTTCAAGCAACCCGGATGAGATAACCAACAATTTTGGAACCGAAAAGGACGTGGACCCCAGTTTTTGGTTGATGATCTCACTAATAACGGACAATGATCAGACACACTTCTTTTGAGAGTGGATACAGTCAAGTTAGGGAATTGAGTGATCCACTCGTTGTTGACAAACAATCTGTCGAGCTTGCTCTTGGAGGCACCTCGATGCCACGTGAACCAACCATTGGAAAGGGGAATTTCGATCAGTTGCAAATCCTGCAAAAACATTTGGAAATCATTCGAACCATTAGTAGAAAAGAACTGACTACCACGGTCAATTGGGAGAGAGGACTTCGTTGAAGTCTCCTATGAAGAGGCATGGAAGTTTAAAAGACTCCCACAGACTTGCTAAATCTCTCCACACTAACGCTCGATATTCGATAGTGCATGGATTGTAAATATTAAGAAGGATGCAGTTGAAATTGGAGGGAAGAAGAGCTCCCACAAGTGCAATCCAATTTTTTTCCACTCTAGTGTTTTGAAGAGAGAAAGATGATTTATCCCAGAGAGAGATTAACCCCCCAGAGTTTCCATTAGAGGGGCTGAGACACCAGTCAATGTCGCCAGAGCTCCAGAAGGATCTTATAAGCTTCGAATTAACGGTTTCAAGCTTAGACTCTTGAATGAACAAAAAGAGCGGATGATGATCATTAACCAGCTTTCTAAGCCTGGTTCTCTTAATTCGGCCTCCAAGGCCTCTAATATTCCATGAGATAAGATGCATAATAACACTGCTTGGTGAAGATGAGAGGGCCCATTCAGAGGGGATTGGAGCCATTCGCCCAATCATGGGCCTGAAGGTCCAGAATTTTGGCTATTTCATTCCGGATCAAGGAAGGGGAGATAGGAAAGGACATGTTAAGAATTGATGCGGTGTGTAGGACATCATCAGGGGAAATTGTAGAGATTTCCAAAGGGGAAAGGCAAGAAGAATTTGGGGGAGGGATTGGAAGAGATTTGAGTTTTTTGGATTTGGATTTCTTTTTCATAATGCGACGAGCACGATTTTTTTCATGGGCCAGTTTTGTGGGAGGGGATATTTCTTGCTCAAAGCCGGGGGGAAAAAGTGGCCCAAGGAGGGAGGAGGAGGAACTAGAGGTTGATTTGCTGGGCTTTAGGAGAGGCCCAAATCTGTTAGCTATGGGGGGAGGAGAATGTAAAGGGGATGAGGAGTTGGGCTTAGAATGCTGGGAGCGATGGAAGGAGCTTTTTTGGGGCCCATCTGGATTTATTGAGATATTCAGAGGGGGCGGAAAAGCGTCGTCACATGGGATTTGCTCCACATAGGGTGAGCTTTTAGGAGAAGCGTGACAACTTTCTTGGGAAAGGCTGTTATTAATCATTTCATTAATGATTGGAACATCAGGCATTGCTTTTTTATTGGAATCTATGAAAAGTTCTTCTTCAGAGGGATGTGAAAGGTTTTTTTTCCTTGGGACCCAGAATGGCGTCATCATTGCTGATGGTATGATCAGGCTTGGATTTTTCTGGGCTGCCACCATTTTCTTTGATGGCAGTACTGACTTCCGTTGCTTCCGAATCTGACCTATTTTTTGGAGTGTCGATTGTGATTGGCTTTGGACCTGGAATGGACAAAATTCTATCTTCTGAGATACTGATTTTAAATTGTTCCCCATCAATATCAAGCAGCATTTTGCAATTTATAGTGAAAAGACAATCAGTAATGACTAAAAGCGTAGCTCGGTCATAGCTCAAATAGTCCACTGATACTACTCGCCCGAAAACACATCCTATATTGTAGAAGTTTTCGTATCCCCATGCACCCAAAGGAACACCATAGACACTCAACCAAACTTCTTTCCATATAGAGGCACATCCATTATCAACTTCCCGAAAGTCCAAGAACCAACGGTCCAGCCATTTACTATCAAGCATAGCTTTTTTGTCTTCTTGTGTTTCGAAGGTTATTCAATGAAGAATTCCTCCCATTGGCTTTATGGAGAGGTTAATGACACCTTCAGAAAGGATATGAGTGAGGATATGTTCTGAGGATAGAGACGAAATTGACGTAGCAATAATACTCCATTTAAATAACTCATCATTATCTTGACACCTGGTCCCTTTGATGGATCCCACACAGTCCCCATCCGCCTCTCCGGCAGAGATAGAATCTCTTATTTTTTCGACATCATCGCCAAGAGCTCTAGAGATCAATCTTCTTTGAACTGATGGTTCATATGCAATGAATTCAGGGATAGGGTCATGTTCTTGAAACGGTTTTCCTGTTGGATGGTTTCAGTGATTTGGATGGGGGTAGAAGGTTTTGGGTGGTTGAGAGGGGGAGTTGGGTCAAGGGGTTCACGAGATGTGTTGGAATGATTGGCTTTTGGTGGATTTGATTGGGTGAAAGCTTCTTTGTATGTTCTGTGATCACGAAGAGGCTGCATTGGTTTAGGTGTGATAGGTGGTTTTGAAAGTTTTATATGGTAGCTAGAATTTTGCAGTTGTTTTGGCAGATGAGTGTTATATTTAGCTGCAAATACTTTCAATCTGAAGCCTTGGAAGATTCTTCCGTTCTCATTAGAAATGGCATGTAAAAGAGATCTTGGGGATTCAAACCGGATGAAGGCATAACGGTGTTTACAATTAGCTCTGAAGGCTGCTGGAATGAAAATGCTTGAAATTGGTCCGTAGATTTTGAAAAGGTTGAATATTGCTGCTCTGTTGATGGATGATGGAAGGAAGTCAACAAAGCAAGTTTGAGAGGCTGAATGTTTGGGGTGATTGAGGCTTCGGCCTTTTCTCTGAACTTTGATCCATGGATTGGTATTTCTTTCTCTGGTTTCATCATCTCTCTCTCTCCCTTTCTCTCTCTCTCTCTCTCTCACACTCTTTCTCTATAATTCATCTTCATTAATTAAGGTGGTGGGAATGCTAATCGTTCTACCACCAAACTCTATCTCCTTTTTTATGAAATAGCTATAGTTTGTCTTTTGGTTATTATTTTCAAATTTGTTTCCGCCACGCCTACTCATTTTATGTGCAGTACTATCACAAATTTGGAGATTTTATTAATTACTGCGTCATTGAGGGTATTGTAGGAGTTTGGAAAAATTTCCCTTTCTACCTTATTAGTGTACATTTTTTCTTCGGTTCTTGGAAGTGAAGTCCTACTCATGTGTAATGAAACTGTTATCTTTTTTTATTTAGAAACAAATATTAAAAAAATCCAACTCAAGGCTGGCTCGGATAAGTGCGGGTATCTTATGAGACATATATGTTAACCAATTTTGAGTTCTAAAAGTTTTGAGGATGAGGAAGAAAAGCGACGCTAATTTCCTTCATCTTCCCTGTAATGACGTCCCAAATACGAGAGAGAGTACAAATCGTAAGTTCCTTATCTTCTAAGTAGGGCGTGTAGAGACTGGGGTCGATTCTTGTTTGGGGTGGAAATAGGTGTTTTATATGTACCTTTCAAAATGGGTTGGGCTTTGATCCTGGGTAGACAATCCTAGACCAAATCTTTGTACTTATACATATTAAGCAACTTGAAAGGCCGTAACCTTCCCGTGGAAGTTTGTGTTTGATTATTGTATTTAGAAAGATAATTACTTGAAGCTACTTTAGCTATAAGAAAGGGAAACTTGGAAAGATGGAAGGAAATATTTTTTATAGATATTTCTTACATAAATTTTACAAACTTAAAGACACTCTTTTATATTCTCACTCTCTTTTCTGCGTACTCTCTATCTCTATAATCTTGTCAATTTTGAAAATGAATAAAAAACCGGAAATTATTTTTTCTATTTCTCAAAATCTCTAGAAAAATTGAAAACTTGAAGTTGGAAACAATAACAAAAATGCCCTACTGTTTTGGATTTGTCTTCCGACTTAAAAAGTAATATTGCTTGCTATTTCAATTATTTATTGACCATGGTTGTAGTCACAGATATTTGAACCAACAAATCAGTCTATAACTAGTTTTTAGGCCCATGTTACGTCATGGGTACTTATATTTTTCATTTATTATAGTTTTACTTTAGTATGTTAACATTAAATGTTACTTGGTTTAGTGGTTAATACTTTAGTATATAAGGTTGAAGCCATGAGATCAAATCTTATACAATGCATTTAATAATTTTTTTTATAGTATGTGAATGATATGGGATAAAACTTCCTAAAGGAAAGCAATGTAGCACCGTTCCTTGTCTAAGGACGCCTTTTAATATATTAGTATAGATGATAAATGATAGAACAAAAGATAAAATAGACGAGAAGCTAGTCAACACATAATTTATTTTGGAGGGAGTACTTGAACTAGAGAAACTGAAAAAATATCAAAAAATTAAGAAACTAGACGTTCAATTATTTGGATTCCGATCATTTTCTGGAACAGTTTATAACGGTGTTGGTTACTACTCCCTCCGTCCCATAATATAGTGCTCCATTTCCATTTTAGGAGTCCCAAAATATAGTACTTGGTTATATATTTAATTTCATATTTTTTCTTGATTTGCCTAGAAAAACCGTGTCATCATCATTTATTTGCTTCTCGAAATTTGCTTTTTGCTTTGTTTATTCAACCGAAGGGCTACATTTAATGCTTTTTCACCAATTATTCTCCATTATCTCTCTTAAAATCACCTTTTTCCATGCAATATTTATTTAAATAAATAGAAAATCTTTAGTTTTCTCTTAGATTCTATTTACCTTAATTCCCGTGAAAAAATAAAATAAAGCATTATATTGTGGGACGTAAGGAATAATACTTAGTAGTGTGAAACTCACTAACTCAGGACACTGAAGAGCTGAGGACTATTTGGGTATGGTAAATATGGGAAAAAAGTCATCGAAAGGTGACATTTTTGTCACTAGATATTCCATAAATTATGCCAAATAAAGATCAACGACAAATCCATCCACGACCAACATGTCACGAAGCCCTTTTCCTCTTTTTTTTTTTCAAAAATAATAATATTTTTTTTTCTTTAGGAAAAAATTTCAGTGAACTATAAAACTTTTTCAAAAAAGCTACCTATTAAAACAAAAGTACCAGATAACGATTTTCGTTAAGTTTGACTGTTTGATTATGCCATTGACTTACTCATGGTATTCACGTGACTTTTTTCAACTCCATTTGGAGCTTGAGGGATTATCCAATTAACCCACGAACTAATTGTAGAAAAGTCCCAATAGTGGCGTCACAAATGGTGGGGTAGAAGGTTGAAAAAGGTTAAAGGACAATAATTTGAAAGTCAATGGTGGAATAAACAACCAAACTTAACGGCAACGGTCATTTGGTAAATTTTTGAAATAAATTTGTTGTAAAAGGTAGTTTCTTTTAAAAGAAAATAAAAATCTAGGTTTTCCTTAAACAAAAGTTTCTTATGAAAGGTCCTCTATTTTCTTTACTTCTACTATTCTACTTTGCACGTTCGCCAAAGTAAAACTTTAAGCATTAATGTATTGAATTATACTAAGTAAAAATTACAAAAAGTGGTTATATTGGAAAACTATATCGAGACCAATCTAACAAGATCTACATGACTATATTTTTCCTTATGTATAGATAACACAAGAGAATCAAAGTGAAATAGAAAAATAGTATCAAAAGTCAAAATAGTAGAATTAAAAAAAACGATGGAAGTAGTTCCTGAAATTTTTTGCATTTTATAAAATTAAAATAAAATTTTTCAGTTTAGTTCAGATCAGTTCAGTTCAGTTCAGACCAGTTCAGTTCAAACTTATTCATTTCATTTCAGTTCAGTTCAGACTTATTCAGTTCAGTTCAGTTCAAACTTATTCAGTTCAGTTCAGTTCAGTTCAGACTTATTCAGTCTAAAAGAACAGAGGCTAATAGTCTAATACTGCCAAACAAACTGACACACGATAGTAGTGAGTTTTTATTCTAAAAAAATAGTTGTTTTTTTGGGCAGAAATAGTCCTTACTTATATAGAAAATTTATTAAAAGACCCTTTATCTATGTGTTCTTAGAATTGGTCGCGGCAGTGGACTACAAGTCTACAACTACTTTTACAGATGTGTAAATCAATAATGCCCATTTTTTTTATAAATATCTTGACCATTTAAGCACTTGCAATGAAATACCAAGTCCGTTTACATTTAATACGATGATTGCTCTCTCTTTTATAGTGAAAGATCGTACAGAATTGTAAATGAATTGATGAGCAGTAATGCAAGTATAATTCCATTGCGTGATTGTCAAATGTCCAGTGTATTAAACGAGTTTCAAAACAAATTTGGTGGGTTCCCAATTCCCATCTAATAAGAAATTGTATTCCTTCAAAGCTAAATTGATCACTAATCAGTACCCCAAAATACTTCTGTTAAGGCCTAAGAGTACAGTGTGATCGGTTCTATGCTCCGTAGTCTGTTGTTGGATCGAAGGGTTAAACTCATTAAAGTCCTACCCCCCCTCTCTCTCTATCTCATCTCATGTGTAACGTCTCATATCCTCAGATGATTGTGCAAACTTAATAATAATCTAAGACTTTATCACTATTCCCATGAAAGCTTTGCTAACAACTCATTGGTGCATTAACAAGTACCTTCTTCTGCGTCTATTCTCTTTCATATTAAAAATATTAAGTTTAAAGGATGTTCAAGTACAATTAGGTTTAATAAGTTTTATTCATATTGGTTCACACGTGAGAATCAAGATTGGTCTAGTGTTGTAAGACTCTCCTTTCACCCCTGTGACAGGGTTCGATTCTCACCCCTTGCAAGAAGGATCTCTACTTTCTCCCCCTTCTTACAAGGACGTTCTCCTTACCAAAAAAAAAAAAAAATTTTGATTCACGTGAATATGGGGCTCCGTTTAATTTTATTAATGCACACCATCACCTAAAAGTGTGGCCCATTACACATAAGAGTGTAGTTGCCCAAAAGACTTAGTTGCTCGTTGTTGTTTATTGTTTAGATAAAACCTTAACCTTAATGCTTGCTGAAAATGACTGAATCAAGAGCCTGGGCCTGATCTGTCTATCCACCAACCTGCATCAAAATTCCATTGTTAGATTTTGTCCACATTAGATGATTGATCAATTATAATTTTGTCCACATTAGATGATTGATCATTTTTTGAGTAGGCATTATCATTCCGTACGGCAAAAATAAAAAGCATTTCGATTGATAAATTTGTTATCTTGTAGCTTTACATTGACTACTAACCAAATCTGGTACATTTCAAGAATCAACTTCAACCTTATGTTTTCAACACTTGTGTTTAACAAAGACCCCACGAAAATTTCTCTACCAAAAACGAAATTAATTTTTCATGTGGACCGACCACCTTATGTCATATGACAATAAATGAATGGGCAACTTTGAATTCTATTAGATGCCAACTTTATAATGAAAAACATTGTTCTAGTCATTGAGCTGAATAATTCAGAATGAATTATATGGTCTAATGTGTGCTGTCACAGGAAAAGAGTAAGAGAAAGCATAGCAAAAGCATGTATAGGTGCATTTGTGTTTTAGATTCAATCCAACCTTTATGTTTTTGTCTATATGAAACCAAATTCTTATTAGTTTTCTTGTCTCAGGCCAATATCTGATGTTACTAGTGATCTCACCATCGAAATGGGCGCGTCCAGCTTCGCACTTCACAAAGTAAGCACTCTACCTCATGATGCTACTGAAGTTTTTATACAAAGGCAGCTTTGCTTTTGAAATCGTTTTTTGTTTCGAGGTTTCATTCTTTTCTTTAAACGAAAAACAGAATCATGGAAGCAAGAAAAAGTAGGTACTCGTTATTCGTTGTCAGATATTAAGATTAACAAGTATAAATAGTATACAACTTATATCATCTCACTTTAAAAATGTTAATTGGCAGTAATATCGAACAAAACTGCACCTTTTAGCTTTGTTCTTTTTCGTGGCTTTCTTCTTTTACAGATTAGTATTGCCTCATATTGAAAGATGAGGAATTTAGCTAAATAGGAAGTTAAATGTGCACGATCTAGGGGACCATTACACAATTATATCTCCTATCACTTAGCTGTATATGAGATGAGGGTAGCATAGTAGACTTGTTGAAAAAAACAGAATGTGATACTATTTTAGGGCTATAACACATTTCTCTGCAGTTTCCTCTTGTTTCTTGCAGTGGAAGAATCCGGAAACTCTTATTGGAGGCGAAGGATTCAATATCATCAAGGATTAGTCTGCCTCCGGTGCCTGGTGGATCAGAGGCATTTGAGCTTGCTGCCAAGTTCTGTTATGGAATCAACGTTGAGATCACTCTTTCAAATGTAGCTATGCTCCGATGTGCAGCACATTTCCTCGAAATGACCGATGATTATGCAGAGAAGAGCTTGGAAACACGAACTGAGGTATATCTAAAAGACATGGTCCTCACTAATATATCAAATTCTATATCGGTTCTACACAAATGCGAGACACTGTTGCCTATAGCAGAGGACATTAATCTTGTTGACAGGATAGTTACAGCAATTGCTAACAATGCTAGCAAGGAACAACTTTGTTCAGGATTATTGAAACTCGAGCATAATTTTTTTACGAAAGGGTTATCAAATTTGGAGCCAGAAACACCGGTTAATTGGTGGGGGAAATCACTGACGGTCTTGAATCTCGATTTTTTTAAAAGGGTTTTATCAGCAGTGAAATTGAAGGGTCTTAAACAAGATATTATCAGCAAGATTTTGATAAACTATGCTCAAACAGCACTTCAAGGTGTAGTTGTAAGAGACCTACAACTTCAAAAGGGAAATTACATAGATTTAGAACTTCAGAAGAAACAAAGAACACTTGTTGAAGCAATGGTAAGCTTGTTACCAACACAATCTAGGAAAAGCACTGTTCCTATGGCATTCCTTTCGAGTTTATTGAAGAGTACGATTGCACAGTTGGCGTCTACATCGTGTAAGACGGATTTAGAGAGAAGGATTGGCTTGCAACTAGACCAAGCAATCTTGGAAGACATACTTATTCCTTCTAGTTCTCATGGGAATAATCATAGTCCTATGTATGATATTGATTCAGTGTTGAGGATTTTCTCTACCTTTCTGAACTTAGACGAGGATGACGATGATGATGATGATACTCATTTGAGGAATCAGAGTGAGATGATGTATAGTTTTGATAGCCCTGGATCGCCTAAGCAAAGCTCGATCATTAAGGTTTCCAAGTTGTTAGACAACTTTCTTGCAGAAGTTGCGTTGGATTCAAACCTGACCCCATTCAAATTCATAGCTCTTGCGGAACTGCTGCCTGATCATGCTCGTGTTGTCACTGATGGCCTATATAGAGCAGCTGATATCTTCCTTAAGGTAAGACATTCTCTTCTTGTCGCTTCCGTCATCCCCTCACCCCACCTCCTCAAATTAAAAAAGTAAGAGGAAAATCAGCATATTTACCTATATGAAGTTGGTATATAAGATGTTCTTACTAAATTGTCACAGTAATGCATCTCCATTACTAAACATGTGTTTTTCTCCATCTAAATTTATGAATCGAAGAAAACAGATGTTTGCTAATAGCGGATGCATTATTACAAAGCGGGAATTTCAGTATATTACTTGTACTATCTTTTTTTGAAGTACAAACGGCCTGATAAACCTGGGATAACAGATAGTAGTTAGTTACTGTATTACAGGTAATTTTGTGAAGGAGTCTCATGCCAATGTTTATGGTAATTCTTGTCCATCACCAAAAACTTAACTTTCTTCATAGATTTCTGTGACCACATATGACCGATTTATAGGTCGTATTGAGTGGTAATGAAATTTTATAAAGCAAAACACATGTTGTAGAATGAAAGTTTACTACGATTGACATGAGATCTAGACTTTCTTTACAAGATAATATATAAATTAAGTACCTCTTGCACTATTAGTTACCAACTTCTAAATGGGTCGAAATTACAAATTACTTGAAGTGCTCTCAGAAACAAGGACAAAGTAAGCAAACCACCTTTAACATATTACCAGCAAGTGATTGGATCAGCTAAGGGAGTTGTAGTTTAACCAGATGTCTAGGGTGAACAAGCCCTAGGAATACAGCAACACTTAATGGGAAAGCTTTCCCACCAATTGAGCCTTTTGGACTCAAATTCAGATTAGTCGGAGTTAGGAGGCTTTGGAATACAGCAACATACACCTTTGAGGTACTATTGAACATTACTCAGTAAACTCTACATACTCCTTTCAGGTTCATCCAAATATCAAGGACTCAGAAAGATACCGACTATGCAAAACAATCGATTGTCAAAAACTCTCCCAAGAAGCATGCAGTCACGCAGCTCAGAATGAACGACTGCCGGTACAAATGGCAGTTCAAGTACTCTACTTCGAACAGATCAGGCTTAGAAATGCTATGAATGGAGGCCACAACCAGCTTTTCTTTGGATCAGTCAACGGACATCATTTCCCACAAAGATCAAGCAGTGGAGCAGGAAGTGGAGCCATATCTCCTGGGGACAATTACGCCTCTGTTCGAAGAGAGAATCGCGAGCTTAAGTTGGAAGTCGCAAGGATGCGAATGAGGTTAACTGACTTAGAAAAAGATCACGTTTCTATGAAACAAGAACTGGTAAGAACACATCCTGCAAATAAGTTGTTCAAGTCATTTACCAAGAAACTTAGTAAGCTTAATGCCCTTTTTAGGCTTAACAGTGGTAAGCCATTAGGGTCTAAGGCTACTTCAGAATCGCGATTCTTCTTCCAGAGGCGAAGGCGCCATTCTGTTGGTTGAGGATGACTTTATTATTCTTATAAATGTTCATATAAATCATAAATGTAAGTGTATAGCTATGTAGCACGGAAATTACCCGGATTTTTTAAACGAAATTTCTTTCATAAACGGAAAAATTTCACTATTCATCCATTTTGAACTTCACTAGCTAAAAGATGGCTCAGATTTCGTAAACGGGGAAACCTCATGTCTCAAACATATTCGTGCTTCATAGGTGTATAGTCAATAGTGCTAATTTTTGTCTAAATAGTGTAGATAGGTTTTTTGTGTTATTATTTTGTTACTTTTTTTTTTTTCAAATGTTGGGTGGTTTTGTGTGCCTTGAGTTAACCCTTGTGGCTTCTTTTTTTTCCCTGTGTTACTCCTATTTCATAGATGTGAGAAAATTATGTTTCAACAAATGAAAGTGTCATGAGAGGAAAAACAAAATAAGAAGTACAAGCTTTGTAATCTGAAGATCATGAAAAGTAAAAATTTGAGGTTAATTTTGGACCGTGTTCATTCACTATGTTTTTTATTAAGGGCAGTTTTAATTGCTCATCTAGCTATTCAACAACCAGTGCAATTGCCACCTTTTTTAAATTGCGACAATACTTTTACCAAATAATGTGATATGAAAAGCATACTATAAACACAATCATTGCTGATCGGAGTTGACAATTTCAATCATGTTGTTACTTGATGGTTTTTGGGTTAAACTTTACCATTGTTGAAGGGATTTGGATTTAGAAAGTGACACTCATCTAAGAACCCGATTCTAAATCCAAATTCCTTCAACGATGTATACAAACCCTCCTTTTACCTCTCCCTCCAAACAAGATATATGTATATGTATACAATATACTTTCCCGTTTGTTTTCTCTGTCTTAATCTTAGCTCTTACCCAAAAAATTATGTGGCCATATTTTATGTGGCAATTAAGCCCAATTATATTCTATGTATTTTTTTATAAAAAAAATTCTTTTTTTGTAAATGGTTAAAAGATATTTTTTTGGATTACGTAATTGCAATACATTTAACCATATTTTTACCCCTAAAAAAATATGTATAAAGTACAAATTACACTTTTTTTCCTTAAATGTCCTAATTAGGGGTGAGCACAAACCGGTCCGGACCGGAATTTGGACCGGACCGGACCGGACCAGAGATTCCGGTCCGGTCCCCGGTCCGCCGAAAATGATGATTCCGGTCCACCGGTCCGGTCCGGTCCAAACCCGGAAAATTCCGGTCCGGACCGGTTGGACCGGAATTTCTATTATTTTAGTAAAAAAAAAAAATTATATGTTAAAAAAAAATTAAAAGGCATAAAGTTATAAATTTAAAAACCTACTAATATGTATTCTTTTAGGATTATTGACATTATAATTACTAATTTTTAATGTATATAATTTATAAATATATTTAAATAAAATAACAAAGATTTTTTTTAAAAAAAAAAAATTCCGGTCCAAGAGGTCCAGGACCGGACCGGACCGGAATTTTTCCGGTCCGGTCCCGGTCCAGGAAAACCCCGGATTCCGGTCCACCGGTCCAGCCGGTTCCGGTCCGGTCCGGTCCGGTCCTGGACCGGTGCTCACCCCTAGTCCTAATGTTAACTCTCACCCAGCATATTCCATGGCTATCTTTCATGTGGCAAGCTAAGCTCAATTTTATTCTTTGACTTTTTAAAATATTATTTTTCTTAGCTTTTTTGCAAGAAGGTTATATAATTGCAATACATATAACTATACTTTTACTCCTCAAAAAAAAATATACGTATAAAGTACACTATATACTTTTCCATTTGTTTTCTTTGTCGTATAAATTTCACACAACAAATGAATAAACTACATGGCCATCTTCATGTAGCAAGTTAAGCTCTCCCACTTTGATTACCAATTGTGCAATTTAGACCCATAAATTAAAATTAAAGTAGACCTCTCATATTTTGTTTAATGTTTAATATAATTCACGTCGTGTTTTTTTTCTAAATGTTTAAAAATTAAAATTAAAATTAACCATGTAATTGTAATACGTACATTCCCAATAACTATCTTTTTACCCCATACTAATATTATGTGTGCAATACTAAATGTTATTTGGTCTAGTGGTTAAGACTTTAGTATATGTTCTTGAGGTCCCGGGATCGAACCCTATGCTACGTAATTTCTAATTTGAGGTTGAGGTGCTGGAGTAGTGGCATCGCTCTCCACCTCATATCCCTGAGGTCTAGGGATCAAACCTCATGGAACTCATTTGAGGATTTTCCCTTATCCCCCCTCAAGTGTGTCCCCTTCATCTTACCTAAAATAAAAAAATAAAAAATAAATATTATGCGTGCAATAGTGTACTTACATTCCCAATTCATTTTCTCGATCCTAATATTGCGAGGAAGTAGTATGCACATGTGTAGAGGTTGAGGTGGTGGAGTAGTGGTATCGCTTCCCACCTCATATCCCTGAGGTTTAGGGATCAAACCTCATGGGACTCATTTGATGATTTCCCCTTATCCCCCTCAAATAAGCCCCATTCATCTTACCTTAAAAAAAAATATGCACATGTGTATTAGTGTATATGTTAATCTTTTGAGTAGTATTTAGGCTCTGTTCTTACCAAGCAAGCCTTGGCCTAATGGTAAAGGTTTGGCTTTATAACTTCAAGGTCATGAGATCAACCACTAGGGGCTCTTTGGGGTGAGGTTTCCCTTACCATCCCCCCTTCCTCCAAGGAGTCTGACCTGCAAACCTGGCTGGTTATACCTGTGCGAGGTGCCAGTTCAGTAGGGTCCTTAAATTTACCAACTTAAAAAAAAATTAGGCTCTGTTCTTTTGGACTGAATTAATGAAAATTCAGTTCAGTTCAATTCAGTTCTGACAAATTCAGTTTAGTACAGCCAAATTCAACTCAGTTTAGTTTAAACAAATTCAATCTAAAAGAACATAGTCTTAGTGACTTAGTCCATTACTTACTAATATGATAAAAATAAAAATAAAAACATAAGTTTGGGACCTCATTCAATAATTATTCATTCTTATAAACATAAACTATATTTGCAGTTAGGGATGTTAGTGGGGCGGGTCAAGTAGGAGACTCGCCCCATCCCCGCCCAACAGGGGTGGAAATGGGTCCAGGTTTGGTGAGGATGGGGCGGTGATGGGGATGAAAATTGTACATGCAATGGGTGGTGGAGCGGGGTGTGGATTTGATATTATACCTGTCCGCCACGCTTCTCTCTCCTCCATCTCATACCCTTCTATCTATCAAAAAAACATATTATATATTAGAAAATTTATTTAAAAAATCCATGTATATACTTATATTATTAATAATCTTATTTTGCAAAATGTAAATTTATAATATGAGATTTGGCCCATCAGACCATCACCCATAACATGAGGAGTTGAAGACTCAAGACTAAAATCTGTCTAATTGTGGTGACTTATCAATTTTTTTACTATATTATGCTATGAAGTAGTACTGGCAGGTTGTTTGACATTTGGAAGGATAGTTGCGGGTATGAAGCGGACATAGGTATCCATGCGGGTGGTGGGGCGGGAAGTGATGGGTTTGAATACGTACCCGTTGGGGGGGGGAGTCTTGAATTTCCACACAATGGGTGGTGGGCGGGGATGGGGACGGGAATTGTATGCGGGTGTAAAGGGACCATTCTCTTCACCCGCCCCGCCCAATTGCCATCCTTATTTGCAATAACTCAATTTATGTGATTTAGACATTTAGTAAAGTTTGGTTGAATCTAAGACAAATAACTACAATATAAACTACTTAATAATCAAAGTATGACCTTCAATATATAGCAAATGGTAAGTATGTATTAAGATGCTGCTAACTTGAGTATGGTTTTAAATAATTCGAATTACAATACCGATATTTTTTTTTTTTAACAACGAGAAAACGTGCATTAATTTAAGAAAGGAAGTACAGGCTAATGCTAATACAACCACACATAAAACAAGCAAATAAAACTAAAGGAGCTGCATTTGCTCTTACAAACTCTATGAAACAAAAACAAACTATTACAAACACTGTCCAACGTAAACTTGAAGAAGGATGGGTTGAGTGTCTTGAAGAAGACCCGGTATGAGAGGGAACATGTTGAAAGACAAAAACGAGAACGATCTGCAGAAAAGGAGTGCCGCAACTCATCTAGTAGATGCCAATGCCTTCTAGACGATAAATCCCAAGGCCCTGGAACTATAATAGCTTCTTGGGATTCTACTGATTGAAGTAACAATGAAGTCACGTCCTTTGTGACTTCTGATCCTTCTGTGAGGGTCTCCAGAGTTTAGTCTCACGAGACTTAAACTCAAAATGCGCGGAGGTCGTAACTTGCCCCAAGATAAATTGGAGGGCCTCCCACAAGATGCATTTTTGAACTGTGATGACTCCGAAAGTCATCACATGAACTGGAGACGAATTCCAACAAAAAAATTCACCCGAACTAGGGATCCTAAGATCCAACTTCGCTGTCTCTAAGCCAACAGATCGAACCACAACACTTTTAATACGACAATCTCCTCTCATCAAACCCAGCACTCGAGGCTTTACAGATGCATAATTGGAACAGGAACTGGATAAATCTGAACTACAGCTAAAACACATAATGTAAACGAAACAAACTAACAGACTCCTAAACCACGCCTGCAAATACATCGTCCAACCTTCAAAAACTACACGTAGTCTTCACGTACCTAACAAATGCTTCCTTGGCAACCTAACCAAACAGACAACAACAAAAACAAGGGGGGAACGGGGAAGAGGATACTACGACTGATTTCGCTCCTAAACAGGGGGGATAGGGAAGGGGAACCTAAGAACTAACCAACTGGACACTAGACCGGGGGAACGGGGAAGGGGATACTAGGACCTAACACTCGACGAAACTCGAGAACCGGGGAACGGGGAGGGGAAGCTCAAACCGAGAAACCACCTAAACTAAACCAGGGGAATGGGGAGGGGAAGACTTGACGCCAGGGAGCAAGGGAGGGGGGTGAAGCACCGTCGTACGAAACCAGGGGATCTGGGGAGGGGGTGGAAGCAAAAACTAGGGAAAAAGGGCGACAAACCAGAAGGAGGACGAACAGGGGTGGGGGATCAGACACGACAAACGTCGGCGAGGCTAGACCGCTGCACCACCACTGGAGAAACCAGAGGACGAACACAAACTACAACAAAAAAGGCTTCAAAACACCACCGAACTAGAGCTAGCAGAGGAGGAGAAAGGGGGAGGGGCTCGACGGCCACCGTGCCAAAGCGGCGCAGGCGATCGTCGAGCCCCTGTTGGGTTACTGCGCGCTAGGGTTTCACTGGGTTGAGGGGGTTGAGAGAAAAAAAAAGCTAGGGTTTTTTAAGTTGCAACTTGGAAGCTTTACAATACCAATTACAAAGAATAAAGACATGAATTATCCTAAAAAGTTTTTAGAGAAGTGTACCTTTGTTAAAACTCCATATTCTGTTACGTTTTTAGATCATTATACCGTGAACATGAGTATAAGGACAATGTAATTAAAATAAATAATTAATATTAAATGAGAGACCCTGAGCTCTAATCTCTTTGGACATATTAAATGATCATCTTTTTTATTAAAAAATTTATCTAACAATATATGAATTTTAAAAGTATGGTAAAATTCTTGATTTTAATTATTGTAACTATAGTCAAGAAATTTTCGTTCGTTTTCATCCCTTACATACTCAAAAGTAAACTTTTGCTATCGGGCTATGTTTGCCAAAGTAATCATTTTCCTATTGATCTATTTAAGTGGTCACTAATATCATTCAAATCTTTGTTGCAAATTTAGATCTTTATTAGACCGTTTTCATTTAAATCTATTGTTTATCTGCTTTGCTCCCCATATAAGTATTCTACTCTAGATCCTTCTAATTAATATTATACATGTAATTTAATTGATGCTTGCATAGTAATAATTGATATATATTACTATCTTTTTGAAAGTATAACAATTGAAACTAATGGAAAACATGGCATCAATGTAATTTTCGTTGATTTCAAATGTAATTCATACCACTAAAAAATTAGATGCTTTATGTTTATTATTTAGAAAAAGGAATTTTCTAACCTATGCCATATGGCATAGGTTAAGAGCATCAAAAATCATATATAAGATATCGTTATACAAAAATATTGCAAACTAACTGATTTGTCATATTCATATATAGTTTTTAGATGCATTTAGTTGCATTTTAGAGCATTTAGATTCATATTTAGGTTCATATTGCATTATATTCTTAAGTTATGTTATTCTGCTCCTATTCGGTATTTTTTTTGTTTTTGAAGAATTTCAAGTAATAAATACATATTTGGAGTATGATTAGCCAAGCATGAGGATTAGGAGCATTTGGATGAAGGTACATTGCATAAGGATCGTTTGGATATCTTATAGTACGAGTTTGAGCGAAAACAAAGTGGAAAATCGTTAGTAAAAATGTGAAAAAGGAGTCACGTCTACTCACCTGATCATAATTTTTTATGTGCTTCTAATAATTGAATAATTCAAGTGTATTTGGAAACTAGACTTAAAGATCTTTCCAACTATAGGTGGCACTTCCCGAGGAGACTTCTAATCAAGAAGTTATTCTTTTTGGAAGTTCAGGTTGTTTCTGCAGGAATCTGCTACCGTACGCGCGGAACATTGATTTCGCCCATTTAATAAATATTTCGACTTTCCTTATCTCGTAACTTACTTTCCTAGTCATATTAGGTTACTTAGTATTATTTATATTAGGAACCCTAACTCTCTACTCTCTCACATTATATTTATTCGTAGTTTAGTTCACTAGTGGAAAAAAATCCCTACTGATCAGTTTTAATCGGGCTTAACTGGTCCCGAATTGGAACGAACTAGTTGGATGCGGATCCACTGATCCGATTCAAAATCAGATTAGTTGACACTTAACTGATCCGGTTTGGAGCATAAAACCGGATCAGTTAGGTAAGGTAACTTATCCGGTCTTAAGCAACAACCGAACCAGTTAATCCCATGTTGAATTAAAAAAAAAAAAGGTTCCATCCATAGACCCTAAACTGAACCAGCCAAAATTCTTGCAAAAAATAAATAAACATTAGCAATTTCTGAAGCCAGAAATGGTACGAAGTGATTGCCTGATTATTATCATCAGATACCAAATAAAATATACAAAAACACATAACGAAGGAGAAATTGAAGATAAAAAGAACGCAACAATGATGATTTTTTCATCAAAGCGAACGTAACGAAATCAAAACAAAACGAATCACCAAGAAACCCATACAGTTCATCAAAATGAAACGAAATCAACAAGATATTACAAAAACAAATTTAGAAATTCATGAATCAACAAGAAACCCTTACATCAAATTTATTCCACAAAATAAAATGAATATACCTAAAATACGAAAAAAAAATAAACAATCACAAACAATTGAGGATCAGCTAAACCTAAAGCATTACAAGTAAAAAAAAAATTACAAGAAAAAACTAAAAAGTGATAAAAACTGAATCTCGAATGAACCCTAGATCTGGATGAAGCAGCAACAACAACGACAACGAACCCTAGATTCCAGCGATGAGAGGAGAATTCGTGTAAGTCAACCTTAGATTCAGCGACGACCACAAAATTTGCAAAGGTGACGAGAAGAAATCCCACCGGCGTGCGTTGACAATATCTGGTGGTTGTTCGTGGCAGTACGTTGATAGCTCTGTGGTAGTTCATGATGATTTTTTCATTTTTTTCATCTTTTAGAGAAGAGCACAGAGAAGGTGCATTGAGAGAAGAGGTGTGCCTTTTAGGGTTTGTGGGTGGTGGTGTTGACATCAGGAGCGTTGAGAGGAGTAGAGAGGAGATAGAAGAGAGGAGATAGGAGAGAGGAGAGAGAGTAGAGGAGTGAAGGCTGACTGCTAAGGGAGAGAAGAGACGGGTGAGAAACCTTAAGTGAGAATAGAGAGGGAAGGACAAGTGAGCTCAAATCAAAGGGGTTCGAGCTTTTAATAAAAGCCCAGCCCTAACTGATCCGAACTCTTTCCCCACCGGATCAGTTAGCGAGTGAGCAAAGGAAAATCAAGCTAGGTTTAATTTTAATGAAAGTCCAGCCTATTAATTGATCCTGGCCTTTATCCAACCTGATCAGTTGAGCTTAACTGATCCGATTTAGGATAAACCGGATCAGTTTTTTTTTGTGTCATCATTGGTGTTTTTTCAACTAGTGGTTTTATCTTCTTTTTCTCTCTAGCATTTGAGTAAACCCTAGTTTTTCTAGTTCTTCATTAATTCACAAGTTCTATTAGTTTTTTTTTTTCCTTGATTTCTTTAATTATGTTTTTCTTTGTAGACTTTGATTTTATTATTAACAAATATTTATTTCATGATTGATTAGTTTTAATATCTAGGATTTGGGAGTCCATGTTTATATACTATGAATCTTGATTGATGTTATTGATGGTTTGATTTTGTCATTGATATCTCTAATTGATTACTGTTTTATTGTTAATCTTGCAACCTAATCAATTGTTTGATTAAATCTTGCTAATAAGAGTTAGAATTAAAAGATTGACTTTTAGAGGCTTACCTACGATTAGCAATTCTAATTATGTTAGTGACCATAATGCATATGTTGAATTAAGAGTGTTTAGACCCGACTAGGGGTGTTAATGAGCCAGGGTGGCTAGCAAACTATTCGAGCTCGGCTAGGTCAAAGCTCGGCTCGAGAGGGCTCGACTCGAGGTCGGGATCGGCTCGAGACCTAAATGAGCCAAGCCTGCGCCTCCTTAAGTTCGGCTCGAAAGTTCGTGAACAAGCTTGAAACCATTTTCGATAATATTTATGTAAGATATTAATGTCCCACATCGACATAAAAGGTAAACATCAACCTTATTTTCTCTATATTTCTTGTCTGAATATGTCTTATTTATATTGTTGGACTATTTATGAAATCTTTCATTTGTGTATATAACATTAGCCCTAAATTAATTAATTTAATCATTTTTATAATTATGTATATATAAATATTTGAAGACATTAGAAGTTAGAACAAGTGGCAGCAACATGTTTACAAATGTAAAAAAAACTTGCAGCAAATCATCCTAACTTAGTGGTGTCAGAAACAGATATGATCGCTGGGTCAACCTGATATCAACCTGACTTGAACCTGGTTCGATCTGTGAGGGTCAGTCCTCAGACCTGACCGAAGCCTGACCTGGGATTACCCATACCTGACCGGCACTCGGCAAGATCATATTCTGACCTGATCACACAGACCTGCATTCAAACCCGAACCTGACCTTAACCCAACCACATATTAACCAAAACCCGACTAGACCCAGTAAATACCCGATTTGTTTATGACCAACCCGAATTCAACCATAATTCCTGGTAACTAGATAAATCAAATCTGTCTTATTTGATCCAATTTTTCAAACCAACCTATTTGGACGACTAAACCCCACAAAATTACTAAAATCCAATTATTATTTTATATTTACAAAATCATTTAGATATATTAATTTTATCTTTTACTAAATATATACTATATCATTTCCTTATAACTATTTATAAATTGGTACTGTTTATAATTGATATAGTATGAAAGAGAGGCAAATGATTTTCTTTCACTCTTGTATTGACAAGTGAATATAAACCTATTAGACTTATCACTATCAAATTAAAATCAAACCAAAATAATTACTTGAATTAACCATAAACCTTACTTAAATGAACCATCGAATATCACTTGAATTAACTAACTAAATATCAAAAAATTACAGAAAAATAATGATAAAAAGCCAACGAAAATAACATCAAAAAGACACAAAGAAATAAAAATGAAATACAAAAAAAAAATCTGAATATAAACAAAAAAAAATTAAACTAAAATACAAAAAAATAACAAAAATACATAGAAAATAACAAAAATACACACAAAATACACCACTCCAACAACCACAAAAACAACAGCAACAAAGTGAAGCGAGAAGGGAGGCTGGCCGCGCGAGCTGTAGCAATGGAAAATTCAAAGAAGACAAAAAAGAGCTGCAGTAGTGATTTTCTATGCTAGAAATTGGCCTATAATTCTTAGCTACAACACCCTTACTGTACTATGTAGTTGCTGAGGTCAGTGATCCCGTTGCTTCTGCCAAGAAACAAGAGCGCAGTTGACAATTCAAAGAAGAGAAAGAAGTCTTGACAATTCCGAGTCCGAAGAGGAGGAAGACCAAGAGAACAATGATGACAACAGTGATGATGGAAGTGAAGAAGAGGCGGAAAATGGAAAGATAGACAAGAGGCAACGAGGTGGGAAAGCTGCAGGTAGAGGTCGTGGAAGTGGAGGGATGAAAGCTCCGGCTGAGAGGACTGTGAAGGAATATGTCCTTAGACATCACGACAATTACTAAATATAAAAGGAATTATTATAGAGATAATTAATTACGTTAGTTTAGTAATCACATTTACTTGCTAGAGAATGAATGTTGGTTAGTAGAACAATATTGATTGAACCTACAACTAAGTTAACCTAATCCTATGAGGTCACACATTGTAGTAACTAATTGAAGTAAACCGGCCAATAGGAGAAATTAGGGTTAGGTTAGGTCTCTTTCTTATTTTATTCTCCTACTATTATAAAAAGTTATAATAGGAGAGAGGAATAGAACGTTCAATTTGACAGTAACTTTCAAACTGAAAAGAAAGAGAAAAACCCTATTATTTACCTTTGGAAAATCCGGCCACCCTCCCTAAAAAGCAAGAGAGTGAAATCTGTTCATCCTCTTCCGTTCTAGCAAACGTGGGAATTCAATTGGTGCTCGTGGACTAAGTCGAGGGACATCAATTGCTGTTCTTTGATCTCTAGCACTTGCAATCCGGTGGAAAACACGCTACAAAGGTTGTACATTCTTTTCCTTATAATATGATTCATATTTATGTTATGCATGCGATCTTGTGATAGATGTTAGGAAATTTGTTTCCTGAAATTCCGCTACATGCATCTATATGTTTCTACAGTGGTATCAGTTTTGCCTAATTTATAATATTCATATGATCATATAATTGTATGCAAATTATTATTTTTATTCAATTAAGGGATGATTTATTTATGGCTTGAATTTGCGTAATTGATATTTGATATTAATTGATTGGAAATTGTAAATAATTGATTTAATTGTGATTTATGCTCAAATATTTTTATTAAGGTCCGAATTTTTAATATGAGGGACGAAATAAATTGTTTAATTCACTCTAAAATTTTCGGATTTTTATAAATGTTTTTGTTAGATTTAAAATTATTTATGTTTAATTCGATTAATCATTGAAATAATTTGTTAACAATTAAAGATTTGATTTTTAATTTGCTAAATAAATCTAATGTTCATCACCCACATATATATAGAATAATATGATGGCTAAAAATAATTTGATTATTTTTCCCACTAATTTTCGAATTTTATCATATTATTTATGAATTTTGGTTAAATTTTATGTTTAATTTGATTATTCATAAGATTTAAGGATAACAATTAAAATATTTGTTTTTTTTGTTATGATAATTCATTAGATTACCCTAAAAATTATTTTTGATTTTTTTCGGAATTGAAATGTTAATTTTCTGAATTTTTCGGATATAATTTGTTTTTTGCCCTAATTTTGAATTTCTTGTTAGATTTAATGTTTAATATAGATTGAGCATTAAAAATCTAATCTTAACAAATTTAAAATTTTGTTTGAGTTTGTTAAGTGATTCAGAATTTTTGCCATAATTTTCAGTTATTAAAACCTAATTAAATCCTAAATCTTTAAATAAATTGTTTATTAAAGATTAAATGGAAAATTTGTAAATTGTTACAAAATTCAAAGAATTTGCCCACCATGGCTGGGTGGCACCACCTGCATCGGTGAAGCCACGGTGGAGGGCAGAGTTGAGTCGGCGGGTTTAGGGGAAGGGGCGGCGCGCGAGGTGGCGGCCTTGCTGGCTGGGTTAGTCGGCGCGACCAGTCGAGTTTGCTCGCGGTGGTCTGGCCGGCAGTGATGACTGCTGGCCGGTGCCGTGAGATGGGTGTGCAGTGCTGGCGTTTTGCTGGCGGGGAAAGGGGTTGGCAGTCATTGTGCTGCTAGCCTCGTGAAGTTTTATGGGTGTTGAAGTTTGGCTGTTGACTGGCAGCCTTGTGCTGCTGGTCAACGATCAAAAGTCAACGCTTAATTAATAATAAAAAAAAAAATTGTTTTAGGAAAATCTGATTTTCTAAAGTTGAAAATCCAAAAGTTTCCTATTTTGCAAATTTGTGAATAATAATGATTATTGCCATGTTTAAATGAGTAATTGAATTAAAATAATAAAGTTTCCTAAATAATTTCTAGCTTAAATTTGTTAAGTTTTATAATTATTATGGAAAGTTGTATTTGCTTATTAATTGTTAATAAGTAAATAGATTGTGTTTATTTTATTTGATATTATAAATGCGTGGATGTTTAATGTAATATGTATGTTATTATATTTTGCACGTTGTGACTAGTATGGCCCAAAACTAGGATAGAAAATACGATCTGCGCATCGTTAAATTTTATGTAAATCAAATACGATCTGCGTATCGTTTGTTTTTTTGTAATTTAAATTTCAGTTATTTAAATTATAAATGATATGTAATCAAGAATGAAGTTCCATGGAGAATCAAGGGTGGAGATCCATAAAGATTCAAGGAGGAATTCATGAAGATTAGTTTTCCTAGGTTTAGGGGCCGTACTAGGATCACTTTTAATTATGCTTATATTTATTTATGCGTTTAACATGTTTAAATGCTTGTTTAAGTTTATATGTTTGGTTATTTATGTTATGTGGTTCACTTTTAATTAACCAACATAGTAAACTTAGGTCCCCAACATGTAATATTGAGTTTAATTGCTTTTCCAAACAACACCTATAACGCCTTAGATAGTGAGTAATAGGTTCTGCCAAAGCAGGGTGTTGCTCATTTTATCCGAGGATAGTAGAGTAGGTTTTTGAAACTTACATGTTAATGTTTGGTTTAACTCAACAAAATCATCAAAAGACAAAGTTTTGGGTTTTGAAGCTAAGAGATAGGAGTAAACAAGGAGTTGTTAACCCGTCTACCAAGAATTATAATTAGTTATAATTAGTAAAGTGTTTACTTATAAATTGAAGGCAGGGCCAAAGTCCGTTTGATTGTAGTGGGAGGGGATCTTGGTGTTTCTTTATTCAATAGGGGACTCTTATTTTGAATAAAGGGTAGTAGTTAATTGAAATTTGTTTAATTGTTGCTTTCTTGATAAACATTGATTGAATCTTGCTTTATTATTCTTTTGTTGTAGTTATTATGTCTGGTTCAAACAACAAAAACCACCCCGATTTTAATTTGCGCTATTTACTCGAAAAGGACAAACTAACTGCACATAACTTCCTAGAATGGGAAATGGCTGTGAGAATCGTTCTCAGAGCTGAAGGAAGGGAAAGTGTTCTTGATAATCCTCTCCCTGAACCCCTGCTAGACACTGCTACTCCAGCTGAAAGGAGAGAAAGACAAACCATTGAGGCAAATTTTGTGCAAGTAGCATGTTTGATGCTTGCTTGCATGGAACTAGAATTTCAAAAACGTTTTGATGGTCTGGACGCCTATTCCATCCTCCAACAGCAGAAAACTATGTCTCAAAAGAACGCGAGGCTGGAGAGGTTTAAAACTCATTGTAAGTTGCTGGAGTGCAAGTTGGGAAAAGGAAAACTCGTTGGTCCGCATGTGTTCAATATGATTGGACATCTTCAGATCATGGAAAAATTGGGCTTCCCTTATCCCCTAGAACTAGCAACTGATATTGTGATCAAATCCTTGCCTGAAAATTTTCAAAACTTTCAGTTGAATTTTTACATGCAAGGAGGGGAGGCTACCTTGCAAGAGCTGCATGGTATGCTTACTCAGGCTGAAAGGAGCTTGCCGGCTGAACCTGAATATAGGGATGTTCTAATGGTTAGGAAAGGCAAGCAATTCAAGAAAAAGGGGGCACCTCTGAAGAAGAACAAGGGCAAGGTTGTTGCCACTGATGATACTTCTAAGCCAAAGGCCACTCCTAAGGCAAAAGTAGCAGCACTACATGAGTGCTTCCACTGCCATAAGATTGGCCACTGGAAGAGGAACTGCCCCAAGTATTTGGACGATTAGAAGAGTGGTGCTTCAACTTCAGGTATTTATGTTATGGAGATTAACTTATCTACTTCTACTTCATGGGTATTTGATACTGCGTGTGGATCTCACATTATTTGTAATGTGCAGGCACTAAAAAGAAGTAGATCGTTGAGCAAAGGAGAAGTGGATCTCCGCGTGGGCAATGGAACACGAGTTGCTGCTTTGGCTGTAGGAGATTGTAGTTTACTTTTACCTTCTGGTTTAGTATTAGAACTTCATAATTGTTATTATGTTCCAACTATTACCAAGAATATTGTTTCGATTCCAGTTTTGGATTCAGAAGGTTTTTCATTTCAAATTAAGAATAATTGTTGTTCTGCTTATTTGAATGATTTATTCTATGTCTCATCTAAGTTATCAAATGGTTTATATGTGCTAGACTAAGAAACCCACATCTATAACATAGACAGCAAGAAACCTAAACCAAATGATTTGAACCCGACATACCTATGGCATTGTCGATTAGGCCACATAAGTTCAAAGCGTATTGAGAAGCTTTATAAAGATGGAATTCTCAAATCATTTGATTTCGAATCATTTGACACTTATGAGTTTTGCTTAATGGGGAAAATGACAAAGTCACCTTTCACAAGTTCAAGTGAAAGGGCCAATGACCTTTTAGCCCTCATACATACAGATGTGTGCGGACCCGTGAGTACGTTGGCTAGGGGAGGGTACAGTTACTTCATTACTTTTACCGATGATGTGAGCAGATTTGGATTTGTTTACCTCATGCGGCATAAGTCGGAATCCTTTGAAAAATTTAAGGAATTCCAGAATGAAGTACAAAACCAACTTGGGAAGAAAATTAAGGCATTACGATCCGATCTTGGTGGTGAATATTTATCTTAAGAATTTGGTGATCATTTGAAGGATTGTGAAATACTTTCACAATGGACTCCACCAGGAACACCACAGTTAAATGGCGTTTCTGAAAGAAGGAATCGAACTCTACTTGATATGGTTCGATCCATGATGAGTCTTGCTGATCTTCCTATTTCATTCTGGGGATTTGTGCTTGAAACAGCGGCATTCACACTTAACAGAGCACCATCCAAAGCAGTGGAAAAGACACCATATGAAATGTGGACTGGAAACGTTCCAAAATTGTCTTTTCTAAGGGTATGGGGTTGTGAAGCCTATGTAAAACGTTTACTTTCTGATAAGCTTTCACCCAAATCCGATAAATGTCTCTTTGTGGGTTACCCAAAAGAGACTAAGGGATACTACTTCTACAACCAAAGCGAAAACAAAGTCTTTGTTGCTCGTAATGGTGTCTTTCTGGAAAAGGAGTTTATTTCCAGAAAAACAAGTGGGAGAAATGTATATCTCGAAGAAATTCGAGATGAGCAACAAATGGATGAGGTTAACACCTCATCAGAGGCGGCCCGACATGAAAATGCTTAGGAGGTGGTGCATTCAATTCACGTACCTCCTACCGTCCCACTTGGAGATATTCCGTGCGAAGTCACTCAACCTAATGAGGTAGAAACTTATTTTGTTGTTCCCCAACGTAGGTCTAGTAGGACCATCATTCCGCCAAAGAGATATATTGATTTCCTTTTGACTGAAAGTTCTGAAATAACGATTTTAGAATCAGAAGAACCTACTAGCTACAAAGATGCTTTGGAGAGCCAAGACTCCGAAAGATGGCTTGAGTCCATGAAATCTGAAATGGATTCCATGTCTGAAAATCAAGTATGGGACTTGGTTGATTTGCCTGATGGGGTAAAACCCATTGGATGTAAATGGATTTTCAAGTTGAAAACATACAAGGATGGAAACATTAGTGTTTTCAAAGCAAGGTTGGTGGCGAAAGGTTTCAAACAAATTCATGGTATTGACTATGATGAAACCTTCTCACCAGTAGCCATGCTGAAGTCCATTAGGATAATCCTTGCGATTGCTGCCTTTCATGACTATGAAATATGGCAGGTGGATGTCAAAACCGCTTTCTTGAATGGGTTCTTGAAAGAGGATGTGTACATGACACAACCTCAAGGTTTTGAAGATCTAAAAAATCCAGGGAGGGTATGCAAGCTTAAGAAGTCCATTTATGGACTAAAGCAAGCATCAAGGAGTTCGAACCTCAGATTTGATTCGGCAGTCAAGAAATTTGGCTTTCTCAGAAATGAAGAGGAATCTTGTGTATACAAGAAGTTAAGTGGGAGTAGTATTACTTTTCTGGTCTTGTATGTGGATGACATACTTCTCATAGGAAATGATAAGACCATGCTTGAGTCAGTCAAGGAATGGCTTAAAAATTGTTTCTCTATGAAAGACCTAGGAGAGGTAGAGTACATATTCGGAATAAAGATCTATAGAGATAGATCGAAAAGGCTAATTGGGCTCAGTCAGGAAACTTATATTGATAAGGTTCTTGCAAGGTTCAAGCTAGAAAACTCCAAAAGAGGTTTCATTCCCATGCAACATGGCATTGCACTTGGCAAGACTCAGTGTCCTTCGAGTCCTAATGAGGTCAAGCGTATGAGTAATGTTCCCTATGCTTCTGCTGTAGGATCCATTTATGTATGCCATGATATGCACTCGATCGGATGTTGCATATGCTTTGAGTATATGCAGTAGATACCAGTCAAATCCAGGAGATGCGCACTGGATTGCAGCGAAAAACATCCTTAAGTACTTGCGAAGGACTAAGGATAATTTTTTGGTTTATGGTGGAGATGATGAGTTGGTTGTTACTGGATGCACCGATGCAAGCTTCCAGAGTGACAAAGATGATTTTCGATCGTAATCTGGTTTCATATTTTGTCTCAATGGAGGAGCTGTGAGCTGGAAGAGCTCTAAGCAGAGTACCATCGTGGATTCTACAACGTAGGCCGAGTATATTGCGGCGGTGATGATGCAAAGAAAGGAAGCCGTTTGGATCAAAAAGTTCATTGGTGAGCTTGGTGTAGTTGCTAGCATTGAGAATGGCATTGAGTTGTATTGTGACAACAATGGTGCCATTGCTCAGTCTAAGGAACCCAGATCGCATCAAAGGTCTAAACATGTGCTCAGGAAATTCCATCTCATTCGAGAAATCGTTGGTAGAGAGGATGTGAAAGTAAGCAAGGTTCATACTGAGGATAACGTAGCAGATCCTCTGACTAAACCGCTTGCTCAACCTAAGCATAAGTGTCATACTAGGTCTATGGGGCTTAAGCATATGGCAGAATGGCTTTAGGTTGTTTACTTCATGTTTACAATTGTAAAGACATTTATTATGCTTTGAAATGTTTATCAATAAAATTCCGTTCTTATTTAATTGTTTGGTTTAGTATTAAATAAAATGTCTAAATAATTTGTGTTTTCAAATAGGATTATCGAAAACGTTTTGATATTGGAACCCTATAAAGTGAACTGAAAATCACAATTTATTTAAAGTCCCTAGTCTAAATCACTAAATTGGACACAAGTGATTTATTTAAAAGACTCGTATATAATTAATTGATAGCGCAGTTCCATGAGCTATGGAGACATAGAGATGTCTAATTGATTATATGGATGTATAGTTGATACATTGAGACTTGACCTAATTAGATTCTTAAAGTAGAATCGAACTACTATATTTAGTGGATTCCTTAGACATGAGTATGGCTTAATAACCACAACATAATTAGTTTAACTTTGACATTGTTAAATGCCGCGTCGTAAAAGGAGGTTATAAAGGCAGTGATCAGGTGGGCTAAGAATTGAGTGGGAGTTATGGTCATACAAGAGTGGATAAGTCCTCCTATTAAATAGGAATGGTGTTTGGGCCTCTTGATGAGCGAGAACTCGAAAATTGCATGGCCATGCAGAATAGGATTAAAGAGTTAATCCTTATTTGAGCAGTTCGAACTCAGCGATCAAGGAACATAAATTTGAGAATAACATGGTGTTGTCAAATTTGGCATTAAGTGACTTAAGGAATTTAGCATTGCGCTCTTGTCTTCGGACAAGTGGGAGATTGAAGGAATATGTCCTTAGACATCCCGGCAATTACTAAATATAAAAGGAATTATTATAGAGATAATTAATTACGTTAGTTTAGTAATCATATTTACTTGCTAGAGAATAAATGTTGGTTAGTAGAACAATATTGATTGAACCTACAACTAAGTTAACCTAATCCTATGAGGTCACACATTGTAGTAACTAATTGAAGTAAGGAAACCGGCCAATAGGAGAAATTAGGGTTAGGTTAGGTCTCTCTCTTATTTTATTCTCCTACTATTATAAAAGGTTATAATAGGAGAGAGGAATAGAACGTTCAATTTGACAGTAACTTTCAAACTGAAAAGAGAGAGAAAAACCCTATTATTTCCCTTTGGAAAATCCGGCCACCCTCCCTAAAAAGCAAGAGAGTGAAATCTGCTCATCCTCTTTCATTCTAGCAAACGTGGGAATTCAATTGGTGCTCGTGGACTAAGTAGAGGGACATCAATTGCTATTCTTTGATCTCTAGCACTTGCAATCCGGTGGAAAACACGCTACAAAGGTTGTACATTCTTTTCCTTATAATATGTTTCATATTTATGTTATGCATGCGATCTTGTGATAGATGTTAGGAAATTTGTTTCCTGAAATTCCGCTATATGCATCTATATGTTCCTACAGATGGCGGTGGTGGTGGTGGTGGTGGTGGTGGTGGTGGTGGTGGTGGTGGTGGTGTAGAAAGAGGGTGAGAGGAGTCAGGGGAGAGAGATGGAAAGAAGGAGGCTGTGACTAAGGAATGAGGATGGGAGGAGAGTGAGGGAGGGTTTAGAATTAGGGAGGTAACTTAATTCAATGGTTGGATTTCCATCTTTCTCAAATCAATGGTCTTAATTCACAATCCATGATATTATTTTTTGACCAATGAGAATAGAGAGTGGTCAATCACATAGATTACTAACTTATTCAATGGTTGGATTTTCATCTTTCTAAAATCAATGGCCTTCAAAAAAAAATCAATGGCCTAAACTACTAATAAACTAGTATTGTTTTTTGATATTATTATGATTTGAGTATGCTAAATTTCTAATTCTAATATTATTAGTTTAGTAACTTTATAAATTAGTAGTATTATTAGAAATTAATAGAAATTATAAACTTTCGAAATTAAATTAGTATTATTGATTTTTAAGAAATTATTATTCTAAATTTATAAATTAAAAATATGTGAACATGTTACATGCGGCGATTAGGGATTAATTTAATGCTAACATGTAAGACGTAACACAATCACAGTTAATCGATTATTGCCGATGGCCCGATATTAGGATTTAGGACTTAATGTCTTAATATATAATTACATTTAGAATTTGACTTATGTCTTATTGTTGATACTTGTTATTGTGTTAACTTTGTAATATCACTAGTATGTTATCATTTTATCAATTATCAATTAATTAGTATTTTTGTACTTAGTAACAATTAACAACTAACAAGTTAGTGAATTACTGAGTTAATAGGTCTACGTCAGTAACTGACTAAGTGCTAAGTTACTATATGATTGTTAACAGGGTATTATGTAGTAAGTACTTATTAACTTTTGGCTTATGGTAGATTAACCTTGTTATTAACAAATTAACTTCTTGATTTTGATTTTTAACAAGTTAGGATTTTAGAAAGAATCGGAGAAGTTGGGATTCTAGTAAGATAACCGAATGTTCACACAAGTTGATTTGACTTAATCGTTTGATGATTGATCATTAGTGACTTTAATGTATATTGTTTAATTATATACTTCATTGGAGTAACACATAAATGCAATAAGCCATTAGCTAATAATCTAAGTATTAGTTTAGTAACTTTATTCATTTATATAAAGTTGTTATGTTTATTATTATTGTACAACATATGAACCCTCGTTATAATCGCTTAGTCCTCATATGAACCGTAGTTATAAATATATGATTGTCATTTTAGCTTCAAACGGAATCCCTTCTCGCTGGAGAAATAATGGCGAAGAGCAAAGGAGGAGAGTTAGAGGGAACTGAGGAGGAGATCTTAGAGGGAGGGTCGGCCATCGAGGGAGGCATAAGAGAAATGTTGGGGTCAACACACGCTTCATTTATACCTAACAATGTTAGGGTTTCTAAATTTAATCTCATCCATTGGATCCAAATCATCAACGGTTGAGATTAGATCTCATCTTTTTTTCCCTCTTTTATGTTTCAATACATAATTAATGGTTAGATTTTAATCCTTTTCAAATCAATGGTTCTAATTCATGATCCATGATATCATTCTTTAGCCAATAGAAAAATAGAATAACCTAGCACATGGATTGATGACCTAGCACATGAATTGATAATATTATATTTTTATAATCTTAGTAGTTGTTGTCTTGGTTTAGTAACTTACAATATTTACTAATTAGTCATTTATTATTATTTTATTATAATTTAAAATTTTAATTATCTTTATTGAAATTATTATTAGTATTATTTAAGTATAACTATCGTTTATTAATTAGCATAGTATTATTATTTAAGTACTCATGTTCTTATTTGTATTACTATTGTTATATATTGGTAGCATTGTTACTATTACTACTACTACTATTACTACTACTACTACTACTATTATTATTATCATCATCATCATTGTTTTATGTTTATTATTATTATTATTGTTCTCATTATCATCACAAGTATTTACAAACTTATATATCAATCATAATGCTTATAATAATAAATCATTTATATACCCCTCAAAAAAAACTCATTTATATAAAGTTTGGCATTGATCGTATACTCGTTATTATTGTCGTTGGTTATAATATATAATATTAAAACATATGAAGAGTCATTCTACTCCTTTACTCATTAGAGTGGTTTTACGCAATTGATTATTCGAAATAAGAGTTGACTAAGAGAATACACTAAACATCACGGTAATCAATATAGTATTTTTATTGGTTTTTCGTTGTCATCTATATATTTATCGCACACACACATATGTATATATATGTCGATCATAATACTTTTATTAATATGATTCGTTTACAAAATCCATAACAAAATCAAGATGGCCCGATCAGGAGTTACCCGAAGTTGAATTGACGTTCAATAGCGAATGGACTCGATGTTTCACAATGATCGAATAAGGTCACTACTAATTCAACCCGAGCACATTTGGCTTAACTCAACCGTACATGAAACCTAAATACGACCTGTGCAAACCCGGCAAAAAAATGTTAACGAGGGATCATACCCGGGAATGGATCGACTTGTAAATGGAACGCTCAGACCTGTTCGGCACCCGGGAATCCCATGATTCAAATGTGTTCGACCCAGTTGAACAAAACCTGACCAATCATGACCTGGGGCACTGACAATCAGAATCCTGACCTGTTCGGGTCTGACCTGGTTCGCTGTGGGTATACCCAGAACCTGTTTGAGAACCTGTTTTGACACTACTATCCTAACTCCTACGTAAGCTTTGATGTGTTCTATTGTTGGAGTTGCGAAGTCCCACATCGCTAAGGTATCAGGCAAGGAGTGAGCATGATGTTTTAAAAGGCATACGGGAGGAGAAGGTCATAGAACAAGTGGCAGTTGGGCCTAACTTATTTAGTGGGCATGATTATTTGCTTCTATAGTAATTTAAAGTTTGGCAAAATTATGTTTGGCGGTAATATATACCAAAAGCCTGATATATATGTTATGTTGAACTTTTTTTATATTTGAAAATTTTAGTTTTCGAGTTGAGCTCTGAGCCCAACTTGGATTTGTTCCTTTCGAGCTCGAGCTGGGCCTAAACTTGTGAGCTCGACGAGCTTCGAGCTCGAGCTGAGCTGTACTTCAACCATTCTCGAGCCGAGCCGAGCCTATACATATTCGGTCTCGGTTCGGCTCGTTAACACCCCTACACCCGACCATAGGGTTAACAATTGCTCTAGATATTTGACTAATTAAATTGACGATGGTATTTTGATAGATTATATATATAAACATGGTGAACCATTACCCGAGATATTTTTAGTTTGATTTTCGTATATTATTAGCTTAGAATTAATTCTTATATTTCTAATCTTTTTAGTTTTTCCATAATTTAGAAGCTAAATTAAAACGACCATCTCTCTGTGGATTCGATCCTACTTACCCTACTACATTGTCAGGACGTTCTGCTAGGAATTATTTTTGACAGGTGTATGACAACCTATCAAATTTTGGCGTCATTGCTGGGTTGATGGTATAGTTTTATTTAGTGTTTATTGTTGGTGAGACTAAACTGTATATATTTTTTTTCCTTTTGTAAATAGTTTTATTTCTTATTCTTTTTTTATCTTTTTCATATCATGCAGTCATGCTATTTTGATGATGGGGATAATTCTTTTGCTAGGCAACATAGTCATAATTCTTGCGATTCTCATGTTTACAGTTTTGATACATCGTATTAAAAAATACTCCAAATTTTTGCATGAGTTCTCATGAATTACCTTATATGTTATTTGAACCCCATGTATATGATAGTAATTCTAAGTGTTCAGGAAATACTATCATAGACTTGGTGATTTTATTGGTCCTAATCATGGAATTGAACTGTGGGATATTTGCCTAGTGATTTATGAGGGGTTAAATGAAGAGACTAGGATGGTGGTAGAATCTATGTCTAATTCATCTTCTAGACCTATTATTTCACCCCCAAACTTACATGATACCACTTCCTTATTGTTCTAATTGTCGGTCTAATTCTCATGATATTTCTTCGTGTGATGTGACATTAATAAATGGCTTTGACCCCTCTTCCCAATTTGAATGTCAATTTGATCAAAATTCTAGCACTAAACCGTTTATTTATGATGATCATGAGGGATGGATAATAAATGAGAGCTATTAGGATAATGAAAAGATTGAGAAAAAGACCAATGTGATGGATGTTTTGCAGGAGGGAGGAAGAAACCATGGTCGAAATTTCCTCTTTAGTGGAAAGTCAAGTTGAGAGTGATATGATTCATGAGTCTTTCTTGATTCCACCTGTTGTTTTTGAGCCTTGTGTTTCCTTCTCTAAAACACTTGACCTTATTCCTTGTTCCCCTGTATTATATCCTCCATCGTTCTTTCTTTCTCCTATCTTGAATGACTCTTATGATCATGTAACAAATGTAAACTTAATTTCTTTTATTCCTTTTTACTTTGTGATTGTTTATTTTTTTTATTCTTATATATTCATTTTATTTTGTGGAATAAATTTGATGTAAGGTTCTTCTTGATTCATGAATTTCTAATTTTATTTATATTAGCCTCGTGTTGTAACTAATGTAAACTTAATCACAAACAATTAAGGACATAATTTCTTTCTTTCTTCTTTTTCTTTTATTTCTTCTTTTTCTTTTCTACCTACTTTGTGTTAATCTGTTTTTTTTTCTCTTTTTACTTTTTTTTTTATTACTTTTTCACAATTCACACCAAATTTTATTACATTATTTTTCAATCAATGATTGTTGTAGGATTCTTTTACGTAGAAATTGGTTCAAGTTGGTCTTCAAGAAGCAATGCAATGTGATTTTTTTAAACTTATTTGACACTTCAGTTGGGTAATATGTCTTAGTATTCTATCTCGTTGATGTTGTTAATGTTCCTTTGAATTTTTTCTTGGATTTTTGTTTGTTTTGCTATACTTGTTGAGTTCTTATGACTACATTGATATAATTCTTTCACTATTGGCCCTTGTGTGCGGCAACAGTGGTGGATTGTGGTGTTTGCGGGAATGCTCAATGATTTGATGATTGTTTGATTAGTTTTCGTTACTTTTCTGATCTTGGTTCTTGTAGTGAGGACACTGCATATTCTAGCTTGGGGGAGGGATATTCTATCCTTTATTGCTTTCTAGAGTAGATTTTATTGCTTTCATAAGATGTTGCTCTGTTTGTACCACTCAATAGGAGTAAGAGTTTACGTGCAACTAAAAAAATTGTACTGCTTTCTTAGTTGCACTAGTATATTTCATCTCATGTTAGTTTACAACAATGGAACTATTGCTAGCACTCTTTGAGAACCGTGTTCATATTTCACTACAAATTCTAAGCGTCATTCATCTCGTTCATGATTCTTTATAGCACGATTGTTTTCAATTGATTGATTGTGGTAAGATTCATCAATCTCTCTCTGGCTCGATTTAATTTTACTATGTAGAAATCCTAACCTAGGTGAGCTCTTGTTCCTATAAACCGACGTATCAGTGTCACATCTGTTATTTCATGTGTGATTAGCTCCTCGTTGTTGCATTCATCTTGATTTTGATTTGGTACTCTTTGATATTCGATAAGTACATACATTTTGATATGATTGAGGCATCTTATTTCATGATCTTAGCTCCAGAGTTATTCTTGTTTTCATATTATCCTTTCTCTAACCCTTTGAGCCTTTTCTGACTATGTTTGATTGATACCTACATTACAAGCCATTTACCTCATTTGATTCTTGTCCCAAGCCTAACTTGGGGGAGCGAGTATTAGTTTGGTTCGGTTTGTATTGAATTAAAGTGCTGTATTTGTGGTTTAGATGGATGAAAAAGTATGTTTAGTGAGCTTAGAAATTGAATTGAAAGTGTGAAAAAATAAAATTAAAGGTGAAAAATTAAATGAAAAAAAATTGTGAATAAAGTGAAAGATAAAGGGTTATTATTGAATTTCTTGAATGAAAAAAAGTGTTGATTATATATTTGGAGATTATTGGTTATTTGTTGCTTGGAGTTGTTGTGACCTTTTTTCGGTCATGTTTTCAGTTATATGATGCTCCCCCTTCCTAATTTTTGCACCACAATTCCCAAATTATTTTCCATACCTTTAACCTCAACCTCATTACAACCCTTAAAAGTCCTACTGATCATTGTGTACTATGTTGTTGAATAAAAAGTGAGTTAAAAAGTCAAAGTTATAAAGTATATGCTTCATCTAAGTCGACTTGATTTAGGTTGAGTGTGATCATTTATCCTTTAAACACATGAGTGATTTGAGTGCACATAACTATAGTGAGTTTTGTCAGGTTTGGTTAAATCCAGCTTGGGGGAGATGGTTTGTGGTATGATTGTAGAGTCGATTGTGATACATGACATGCTATGCGGCTTTGTTCGACATTATTTCAATGCTTGATTGGTGAAGTGATTATATCTCTTGTGTTTTCAGTTAAGTGTTTGGCCCTATTGTAGTACTATTAGGTTGTCTTTATTTTCCAATGTCTTTATCTTATTGAATGGGGACAATCAATGTTATAGCTTGGGGGGGTTTGATATTGAATATTTATATATAGTTTTTAGATACATTTAGGTTGCATTTTAGAGCATTTAGATTCATATTGCATTATATTCTTAAGTTATGCTATTCTTCTGCTATTCGGTATGTTTTCTTATTTTTGAGGAATTTCAGGTAATGAATACATTATGAATATCTAAACTTTAGGATTAGGAACATTTGGAAGAAGGTACATTGTATAAGGATAGTTTGGATTTCTTATACTACGAGTTTGAGCGAAAACAAAGCGGAAAATCATTAGAAGAAATGTGAAAAAGGAGTCATGTCTACTCTTATCATCATAACTTTTATGTGATTCTGATAATTGAATAATTTAAGTGGTTTTGGAAACTAGACTTAAGGAGGTTTCCAACGATAGGTGGCACTCCCCGAGGACACTTCTTGTCAAGAAGTTATGTCTTTCAGAAGTTCTGGTTGTTACTACAAACTGCTACCGTATACGCGGATCACTTATTTCGCTCAATTAATGATTATTTCGACTTTTCTTATCTTGTAACTTACTTTTCTATTCGTATTAGGTTGCTTAGTGTTATTTAGGTTAGGAACCTTAACTGTTCTAGTCTTTCACGTTATCTTTATTCGTAGTTTAGTTTTCTCTTCTTTTTCTCTCTAGCTTTTGAGTGATCCCCAGTTTTTCGAATTCTTTATTAATTCATGAGTTTTATTAGTTTCATTCCTTGATTTCTTTAATTAATTTCTCCTTTGTAGACTTAGATTTTATTATTTATTTCATGATTGAGCAGTTTTAATATCTAGGGTTTGGGAATGCATGTTTATATGCTATAAATCTTGATTGATGCTATTGATGGTTTGATTTTGTCATTGATATCTCTAATTGATTAGTGCTTTTATTGTTAATCTTGCAACTTGATTAATTGTGATTAAATCTTGCTAATAAGAGTTAGAATTGGAAGATCGACTTTTAGAGGCTTACCTATAATTAACAATTCTGATTATGTTAGCAACCGTACTGCAATTACTTTTCTATCTTCTTTTAGTATTTTCCTATAAATACAATGCGGTTTTCAGGATTTAGGAGGACTTGACACTTCGACTTCATAAACTTCGACACTTTTACGAATACACTCACAAATTCTCTCTAAAAAACTTCCATATTTTTCAAATCTACATACAAACAAATACAAACTCATACTTTCATAAACAAAACACATACATATTTCTTTCTTCAGGATTCACGATTGCTCGTCCCGAAGGTTGTCAATCTCTCAGACCCAAGCCACGGTATAATCCTGAGGGTCATTGAATAAATTCATTATTTTTATATTGAAGTCACTAATTGTTTCTTTCATGATGTAGATCATTAATATATAAGTCGTTCATTTGTACATTCTAATCCTCTTTCCTTCTTTTTATTATTATATGCTTGCCTGATTGTCCTGTTCATGCTTTCATCACCACATATGTTATTATTGCTAATCAATACCTAAAGAATTGTTCTAATATAAATCAGATAATTTGGAAAACCTATTTAGGAACCTTGTAATTGTGATTGCTTAATAACTTGTCATTAAGAAATAGAAATTTTATGCGTTTCATGAACCAACCTAGACTAATTTATTTTTAGGGTTTATGAAAATATTATCTGGTTGTTCTTTTGCATAAAACTTGACATGAGTCCATATTTAGTAGAGGCCAGTAATTAGCGAATGTGGTTCATTATGACCGTATTCGTACCCTCACCCCCGAACTCAATCTATGTTCATTGACCATTAATGGAGTCATGATGGGGAAATCTACATTGGATAAATCCCACAGTTGTCCCTTTGATTTCCCAATATCCAATTAGGTTTATGAGTTTTCCTTTAAAGACTTGTCGGCGACTTCAAAACGTTTTCAATAAAACATTTTCAATGAGGTACTCAAATACGTGCTCACAACACGTAGGCGAAATAAAATCATGGCTCCAATTTGGCTGCTCCACTAGGGAGGATTTTAACAAATTTTTTTTTTTAATTAGTGGGTGAAACTCGAAAAATACGATTCATACTTGTTTTATGCCTTTGAATAACATTACAGTTTTGCATATGCATTGCTATTGTTTAAGCCACCAAAAGGACAATCTTCCTTGCCTCATTAGCACATGTTCTATGCATGAGGCCACACCCGGGCTGTTTGTGCTTTCTCCTTCAGAAATCCTCCTAAGCGAAAGTGTAGGATCTCAGTTATAAGCAAATCTACCCAACCATGGCATTGTTCTCTTGTTCTTGGCTCAAGAACTGGAGTGCGTCTTACACACGACCACCTTTTTCAGCAAAGTACGAAGCTTGGGATGAAGATCTTAGTCCATACCCTTTTCAGCCTTAACCTAAACCTGACCATAGTTGAATCTTGAATTGGACTTTTAGGTTGAGAATTTTGCATCCATGTTACATGACATTTGCTTGTGATTCCAATTTTTGCCTGCTACTCCGTCCGTCCCAGAATAGTCTTAAGACTTTCCTTTTGTGTTTGTTCCAAATTAGTTTCAATACTTCCATACTTGGCATGGACCCACCATTAATATATTATTTCTTTTACACATCTTTGGCCCATACTCTACCGTTTATCAATAAAAAGTTACCCAAATTTCTTTCTCCTCTAATAAAAAATGCCCCACCAACTCCTATCACATCTACTTTTTAAATAAAATAACATTTGTAAGCACACCACAACTTATCACCTTACACTACGTGTCCCAACAAGTGTGAATCTTTTTGGGAAGGAGGGAGTATAATTTTTTCAAAATCGTTGTTATGCATTGCGCCTAAATCGCGTCGAAAAACATCGTCAAATAGTCCAAACCTTCGTCGAATTGCCAAATTGCATGATGGGGGCAGTGCGCCAAATGCACGAACGTGCACCTGGTGCACCGGATCTAAAGGCTTCGCATCGAGCGCACGATGTTGTGCAGCGCGCAACCTTTATGTCTCATGCTATTGCCAATTCGACTATCGTTCACGTAAAAAAAAAAAAAAAATTTAATTCTAATAATCCAACCTTTAGGCTGTTCTCTCAAATTAATCCCACCTTTTGATTATTATTTGATAATTCAACCTTTTAGTTGGATATGCTCGTATTGAACCGTGACCTGTTGAAACAGGTTGGTGACCAGTAGAACGGGTTAATTTTACACGTGTCTTATTCTAATTCGTTTTAATTTAATTAATCAAACAATCTAACCACCAACCATACTACCACCACAACCAACAACATCACCCCGGCCAACACCACCACCCCCACCGTCAACAACACCACCAGTCCACCACCACTTCCACCCCTCTCTGACTCCACCACCAAGAAACCACCTTCTCCAGCCTCCCTTTCTCTCTCCTCTCCACCACAAACTTGTTAGCTCCAAAGCCATGGAAGAGAAGTAGTGCACCCCTTCCCCTCCCCTCCCCAACCACTCTGGAAGTCCTTGTCGATCATGAAGTCTCCAAATTTGCAGAAATTTAAGGCTAGGAGTAAGGAAGACTTGAAGTTGTTAAGGTAGAGCCTTCACATTTGGGCAAGCCTTCAAAGTAAGCCGCCTAAGGGATTGGTTTTGATATGAAGGTGAGTGGGAGACTCATGCTAGATAAGAAGTGTATGAATTCTTCTTCATCTTTAAACCCGCCTATTTCTAATTCCCAAAGGCGATAGATGGAGATGTGAAATCCACTTTGCTGTAAAAGTCATTTAGGCCCTGTTCTTTTGAACTTATTTTCAGTTAATTTCAGTTCAGTTAATTTAATTTCAGTTTATTTCAGTTCAGTTAATTTAATTTCAGTTCAGTTAATTTAATTTCAGTTAATTTAATTTAATTTCAGTTCAGTTAATTTAATTTCAGTTTAATTCAGTTAATTTCAGTTAATTTCAGTTTAGTTCATCTTATGTAATGTTTTAATTATTATTTTTTATTTATTATGATTGTGATTATTATTATTATTTATGATAATAATAATAATTAATATTATTATTTAATATTTATTATGATTATTATTATTATTATTTATGATAATAATAATAATTATTATTATTATTATTTATTATGATTATTTTTATTATTATTATTAATTAATTATTTTTTTTATTTTTTTTATTATTATTGTTTATTATTACTATTATTATTATTATTATTTATTATTATTATTATTATTATTATTATTTAATATGATTATTTTATTATTATTATTATTTTTTATTTATTATTATTATTATTATTATTTAATATTATTATTTATTATTATTATATTATTATTATTTAATATTATTATTTATTATATTATTATTATTTATTTATGTATTATTATTATTATCATTATCATTATTATTATTCTTTTTATTATTTATTATTTATTATTTATTATTTATTATTATCATTTATTATTTGTATATTTATTATTATTATTATTATTATTATTATTATTATTTATTATGCATTATTTTTATTTATTATTATTATTATTATTATTATTATAATTATTTAATATTATTATTATCATTATTATTATTATTATTATTTATATTTATTTATTATTTATTGTATATTTAAATTTTTTTATTATTTATTATTTATTATTTATTATTATTATTATTATTATTATTATTTATTTATTTATTTATTTATTTAGTAATTATTATAATTTTTATTATATTTACTATTATTATTATAATTATTTATTCACTATTTGTTATTTAATATTTATTATTATTAGTATTATTTATAATTATTATTATTATTTATTATTTATTATTTATTATTTATTATTTATTATTTATTATTTATTATTTATTATTTATTATTTATTATTTATTATTTATTATTTATTATTTATTATTTATTATTTATTATTTATTATTTATTATTTATTATTTATTACTTATTACTTATTACTTATTATTTATTATTTATTATTTATTATTTATTATTTATTATTTATTATTTATTATTTATTATTTATTATTTATTATTTATTATTTATTATTTATTATTTATTATTTATTATTTATTATTTATTATTTATTATTTATTATTTATTATTTATTATTTATTATTTATTATTTATTATTTATTATTTATTATTTATTATTTATTATTTATTATTTATTATTTATTATTTATTATTTATTATTTATTATTTATTATTTATTATTTATTATTTATTATTTATTATTTATTATTTATTATTTATTATTTATTATTTATTATTTATTATTTATTATTTATTATTTATTATTTATTATTTATTATTTATTATTTATTATTTATTATTTATTATTTATTATTTATTATTTATTATTTATTATTTATTATTTATTATTTATTATTTATTATTTATTATTTATTATTTATTATTTATTATTTATTATTTATTATTTATTATTTATTATTTATTATTTATTATTTATTATTTATTATTTATTATTTATTATTTATTATTTATTATTTATTTTTTGTTATTTATTATTTATTATTTATTATTTATTATATATTATTATTTATTATTTATTATTTAATATCATTAATATTTATAATTTATAATTTATTTATTATTATTATTTATTATTATTGTTTTTATTATTATTATTATTATTATTATTATTAATATAAAGTTGAACTTAACTGAACTTAAATTAAATAATAAATAATAATAATAAATAATAACAATAATAATAATAAATAATAACTATAATAATAATAATAATAAATAATAACAATAATAATAATAATAATAATAATAATAAATAATAATAATTATAATAATAGTAATAATAATAATAATAATAATAATAATAATATAATAATAATAATAATAATAATAATAATAATAATAATAATAATAATAATAATAATAATAATAATAATAATAATAATAATAATAATATGTTAATACTTATTGATTATTATCGATAATTATTATTTTAGAAAATTAAATATACGATTCAGTTCAGTTTCTCTCATTTCAGTTAATTTAATTTAATTTCAGTTCAGTTAATTTAATTTCAGTTCAGTTAATTTAATTTCAGTTAATTTAATTTAATTTCAGTTCAGTTAATTTAATTTCACTTCAGTTAATTTAATTTCAGTTTAGTTCAGTTAATTTCAGTTAATTTAATTTAATTTAATTTAATTTAATTTCAGTCAAAATAAGTTCAAAAGAACAGGGCCTTAAATACCTTTTGTTTTCATAACATTAAAAAAGCGAGGCGTCATAGTTGCCCCAAATCCCTTTCTTGTACTCCTCTTCCTTCTCCATCTTCGAGCTTGTTCTTTTTCCATCACTTTTTTTTCTTCGGAGCTAACAGGGGAGGGGGTGCTTTTAGGCGGCAGATTGAGGGTGCTCACGGGGTTGGGCGGGGAGGGAGGAGGGAAGGGGTGCTCGTAGGCGGCGGGGTGGGGGTTGTTCGTAGGGGGGTGGGAAGAGGGTGGTGGGGATGTTGGTGAGTACCAAGGGGTGAGGGGTGAGGGGGAGGAAGAGAGAAAGGGAGGGCGAGATTAGAGAATAAAAGAGAAATATGAAAAAAGAAATTACAACTTCAACAGGTTACCGATTTCATGGTTTAATATGAGCAGATACACCTAAAAGGTCGGATTATTAAAAAATAATCAAAAGGTGGGATTAATTTGAGCGAATGGCCCAAAGTTTGGATTATTAGAATCAATTTTTCCAAAAAAAAACAAAAAGCAGTTAACAAATCCGTCCTAATGTTATGTTTGTCGCCGCGTCCCGGAATTATGTGGAGTTAGCCAAAACCTCGCCTAAATCGCCAAAAACATGTTGGGGAGTAGTGCACCAAACGCATTAATTTGCGCCTGGCGCACATCTCTTGACCTGACTCATAGGCTCTGCGCTGCGCTCACCTTGTTGCGTGGCACGCAGCCTGCGCATCTTATGTCCTTGTCGATTTAGTCGTCGTGGTGGTCGATCTTACGTTCTTTCCATCTGCATTGGCGTAAAGTTATGATCGTCCTAGGAGTCACTCTGTCTAAAACGAATCTCACTTAATTCAAACATAAAAATCGATCTTTTCGTGCATATCATCTAAAGTCGAGTCTATCCTAAACAGTGCATCTACAAAAGTAATCATGGTAGAATTAGAGTCATCATGCATGTCTACCTCCTCCCAAATCTTACCTATCATCTATCTTATCATCATACCATCTATTCAAAAAGCAATCTTTTCAAACTTAATTCACTATTTTTTCCCAATAAAAGATAAAAACAGTGGGTCCTTTTCAAAAATGAATTTCAAAAATTCTAAGCCTAGTCCAAACACCTTCATTAAATGCAATCCAATCAACTCAATTCCCATACGTTTGCATACATATCAGGCCCATTTGAGTCCATGCATTTATGTTAGGCCCACTAGCATTATAGTCGATCTTAGGCCCATATAAGTCTTGTTCACATTAAAATCTAGGCCCATTTGCATCTTTATGTGAATCCTAGTCCAAGTCTATTCCTAGTACAATCCAATCTAAGTCTAATTCTAATCCAATCCAAAGCTTAGGTCCATTTACGCCCAATTCATTCCCTAGGTCTAGTTTGCATCTCTATGTAAACTCTAGTCAAGTCTTAGGACTATAAAATCCCAATTCATTCCCTAGATCTAGTTTGCATCTTTATGTAAGCCCTAGTCAAGTCTTCGGACTATAAAAGATCAATTCATTCCCTAGGTCTAGTTTGCATCTCTATGTAAACCCTAGTCAAGTCTTCGGACTATAAAAGTTCAACCCTAGGTCTAGTTTACATCTCTATGTAAACCCTAGCAAGTCTTCGGACTATAAAAGTTCAATCCTAGGTCTAGTTTGCATCTCTATGTAAATCCTAGTCAAGTCTTCGGACTATAAAAGTTCAATCCTAGGTCTAGTTTGCATCTCTATGTAAACCCTAGTCTAGTCTTCGGACTATAAAAGTTCAACCCTAGGTCTAGTTTGCATCTCTATGGTCTTCAGACTATAAAAGTTCAACCCTAGGTCTAGTTTGCATCTCTATGTAAACCCTAGTCAAGTCTTCCGACTATAAAAGTTCAATCCTAGGTCTAGTTTGCATCTCCATGTAACCCCTAGTCAAGTCTTCAGACTATGAAAGATCAATTCATACCCTTCGGCCTAGCATGCTTGCTATTCTGTAAGTTCAAAGTCTAGTCTAGTCTGCTTGCATAGTCCAGTCCAGTCCATATCTGCATATGCACATAGTTAGGCTCATGTTGGCATCATGGTCAATCCCATACTAGTCAAAAATCTATAACCATTTCTAGCACTCCATTTCAAATACATTCCCCATCTCCATTTCCCATTTCAAATTTTCATTTCTCATTTCTCATTTCCCATTTCTTTATCCCTCATTTCCATTTCCCATTTCGAAATTCATTTCTTAAAATTTACGAGGTCCATTCGATTTTTGTTTAGGACAGGTCGTGAGATAATAACTTGGGAACGTCCGACAGAGAGGAAATAAGGTCAACCTACTCCCAGGCTCGTCAAACGAGTTCTCTCCTATTCAGACGAATCTTCCGAAACTTCTAAATCATCTGAATCATCATCCGAGATGGGAGACACTTCTGAACAACTCATTGCAATCATAGATCAGCTCCAACTGATGAACTCTCGTTTTGAGGGACAAGACAAAAAGATCAAGGCGCTGAGAGAAAGGCTGATGAACGAGGAAGAAGAGCATGATGACACTCCACCACCACCACCTCCTATCAAGTCCAAGACAGATTTGAGGTTCGAAAAACTCGAGCAATTGATACAGTCAATTCCTGCACTCGAGGGTCAGGCTCATGGCCATGACATCATCGATTCTGAACTGAGGGAAAAGCTTCCTAAAAAGGTAGCATTAGATAACCTCCCAAAATTCAAGGGGGTCGAAGACCCAGATGATCATTTGAGAGATTTCTCCATTTCTATGGCTCTCAAAGGCATGAGCAAGGACCTGTTTGCTTATGTTTTCCCCTTAACATTGGATGCACATCCATCCAAGTGGTTCAGGTCACTGAACAAAACTAAGCTGAACGATTGGGACTACATCAAAGAAGAGTTTCGCAAGCAATATACATACAACACTCAGCTTCCGATTGGTCTCCGCGAGTTGGAGTTAACTAAACAAAACTCCAGCGAAGACTTCATTACCTTCCTTAATAGATGGCGGGAGAAGGCTGCACAAATGACTAACAGGCCAACTGAAGAGGACCAAGTTCGACTAGTGATTTGTAACTTGCAATCCAAATATAGAGATCACATCAAGTTCCAACCTATAGAGTCTTTTACGAAACTCTACAAGGTATGCCTGCTGATTGAAGAGGAGGTACAAGCCTCAAAGAATAAGGGTTCCAATAACAACAACTCTTTCAAGAAAAGTATCAACAACCCCTCTAGCTCCAAAAGCAATGATGTCAATGCTCTCACTAATGAAAAGGGAGGTTATCAAAGGCCTCAAAGAACCTTTACTCCCCTGGGCATGACTTTAGAGGAAGTTTTCAATAGGCTTAATCAAAATGAGCAATTTACCCTATTGGTCCTACTCCAGACCCTGCACCTGAGAATAGGCCCAAGAAGTGGAAACCTAATGCTTACTGCAAACATCACCAAGGGAATGGTTATCCAACTTCTGTGTGTTGGGCCTTAAAGAATGCTCTAAAGGACATGGTTGAAGATTGTAGACTACCAGTTCCGCTTGCAGCAAAAGTCAGCAACAATAGCAACCCCTTGGGTAATGCTTAAATAATGCTAGGGCATAGTCATTTAACGCTAGTTTTCTAGGTTGAGTCGGAGAGTCCCTCCCCTAGCTGATTCATTTCCTTTCATGTCGAGTTTATGTCCTTTAGGACTTTAATATTTATAAGCCTTGTTCCATTTTATTTCTAGTCAATAAAATAATCGCATTTTCTTTTCATTTTCATTGGCCTTCAATCATTTTATATATGCTTCTAATTCAGTGATCACCTAATGACCTTAATTAATAAAGAGAAAAATCAAATAAAAAATGGACATACTTTGGATTAGGAGTTTTATCCCCTCTCCCTTCCATTACCTTTCATAAACCATCACCATGCAACCCAAAAAAAAAAGCCATCATCTGCATTAGTCAAATAATCCCTCCAAAATCAAAGCTCCACAAATAGCCTTCAAGCCTTCCAATATCATAAACTAAAACCTTGTGTGCAAGCCTCATTACAATAAAAAAAAAGAAAAAAAATCAATGTCAGGCAACAATAAAAAAAGGGTAAAAAAAATAAAGTGCGAAAAAAAAAGCAAAAGAAAACGCACAAGACAAAAAGAAAAAGCCAAAGGCAAGGAAAATATAAGTCAAGCTAGGGGGCTTGCACACAAGTTCCACCCCTCATTCAAATCCATCAAAATCTAACCATGTAATCCAAATCCATAATCTTTACCTTAGCCCAACCAATTAAACATTCATCAAAACCTCAAGCCTTAAATCTTTCCACCTTTCATATTCAACCCTAACTCCATTCTTAAGGTATGTCCAAGCCCACTAGGTTGAAAACCCGAAAGGGCGACCTAGGCAAAAGTTAGGGCACAAAAGAAAAAAAAAATCAATCAGATCCAAAACTACAAACGGTCTGATTCCGCAAGGATACGTAGGAAACCTTATCTCGAGGTCCTACCGCTTCAATAAAATAAATTAATTAAGTTCTAATGATTTGACTTTCTAGAATTCAGAAGCATGCTCTTTCTAGATCCCGACATAGACTCGAGTCTGAACCTAGCCACGTCAAAGCCTTTTCCCACCTCATCTATATGAGTCACAAATTTAAACTTTTTATTTTTCAATCCAATCTCTCCTTTTCCCTGAAGGACTCTCCGACAAATTCCAAGGTCTCTGGCAATATCTAACCTTGCCTATATGAAGAACTCTAAATACTCAAGACAGATCAAGTACATTCCAATCTAGGCTCAAAATGCCTAATTCAAGACAAGCTTACCCAAAGTGGAGGCTTCCTATATATGTGTTGGTTCCTCCAAACCAAACTCCCGAAAAAGTTGTAATATGCGGATCTCACTTGCGGACCCCGATTATTTACACAAAACAATTTTCGAAAATCAATGTATTTGTTACAGATCTCCTAACCTTGTAAAATCCTGACCTTGCATTGTGTTTCATATCTCATAATCTCGTATAACCCTGACCTTGCGTAATATTTCATCTTTCTTATCCTTGCATAACCCTGACCTTACATGACGTTTCATCTTCCTTAGCTTTGCATAACCTTAATCCTTGCATAGTGTCTCATGCATCCTTAGAGAGTCTAAGTTTGCATCTTTGCATCATTATGTGCTTTATATGAGCTGTTTGCACCTATCTGCTAACATCTTCTCCAGCAGGGAATCAAATTGATTGTAGTTAAAGTTTATTTTAATAATCCAAAATCCTATTTTAAAGCCCAATTTATTATTCATAATAATTAATTGTATTTTGAGCCCAATTCTTTGAAAAATCCAAATTAATTGTTTAATAATAATTAATTATTTTATCTAAATAAAATAAATATTTTTCAAATATATTTTTATAATTAAAATCGGATTTTATCCTGTAAAATCAGATTTTCGGATTAAAAGGGTAAAAGAAAATCTTTTGAAACGCGTTTTATAAAAAGGTTGTCAAAGCGTGTTAGGCACAAGGTTTGTGCCAGGCGCACCGATCCAGCTGTGTCAGGTGCATCAATCTACGCCTAACACGTGGCTTTGTGTGTCACACATAGTCGTGTACCTGGCGCACTCCTCTGTGCGACGCGCAATTCACTAGGGGAAAAAGTTCAACCACTGCGGTCAAAACCGGGCTTAACGCTCCGATTTTGGGCCGCATCGGTTGGACTCGCAGCAGTCCCCAAATATTAGCTGATCCGGTCCTAAATCGGATCAATTAATAATTTACCGGTGCGGTTTTGGGTAAATTAATAATTTACCGGTGCGGTTTTGACCCAAAACCACAGCGGTTAACCACCCTAAAAACCAAAAAAAAGGAAATTTGCATCATTATTAATCGATACAAAATCAATAGTATATATCAATACTCATTTTATATTATGCTTAATTGAAGCAAGAATAAATAATTAAATATATAAAAATATTAGCAACTATAATTTTAACATCATACTCATAAATAATTAGATACACCTTGTGATGCAAGCACTATTATGATGCATAATATCACCAAACTAGCATCCATAGTGGCACCCCAACCATCAAAGAACAACAAATGTATAAAGCACAAAGTTCACAATAATTGGCCTGTAACATCCTGCACTTCTGAGCTGTTAGCTAATCACACTTAAGATACAGAATCTCAATTATCGTTTACAAAACCTCAAATTTCATTATCTTGCAGCTGAAACATAACCTTACAAATCGATTATGAACCTGTGCCCACAACACAATAACTTCGAAACCAATATCGAATTACAAAATACTTTACTTGATTCCTTAAACTATATAATATTTTCTCAAATAAGACTTGAATACTTCTCAATACAACTTCTGAATCACAATATCTAATTACAACTTAATAACCAAACTTTAGTCTGGATCCACTCTGAGCTTCAACCTGCATAAATCACTAACACTGAACACTGCCCCCACCAGGACAGGTTCCAAAAACAAAATCAGTGAAACTTAGTACACACTGTCCAACCATAAAATCAATTTGTTGGCTTAAAATGTATTTTTATATTTATGTTTATCTTACGAGACTTTTGAAATCAAGATACAGAAAATCATAACAAATACTCAATACAATTTAATAATGTTACTTCTTGTTTCAAAATAATAATACAAATATCTCACAACATAAGTAGTATATTCCCAATTAGCGGAACCATGAGAATTTTATAGAACTAATACGATTTTCCAAAATCAATTCTAAGTATAACATACTTTAAGACATAACAATATCTCCTACCTTTGTAATTCAATGTAATAATCTTTAATCCATATATGTATAACAAAACTCCTTTAATTAATTCCTAACGGCTTTCTTACAAAATCATTCCCATATTCAGGGTAGGAATTCTATAAACTTGGACAAGTAAAGATTATTTACTAGAAAATAACGTTTGAAATATCTTTACACGAAACCGCTTGCATATTCAAATACATAATTTATTTCTTTCAGAAATTAGAGAGCACGAATAGAGTTGCCATTTAGGCGCATTCTCTAAACATTTACAAGGAACGTCTCCCTCTTTCATTATGTACTGCTTGCAAGACTTTTCAGAACATGTCCCCAGAATACTGAATGTTGTTCATCACTGCTCTAGCAGCTTCTTTCCCGCACAGATACATAATCAAAATACATAATTCACAATTTAATATTTTTCTAAAACTCAAATTCATACTTATCGAGTTAGATATATCAAATTTTGTACCATAATCGCATTTAGGCATTTCATATACAAACTCAAATTGTTTGATAACACAATATACTTGAGTTTCCAATAACTTAGTATGATCCAATCCTTTACAAAATTCATTTGCGAAAACCCAATCAAATACGGACTTTAAAGGAAATATAGTCCAATTCTATAATCTTTACATAATTAAAGCCAAAAACATAGTTTATCAATCAGAATCCCAAAATAGAATGTAAGTTTTACATAAACTTTACAGCTTAGTTACAAATTCCATGTAATCTTATTTAACAACCTATATAGCTTATAACCTGAGAAGATATATCGATATTTAAACTTATGTTAGTCATAATAAAATATAATATTCTCTTATTATATCCCAAGTAAATCTTCTATTATTCATTTTGAATACTCGTCCGATATAGTCAAAAAGTAATAATACTAATAAATTGTACATCGCTCATAACCATAGATTTCAAAGTTTGTATCACATATACTTAAATCTCATGATATAAAACGTCTCATATTCTATTCTTGTAATTTAGATACACAAAAACATATAACTTCTAGAGTTTTGACTTATATTTATAATAATAGTTGATGCTTCCTCCAACACGACTTACTGGTTAATCCCATATATTAATGATTGAACCCTTAATATGTGAACTTCCGATCTTTTAGTAACTCAATTAGTATAGTATCTGGAAACAAACTTTATTACCTGAAGTCCAATATCACCCTTTTCTTTTTATATTCCCAACCTTATTCCTTTTTCCTAACTCAATTACTTGTTTGAACTTTGTAATCCCAATTATATAAACTTATATCCAATTTAACCTTAGATCTATATTTCCATTATTAATAAATTATATATCTAGTTCCCAACACTCCCTTTCACAAGATTTATACGCCCCGACCTTCCATTCTATATCCTTTTCTCTTCCAGTTAGATAATAAGACATCTAGCCTTTTCGACTTAGGCTAGTTTAATACTCATAGCATAAGATTCCTAACTCGAGTATAGTTCCTCACAACTTAAGTATTATAACTGTTTTACTATTGTTTTGATCCATTACTCCTTTCCGAAGCTATATCCCTGCTATAAACTTCACATATTCAAATTTTTACTTCCATATTACAACCCTAATTGCCGACTTACCTTTCTAACATGACAACTTACATTTCAAAATAAAACTCCTCAAATAAACAATTTAACCTACAACTGTTCCAACTTAGATTTCCAATTTTATAAAACCCAATTCCAAAAATTTTTCAAAGATACCTCTAAATAATATATTTTTACTTCTTAGTATGAACTTATCTTCCTTATGAAAGCAGATCTATAAAACTTACTTTATAACTTCACCAATTCACATTCCATCTAATATCTCAAAAGATCTATTGTCAACTTCGATAGTTATCATAGAATTCCAAGTATATATATCTACATTATCCTTGTATCATAAATTGTAGTATACTTACCATCTCCAAAAAATACCTTACTTTTGAAATCCATAACCTTAACCTTCCCAGTTCTCATGACCCACAATATATCAGACTTACAACCTTATAGTAGGATATAATCCGAGTTCTTGTATTGTATCTAAAACTTTTGCATTCATAATTTTCAAAACTCAAATTCATATTTCTCAAACTTCGTAACTTAAGCTATTATCACTAGTGGAAAAATAAGGAAGGGCTGCGTTTTTGGCCAGCTGCCCTTTCCATAGCAGCCCTTCAATAGAAAAGAAGGGCTGCGGTTTTTAACCGCATCCCTTCACAACGAAGGGCTGCGGTTCAGGCCAAAAACGCAGCCCTTCTTAGCTCGAAGGGCTGCGTTTTCGGCTTAAACCGCAGCCCTTCTTTAAGTAAAGGGCTGCGGTTTTAAGGCGAAAACACATCCCTTCTTTAAGTGAAGGGCTGCGGTTTAGGCTTAAGACCGCAGCCCTTCGTATTCCTATATTTTAAAAAAAAAATAAAATAAATCTGCCCTGCATGCCCACCCATGCACTCCCCCGCCACGCCCCCTGCCCGCCCCCGCCCTGCCTCCCCACCCCCCCCCCCCCCCCCCCCCCCCACCCCCGCACTCCGCCCCACCCACCCCACCCCCGCCCACCCCCCACACCCAGCTCACCCCGTGCCGCCCTGCACTCCCCCTCCCCCCCCCCCCGCCCACCCCGCCCCCGCACTCCCCCCAGTCCACCCCCCCCACCCCCTACACTCCCCCCAAGCCCCGCCCACCCCAGCCCCCCACCCACTCGCCCTCCCCTCTCTGCACTCCCCTCCCACTCCCACCCCCCCCTGCCCCCCCGCCACCCACCCCTGCACTCCCCCAAGTCCCCCCTTGACCACCCAACTCCCCCCGCCAGCCCGCCCACCCCCTTCACTCTCCCGCACCCCCACAAACAAAAATAGAAGTTGATTTCAAAATCCAATGAAATTAAACAAAAATTAGAGAAATGTAAAAGAGGAGAGAGAGTGAGAGGGGATTTACCGAAAGAGAGTGAGAGAAGGGATGCTCCACAAACAATGTAGTAGTGGAGGAGAGTAGAGAAGAAGGACCGCAAGGTGGTGTAGCTGCGTGGTGGCGTCAATGCAGTGGAGGGTAGGGCACTGCTGGTGGCGTCAATGCAGTTGGTGCGTCGTCGTAGCAGTGCGCGCTGGTGGTGCGTGAAATGCGTGGTGGTGGCGCGCTGGTGGTGCGTCAATGTGGTGGCGGAGATAGGGTCTCGCGCTGGTGGTGCGGATGTTCGCTCGTGAATTTGGCTAAGGGAGGGAAATTGAAATGGGGGCATAGTATGTATGCTCGCAAAATGCATATTAAAAAAAAATGAAAGTGAAGGGCTGCGTTTTTTTAAAACCGTAGCCCTTCGTTTATGAAGGGCTATCGCAGCCCTTCACTAATAGGGCTATCGCAACCTTTCACTAATAGGGCTGCGGTTAGCCAAAAAACCGCAACCCTTCATACATTACGAAGGGATGCGATTTCTTGTTAACCGCATCCCTTCACTAAAAGGGCTGCGGTTTCCTTTAAAACCGCAGCCTTTCCTTTTTTTTTCCCTAGTGTATATCATTATCACATTTCAAAATTCATATATGAATTTGAATTAGCATTTACTTACCTAACATAATATACTCAAGTTCTGATCACTAACTTGTATGAATCGACTCTTTATAATTTCATACTCTTTAACCTTTATATATACGAATTTTAGTGAAAACGTAATCAAACTTCATAAACTTATCAATACAGCTTATCGCTTATCTGAAGTATACTTAGTTCCTCAGTTTCGGAAGATAATACCTATACAGATATTGAAAATTATATCCAAAAATTTTCTCTGAACATTCATAACAAAATATCCATAATTACTTCCATGAATTTGAAACATGGGCCATCAAATGGCTTACACTCTCGAGTCCTATAAACAAGATATACTTATACCGACTCATAATCAATAGAATGATAGATCTACTTAACAAAACTTGGTCTTTAAATGATATAACACTCTGAATCTATTATCATGAATTTAATAAGAGTCGCAAATATTCAAATTATGCTTTCAAATATTTCCAAACTTATTAAGCACAATAATATAATAACCTCATGTCGAAAACAAAGTATTTCATGTAAATCATAATGTTAATAAAAGTGTATAAAACATTAAATCCGAGTTGGAAGGTGGTAGGACAATGTGTACATTTACATGATCTCCAAATACTGCTTCAACTCCACAATCTACGTCCAAGAAACCCTTATCTTGTACTCCAGAATCACTTGAACTCCATAACATAGTTTCCAAGGTTTACCTCAATAATAATAAATAGTAAGGAGTTGCTAACCATTTTCATTTCCTTTACATAACACACTAATCTAGTTGATCACTTCTAGTAGTATTGTTTTAACAGTCTGATTATAACTCCCAACAAAACCAACTATAATTGACAACCAACTCTTTAAGTACCTCAAAAAGTTTCATCTTCATAACTTTTTAACAAGAGTAGTTTACAACCAGATTCAAAATGCTTACAAAATAATACATACTTGATTTGTCAAATATCGCGAAGTACATTTAACTCATAAATTACTTTATTCCAAATTTCAATAAATAGTCTAGTAGTATAACAAATTCACTACCATAAATCTACATATGCTTTGAAGTAATATCAATTACATCCAAGTCATAAAGTAATGAAAATTGTAATTAAAGCTACAAAGGAAGCTCCAAAATCAGTTCAAATCCAAGTGGAAAGATTCAATCATTATTCTTAAGAACTCTTATCATAAAACAAATTTTGCAATCCCCATAACAAGCCAAAAAAAAAACTCATGTAAATATGAATTTTCATTAGCAAAATGAAATAAATTAAAGGCTGGGTTTATACTCACATAACTTGAAGCAATAGTGGTGGCAAGTAACGCCCACAAAGCAGAGGAGGGAAGAATGAAGGATAGCAACAACAACATCACAGCAGCAACAAATTTAAGGACAAGAAGGCAGAGGAGAGAGAAAGAACAGGGTCGAGCGGCGGCAGCACACGTGAAACCATTCAGCTCAAGGTGGCAACGTCCACGCGTAACAATGGCGCACCACCAGAGAGACGAAGCAGAGACGAGAAGAAAACATAGGGGCAGCAGCCACAACCAACGCAAAACACAATTTTGGCCCAAAATAGAGATGTCGGAGCACCGATTATGCCGGGAGAGGTGGCGCATCACCGGTAGAAGGGAAACAGGGAGACACGAGAGAAGAGAGAGAAAGGAAAATAATTTTGGGGTTTTGTTTCGGGGTTAACCACGACAGTGAAAGAGATGTAGATGGGGTTTTTTTTTTTTTTTTTTTTTTATGATGGTGACTAAATGGAAGAGAATAGCTCATTCTTGAAAATTCTAGAGACTTCTCATTTCATCATCTTTCTTGTTGAAATTATAAGGGCAAAAACATAACTTCATTTGATGAAAATAGAAATCTTATTTTCCTTTGAAAAGAAAATAGTAACATGTACAAGTACCAACTCATGATCAACTATACACCCATGATTAACAAATAATTTTGTTTAACTACACTAATAAAACATTATTAATCTTTATAACAAGTACTTAAAATATGGCCCATTACATGGCCGCTCAATATCATAATATTTTACCAATATGATCTCAAGCTCCTCATATATTGACTTCTGAAGATGACACTCCTCTGCCACAACTTTTAATTTCTCAGCTAAATCTTTACCCTTGTCTGCTATCACCCTAGCTTGCACCTCCAAATCTTGCTCCTTCTCTAAAATAATATCCTCACGCTGTTTGAGATCCAATTCACTCAACTCCCAGGCCCTCCTCTTCATCTCAATATCTTCTTCTGCCAGTTTCTTTTTTACTGCCAGCTCTGCTTTAAGTTCGTCGTTTCTACGTCTCAAGGCATTTTCCTGTTCAGTTATGAGTTTTTGCACTTCATTCTGCATCACCCCAAAAAAACTTTAGCAGAAATTACATCAGATAATTGATAGTTTCATCCTAATCTCATTGTGAGTAAAATAAATAGGAGGACATCAAGTTACATGTTCCTTGCTTGCCAATTTTTTTTTTGTGAAATAAGGAAGTCCCGCTCTTTTTTCATCAAAAGACCCTCCTTTTCAATAACAGCCTGCACGCACAGAAGATAAAGGCCTCATAAGTGTGCGAGTCAATGTGTCTCAATAAAATTTGCACATGTAAGAATGTAGAATCAATCATATACATACAAGTAACAATGGAAATGGACAAAAAGATGCAAAGACCTTCTCTCGTTCAGAAAGGGAGACTACAACTAGCTCCAAATTGGATTTCTCCTCCAATAAAGTCTTCCATTCAGCAGTAATATTCTCTTTCAGATCCTCCAGCTCCTTCTCAGTGCTGGAGATTTACTAAGAATATCGGCTTCCCTCTGATTTAGCAAAGCTTAACCATCATGTAATTTGTTTTGTGCTTCATTTATAACTTTCTGCCTCTCGACCAATGATTGCCTTTCAAGCATAATTTCTTTCTCCTTGACATCACAGCTAGCATATAAAGATCATAAAAGTCAATGATTCTCCACAAACGATGGTTTAAAATGATGAGCAGCCCCCCTTAATGAATGCAATAAGAGTATATGAGCTAACTCGTACATATTTAGCAAGCCAACTTTAAGCATAATACACTAATCAATTTCAACCAAACTACACTTCAAAATTCAAACTGAGGATTGACCTTCAAAGTCCAAAATCCAACTGGGGAAGCATAGGAAACGATTATGCCGAGCCTCTACCAGCCCCAATCCAAAACAAAGACAAAACAGAATTGCTCATAACGATCTGTTTAAAATGTATGGGCCTCCTTTTAAGACAGCTATAAACCAGCAAAAGAAAACCCACAAAATTTTAGAAATGGTCTCATGCTCGAGGCCTACTAAGCAGAGAGAAAAAACTAATGACATACTAGCTCTGTCTTGGAGTAATAGCCACAGATACAGTTCCCAAAAGCCTCAGAAAATTAGTCAATACCCTATGATAATACTCTCCATATTTACATTTGTCACCAACGACAATATATTAGAGTGCAATTGTGCATTATTATACAAAATGATAGATTAGTTGTTCACAATTATAATGAAGCCCTCACTTAGATTTGAAAGATGTCATTCGACGGCGAAGATCATCTTCACGTGATTCAACCTCCTGAACCTTTCTTCCTGCAGCTCGTTCACATTGCCTTGCTTCATCTCGCAAAGATTCAGCGGTGTGCAGCTTTGCCTCGGCCTCAACATACTTTCTCTGAGCATCTTCAACCATACCTTTCTCAAGGTTAAACTGGACTTGGCTTCCAGTCATCTCATATGCAGCAATACAAACAGGCATCAATTTTAGTGAGACTAAATGAGCCCCGAAGCTTCCAAAACCACAACCAATGTCAAGCACAGTTTGCACCTGTAATTGTGAAACAAACTTATAAGGTGTCGTATACTTTATTTTTCTTCCCAAAAGGTTGACGCAAACAAAAATATGTCAGTTCCAACATGTCTCATAAATAATTCAATCAAATGAAGACTTACACCCGCTTGAAGGAAGTCTGAGTCACTACCCAGCCCAATAGACTCTGCAAGTTGGCGGGTATAATCTTTCATGCCATCGAAGATCAACCCATCATCACTGTCAAAAGCAATTTGGTTTTCTTCCAGTAACATCATCCTAGTAAGGTCAATTAGGAAATTCAAGCTCAGTATAAGCAGAGGAGGCAATCCAATTATTTTGGCCACAAGTTAGCTTTGAAAAGAGAATGAGTCATACAAAGAGCTTCTCATGTCCAAATTGTACCAACCCCCTTCAACAGTTCATTTGAAACACCAACACTTAGAGGTGTCAAAAACTGGGCCGACCCACGGGTGAACCCGGATGCGACCCAGACCCAACCTGTTCCGAGCCGAGAGTGGTCGGTTGGAAAGCAGACCCATTCCGACCCAGCATCCACCCGTGCCCAGTTGAACCCGTGGAATTGGTTGCCCAACCTGAACTGGGCCGACCCAGGTAGACCCGTGGCCAGTTGCACCCGTGAACAACGACCCAGACCCAACCTGTTTCCGACCTAAAACTAACCGGCACCCAACTTCACTCACCAATGACCCAGTTAAACCCACCCAGTTATCACCCAACCCAGTTGTGACCCAACCCAGTTATCACCCAACCCAGTTGTGACCTAACCCAGTTAGCAGCGACCTAGTTGTGACCCAACCCAGTTATCACCGACCCAGTTGTGACCCAACCCAGTTATCACCCAACCCAGTTTTGCTCCAACCCAGTTACCACCGGACCCAGTTACCACCCGACCCAACTTAACCCGACCCAAAACCATTCAGACCCAATACAACCCGACCCAAAACCATTCCGACCCAACTTTGTTGGTCAATTTTATTGTTTGAACATAACATATTCGTCACTTTTTTTGGTCAAAGTAATTAACAAATATTATTTGTCAGGACATAATTAAGATCTCTAAAAGTGTTATTTGTTAGGAAAAATAGAGGGTAGATTCTCAGGTGCAACACCTTCTTCATGGAACTCATGTAACCATAATGGGAAGAGAAAATTGGATGTTGTGTGTAAACAAAGTGGTAGAAGTAGTAGTGTTCATCGTCGTTGTCGTCCTAAGAAGGCGAAGTTCCCTGTTGGTTTTGTAGCATTGAATGCTGATTATCACTATCCCAATTCTCATCCACCTAGGCACAATTGAGATTATTATCAAGAAGTAGTCTAATTTTTGCTACTTCAAATTTTATCCAAAAGAAACACCAAATTTTCATAGGCATTGGTAGAAAAATTGTTAGAGAGTAGATTCTCATACTTGTATTTATTCAATTACAATATAGAGATTCATTAATGTTCAAAAGGAAAGTTTTATTCTTTATGATATTGCAGCAAATTCTATTACAGTACTTCATATCCAGTGTTGAGTTGAGACCACTTACTTTCATGTATGTGGTTTTGAAATTATAAACTAAAGATTAGGGAGGCAAATAACAAAGAATAGTTTTTGGATCAATTTAATTTCTCATTGTTTGGGTGCAGGAAGGGATATTGAGAGAATAAGACAAGTAAATTAGGAAAAATATAAAACTCTTATATTCATATACTTCAATGTTTACAAAAGAAAAGATAAAGTACACTTACAAATGAATAATGTAAATAACAAAATGAGTAAGTCTAAACTCTAAAATAACAAAATGTATACAAGTATTGAACTAATAGTCTAAATGTCAACAACAGCAGCAACAACAGACCATGAGCAGCAGCAGCAACAACGGACCACCACGAGCAGCAGCAGCAGCAGCAACAACAATAACAAACCACCAGTAGGAGACCAGCAGTAGCAGCATCAGCAACAAAATAGCTGTAGCAACAACAGGCTAACAACAGCAGCATCAACAACATATGGTAGAAAACACCAAAAAAAACTCCCAAAGAAAAAGAAAAGTAGCAGCAACAGCATAAGTGTCAATTTTAAACAAGTAAATATTGCAAAGATAACAAAATTAAGTTTACTTTTAAAATCAGTAATGGCTCTCAGGTACACAAGTTGACCTCATCATCGAGCCCTTGACTCTAATTAACAACACAACTTCACAACACAAGAAAGCCAACAAAACTGACACGAGCATCCACAATTCTTTGTCTTTTAAACAATACCAAACCAATTTTACCAATCAAGTGCATATCATGTCCAATAAGACAAAAGAAAAGTAGCTCCACATCGTGACACTTAGGGCAAAACATGTGTGTAAAGTAAAATGTAGCCAAAAAGAGTCGCAAACAAGTCAACAACCAATGATCTTTGCGCAAGGGACATTTATTAAGCAAAATGATTTAGAACAACTAACCAAACCCAACAATTCTGTTTAGGGTTTATAATGATAGGGTTAGGGTTTGGGTCTAGGGTTTGGGTTTAGGGTTTATAATGATAGGGTTAGGGTTTGGGTCTAGGGCTACCAAAACACAACAAACAAACCCCAAACACAAACAAACCCCAGAACACAACCAACCCACAAACACAAACCCAGAACACAACAAAAACCCAGATTACAACCATCAAACATTTTCAATTGGCCACAAAGCCATAACAACAACCATCAAACAACCACCATCAAACAACAACCATCAAACAACACAATCATCAAGCAATTGAATCATAATCAATATTAGTAGGCTCGGTATCTTTAACAACTTCAAGAGACTCATCATCCTCAATCTTAGAATAACCAAAGATCTAATTTTGGTAAGTCACAAGAGCCTCAACATTTTTAGGCAGCAAACGCGTGCGATGCTTTGTTAAAATTCTGCCCCCCATACTAAATGAAGACTCGGAGGCAACAAATGTAATGGGGATAGCCAACACATCTCTAGCCATCTGAGACAAAATAGGACAAACCCCCGCATGGGTTTTCCAATAAGCCAAAACATCAAAACGGTCATCTTGGTCAACGGGAGCATAAGGGGCACTGAAATATGATTTCATATCATTTTCAATACCCCTACTAGCAGCAACATTGGCACCAAAACTCTAAAAAACAGCAAATTAATAGTATCACAAAACTATTAACAATCACAAACTGTAAAGTAATCATGAATCAATTAAACGTTACACATAGTAGCCAACCTTTCCAAGACTGGCCTTCTTAAAAGGATGGGCAAGCGACCTTGCAAAACATGGAGTGGATGAATCAGAACCGGTAGTCATAGAAGATGTAGTGGAAGAGGGTTGGAGTTATAAGTGAGAATAAACACTAGCATAATGCGTATACAACTCAGTAAAGGCATCAACAACCTCTTTAACCTTACCATCAAGATGTTGGGGTAAATAAACAGTAGCATACAACTCATGAACAAAGTTTTTTTTTGTAACGGGGATCAAGCATGATAGCAATAGTAAGAATCAAAAAATAATTCTCCCAATACTTGTTAAATTTTTCATACATAGGAGCAGCCATAAGACGAATAGAATCAGTTGGGTTTTCTTTAGCATAAAACAGTAGACTTTCAATCAAAACAATGTTCTCAACATATAGGTTGGCAGTGGGGTAATCAGAACCAGAAAAAAGACACGTGATATCATAAAACGGTTCAAGAAAATCACAAACATTTTGGACAGTTTCCCATTCATAATCACTTAGAGAAACATCTAAACCATGCTCAAGTAAACAATACCTATCTATAGCCTCTCTAGCTTCCAAACACCTACGAAGCATAAGATAGGTAGAATTCCAACGAGTACGAACATCACCAATCAATGAACTAGAAAAACCAATATTCAAATACTTAACACAATCATCAAACCTCTCTTTCCTAATGTTTGAAAAAGAAACATATGTAACAACTTGTTGCAACTTCAAAATGATTTTATCCATAAACTTAAAACCAGCTTGGACAATCGGATTTAATATATGGGCAGAACATCTAACATGAAAAAACTTAACAAAACAAGGCAGCAGATTAGTTCTATTCAAGTCCCTAACCATGTCTTGAATCATAACATCATTGGCAGTAGCATTATCACAAGGCAAAGAATACACTTTATCTCTAATATTCCACTCATCAAACAAATCAAGAGTAAACTTACCCAACTCCTTACCAGTGTGGGACCCAGGAAAATATATAAAAACAAGAATTTTAGAACGCAGCACCCAAGAGTTATCAACATAATGAGCAGTCAAAACAGTAAAACTAACATTATTGAGTGCAGACCACAAATCACAAGTACAACACACTCTTCCTTTTAAATTACCTATAGTTGTCTTTAATTGAGCTTTAAGAGCAGCAAACTGATTAGTGCAATGCTTAAGCATAGTATTCCTAGAAATATGCTTCACATTAGGATTCAAGTAAGAAAGCAATTACCTATGCTTAGTATGCTCAACAATCAACAGTGGATATGCATGACACATAATAGCTTCAACAAACATACGACAAAAAGTTTTTTGATCATAATGCTCCCCAGGTTGACCAGCTTTTACTTTTAAGTAAGCTTCACACTTCTCTAAATGTTTATTTTGGTTATTAGCACCTTGGGTTCCCTCAGCACGATAGGTCTTAGCATTACAATGCTTACATGTAGAAAATATCTTATCATCTTCCTTCTTAAACAAGGTAAAGTGCTGCCAAACCATGGCAGTACGCCTCCCAAACAGGAGGGGATCATGGGTTTGGGGAGAAATGGTTTCGTCCTCAACAAAAAGGGAATTTGACCCAATAATGGAGTCCAATGTCAACTGATCAACTAAAAAATAAATTAACACATTTAAAGTTTAAACAAGGCAGAGTCTAAACAAGGCAGAGTCAAGGTCAAGGTCAATGTCAAGGTTTAGGGTTTTATGATTTTAGGATTTAGGGTTAGGATTTAGGGTTAGGGTTTCAGGGTTTAGGTTTAGGATTTAGGGTTTAGGGTTTAAGGTCTAGGGTTTAGGGTTAAACTCTCAACACTAACCCTAAACGGAAACCCTAAACACAAACCCCTAAACACAAAACCCGGAAACACAAACCTTTAAACAGAAAACCCAGAAACAGAAGCCTAGAAACACAAGCCCAGAAACACAAGCCCAAAAACACAAACCCAAAAACACAAGCCCAGAACCCGAGCCCAGAAACACAAGCCCAGAAACACAAGCCCAAAACACAAGCCCATAAGACAAACCCAGAAAGAAAACCCATAAACACGTACAACAAATATAACCCGAATACAAACCCAGACTCAAAACCCGAACACAAACCCAGACACAAAACCCTAACACAAACCTAAAAACGTAAACAGAAACATGAACAAACAGCATAATTTCATATCGCAAACATGATATACAAGAACAAACATGATACACATAATCATGAACAAACATGATATACAAGAACAACAAAAAAAAAATACAAATATGATGAAATTAAAAACTAATTATACAAGATAATTTAAAACTAATATACAACATAATTAAAAACAAACACATAATTTCATATTGCAAAAAACGAACTTTAGTGAAATTGAGAACGAACACATAATAAAAAAACGAACACATAATAAAAAAAACGAACACATAATAAAAAAAACTAAATAATTCATGCATATAATTTTTAGCACAAACCCTAAAATTCCAGATCTGAAATAAGACGAAAAAACAAAGAAAAACATGATATTCCAGCAGATCTGCAAATCAAGACAAGCACATATCCCACAATCACAATCAAGCAGATCTTCACCTAATTCTAAAAAAATACGGAAATTAGAAGACATACCTGGTTGTGAAACGTTTTTAAAAATTAAATTTCTGCTTTTTTGCTTTTGTTTTCCCCCGATCTTCAATTTGTTACCTTTTTCTTCAAATCCACGCCTTTTTTCTTCAAATCCACGCCTTTTTTCTTCAAATCTTCACCACAAACCTCTACGTTCTTCGGAAAAATTGATAGAGAAAGTGAGAAACTCAGAATATTAGTTTTTTGATCGAAAATTTTGAGAGAAGGACTGAGAATTTTTGGGTTTTTTTTTGGGTTTTTATCGGAAATTGAGAGAAGGGATGAGAATTTAAGGGTTTTTTTTGGCTTTTGATCGGAAAATTAGGGAAGGCTGAGATTTTAGTCAATTTTTTGATCGGAAAATGAGAGAAGCGGCGGTTGAATTTTAGGATTTTTAGGCTTATTTTTTATCGAAAAATGAGAGAATGAGAGGAGAGAAACCGAGTCACTAAGATTAGGTTTTGCAAGAGGGGAAGAAATAAGGGGTGCATTAAAACACGGTTTATATAGTAGGGAATTTTAGGGTTAATGACTTAATCTGAACCGTTGGATTTTAGAATGAATGGCTCAGATTTTAGAGTGACGATTTTAGATGTTAGAGAGTAAGTAAAGAAATGAAGGGCTCAAGATTTTATATTGGCTAATCAATGGTCTCAAACCATGATCCTTGATTTATTTTTTTGACCAATGAACATCAAGAGTTACCAAGAACATGGATTTCAAAATATCAATGGTTGGATTTTATCTTTCTCAAATCAATGGTTAAGGTTAAGTTAAGTATTCTGTTTTCTATTTTCTAAATCTATAATTCTAGACAACTAATCTATACTTCTAGTATTGATTTGTTTAGCTATTAGTAATTTAGTAATCTACTTAAATTCCTAAACTATTATTAATATTATAAATTAATAAAAATTATAAACGTTAGAAGTTTAAATGTTTAATTAGTATTTTTAATTTTAAACAAGTTGATTCATGTAAAGATGATTATGAATGAAGTGTTACCGTAATACCGATACGATGATAGGTATAGCAACTCAAAGATATGGATAATCAAATAGACTCGCGACTCCTAAGTCCTATGTTACTATCTTAGTATATTTTAAGATCCACAACTGAAACATCAACGATGAAAGTCGATCAATCTAATGATGCTTCGATCATTGTTAATCGTGTAATAACATCGATGATCGAGCCCTATCTTTTATAAAGAACCTCGTAACACGAAAGATGAAAGACGATCAATCTTTTAATGGTTTTGATTAATGTCAAAGACAATCAATCTTACGATCATTTGATTCATGTGAACCTTAACTTAACGAAAGTCGATCAATAACCATTTAACATGGACCGTTTAATAAGATCGCCTCCTATGTTACTATCTTTTAAGATCAACAACAGAAACATCAACGATCTTGATCGTCCACTGATATGATTGGTATTAACTATGATCTGCTTTCATAGTTTCAATGTTTCATCCTCTACTGATATGATTATGTATCATCTTGATCACAATTATCATCTTCATATTCGATTAACGTTGATCATTGTTACTTGTTCAGTAGTTCCATGAACGATGAAAGTCGAACAATTTTATAATTACGATGCTTTCATTAATGTCAACCTAATTCTTTAATTTTAACTCTTTTTGTTGCTATGTAGTGACTCAGTGAGAGTCAGTAAGTCACTAACTAATTAAATTTTTAATTTTAATGGTTTATTGACTTTAATCAATAATTGGTATGGACTTATGCCTTAGCCCTTATGGTTGTTACTTGAATACTTATGCAATCATGAATAAGAATAACCCGATGGGCAATAGCCAATAATATAACTGTATAAATTATATGTCTTAGTTTAGTAACTATTTAATTAAATTAGTAATATACGTATCAATGTATATTATCATAAAATTCACAATGACTCAATCACAATTCATAATATCAGTATATGATCACATATTAATTGTTATAACTTTCGACTTCGTAACTTAATATATACTATATAATTCCGACCCAAGTCAATACGCCGCCGGTTTGAGGCTTCAGCCGACCCAAGCCGATCTGTTCCGACCCAAGTCAATACGCCGCCGGTTTGAGGCTTCAGCCGACCCAAGTCCTTAGTCCTACCGAGAGCCGATTTATTCCGACCCAAGTCATTCCGAAAGCCGATTTCTTCCGACCCAACTACCAAAGTCATTATGAAAGCCGATTTATTCCGACCCAAGTCATTCCGATCACGATTTCTTCCGACCCAAGTCATTCCGAAAGCCGATTTATTCCGACCCAAGTCATTCCGATACCGATTTCTTCCGACCCAAGTCATTCCGAAATCCGATTTATTCTGACCCAAGTCATTCCGATATCGATTTCTTCCGACCCAAGTCATTCCGAAAGCCGATTTATTTCGACCTATTGAGAAAGCCGATTTCTTCCGACCCAATTCATTCCGAAAGCCGATTGCTTCCGACCCAAGTTATTTCGAAAGTCGATTTACACCGACCCAAGTTATTCCGAAAGCCGATTTGGGCCGACTTCACCTTATTCTATTCCAACCCAAATTCACCCAACCCAGATACCGGCCGACCCAGTCCCACCCGATCCAATTTCGACCCAGTTCCAAGAGCCCTCTCACCCAGTTGAACCCAACCCAAAGTCCACCCGACCCACCCAGTTCCTACCCATGGCACACTCTCACCCAGATTATTCCGACCCAAATCATTCTGACCCAGGTTTGGTCAACCCAAACCCAGCCAGTTTTTTGGATGTGATTTACCGCCAGCTCTGCTTTAAGTTCGTCGTTTCGATGTCTCAAAGCATTTTCCTGTTCAGTTATGAGTTTTTACACTTCATTCTGCATCACACCCAAAAAAAAAACTTTAGCAGAAATTACATCAGATAATTGATAGTTTCATCCTAATCTCATTGTGAGTAAGATAAATAGGAGGACAACAAGTTACATGTTCCTTGCTTGCCAGTTTATTTTTGTGAAATAAGGAAGTTCTGCTCTTTTTTTATCAAAAGACCCTCCTTTTCAATTACAGCCTGCACGCACAGAAGATAAAGGCCTCATAAGTGTGCGAGTCAATGTGTCTCAATAAAATTTGCACAGGTAAGAATGTAGAATCAATCAAAAACATCCAAGTAACAATGGAAATAGACAAAAAGATGCAAAGACCTTCTCTCATTCAGAAAGGGAGACTACAGCTAGCTCCAAATTGGACTTCTCCTCCAATAAGGTCTTCCATTCAGCAACAATATTCTCTTTCTGATCCTCAAACTCCGACTCAGTGCTTGAGATTTACTAAGAATATTGGCTTCCCTCTGATTTAGCAAAGCTTGACCATCATGTAATTTGTTCAGTGCTTCATTTATAACTTTCTGCCTCTCGACCAATGATTGCCTTTCAAGCATAATTTCTTTCTCCTTGACATCACAACTAGCATATAAAGATCACAAAAGTCAATGATTCTCCGCAAACAATGGTTTAAAATGATGAGCAACCCCCCTTAATGAATGTAATAAGAGTATATGAGCTAACTCGTACATATTTAGCAAGCCAACTTTAAGCATAATACACTAATCAATTTCACTCAAGCTGCACTTCAAAATTCAAACCGAGGATTGGCCTTCAAAGTCCAAAATACCACTGGGGAAGCATAGGAAACGATTATACCGAGCCTCTACCAGCCCCAATCCAAAACAATGACAAAACAGAATTGCTCATAACGATCTGTTTAAAATGTATGGGCCTCCTTTTAAGACAGCTATAAACCAGCAAAAGAAAAACCACAAAATTTTAGAAATGGTCTCATGCTCGAGGCCTACTAAGCAGAGAGCAAAAACTAATGACATACTGTAGGCGTGTTTGTATTTCGCCTACGCGGTGTGAGCGCGTGTTTGTTTTTGACTACCCCACTGTTAAGGTTTTATGGAAAATTGCTTTGTATTGAAAGAAGTCGCCAACAATTCTTTTTAGGAAGAATCATAAACCTAATTGGATATAGGAAAATCATAGGGATAAATTATCCAATGTAGATTTCCCCGTCATGACTCCATATATAGTCAAAATGAACCAAAGATTGAGTTCGGGAGTGAGGGTACAAATATGGTCAGGAACCATATTGCCCATTGCTGGCCTTTACTATATATCGATTCATTTTCAAATTTTATGCCAAAGCATAATCTAATAATATTTTTATACACCCTAATAATATTTAGTCTAAATTAGTTTAGGAAACACATAAAAGGACTAATTTTTAGTGACATATTATTAGGCAATCAATTTACAGGAAACCTAGCAAGTTGTCCAAATTAATCTGATTAATGTTAGAACAGTTCTTTAGGTCTTTGATTAGCAAAAGTAACATGTGGGGTGATAAAAGTATCAAAACAGGACAATCATATAATATGCATATAATGATCAGGCAAGTATAATAATATATGAAAAGAAAATAATATGAACATAAAATAAAGTATAGAAAAGAGATTAGAATATACAATAGATCGATTTTACATTAAAGATCTACATCGGGAAAGAAGACTGTTAGTAACTTCAATATAAAAATAATTTATTTAAGGACCCTCAGGATTATGCCGTGGCTTGGGTCTGAGAGATTGACAACCTTCGGGACGAGCAATCGTGAAGGCTGAAAATCTGAATGTATGAAAGTATGTGGATTGAATGTATTTGTGTTTGAAAGTATGAGTTTTTGTAGGGAAGTTTTGTAGTGCATAGAGAAATTCGTAAAGTATTCGTCAAGTGTTATGTGAGAAATTCGTTCTTTTTTCTATTTGGAAATCAGGCCTATTTAGAGGGAAAACGGCACTGCGCCTCACGCGCTGGCTGCGTCTGGCGCAGCTAATGTGGCAAGCGTATGATGCGGCATGACCAATAAAAAGTGTACACGTGGTACGCGCATTTAAAAAGATACGAAAGAAAATCCGCTTCCCAAGCAGAGAGCCGTGCTTGACGCAGGACTCTGAATGAGTCAGAAATCCACGTGTCAAGTGCAGATTAGTGCACCTAGCACATGTGGACAGATTGCGCCTGACGCACAGACGTGCGATTGGCGCACCATCCTGGCTCCTGCCATGCCTTTTGACAGCTTTATTTAAAACACGTTTTAAAAGATTTAATTACGGATATCAAGGGCTGGCAATCAGGTCGGGTTGGGTCAATTTCAGGTTGACCTGATTTATATTTCAGGTCACTTACCCTTAACCCAAAATCGACCTGATTCTAATTTCAGGTCGAAAATCATAACCCAAACCCGACCTTACTGATTTCGGGTTGACCAAAAACCAACCGAAAATGACCCGAAATGAAATTCAACTATACACGCTAACTTATGAAAGTATAGGTCAATGACCTGAAATGAAATTTAGGTGATCCAAGAAATGGACTTGGCCCATTACAAATAAGAATAAAAAAAGACAGGTTGTATAAGTTATGAAAGTCTGGGTTAATGACCCGACCTGAAAATAATCCGACTTCTAAATCAGGTTATTTGGGTTATTTTCAGGTTCAAAAAGTTAACTCGGACCTAACCCATTATATTTTCAGGTCGGGTTGGGTCAACCCATTTTTTATTTCAGGTCGAAAATCTCAACCCAAACCCGGAATTTTCATGTAAGTTTCAGGTCGGGTTATCGGGTTGGGTTAACTTTTGCCAGCCCTACGGATATCAGATTTTACTGGATAAAAACTGATTTTGACTTATAAAAAATATCTTTTGAAAATATTTATTTATTAAAATAAATCAATTAATTATCAATTAATTGGGCTTTTCAAAGAATTGGGCTCAAATACAATTAATTATCATTTATCATGAATAATTAATTGGGCTTTAAAATAGGACTTTAACACTTTCCGAACTGGTTTTGAATGGCTTTTCAGACTGCTCTGCCCTTGGATCGGACCAATTAAGACCACGGTATGTTTCATCATCGGATCCTTAAATGGGGAGACACGATTATGTGTCTACAGAAGCCCCCACTTTGACTAAGGTTCAGGAAACCAAAAGTCAAAGTATACGGTGTCGGGACGGAGAACGATTCTAAACGCTCTACAGTTTAGAACTGATCTATAACCGCCGGTCTCTGCAAAACAAAGTTAGTATGCAAGACAATAACTACATGCAATCTGATTACCTGCAGGGAAAGATGTTAGCAGATAGGTGCAAACAACTCACATATGTACATAGTGATGCAATAATGTAAACTTAGACTCCCTAAGGATGCATGAGACGCAATGCAATGATTAAGGTTATGCAAAACTAAAGGGTGGCACGTCATGTAAGATCAGAGGTTATGCAAGACTAGAATGTATGAAATGCAATGCAAGGTCAGGGTTTTGCAAAGCTGCAGTGCAAGGTCAGGATTTTGCAAGGCTAGAAGATGTATAGAATGATAGAATGATCAGAATGATTAGAAATAGATTGAATGATTTTCGAAAATCGTTTTTAGTAAACAATCGGGGTTTGTAAATGAGGTCCGCGGATTACAATTTCTCGGGAGTTTGATTTGAATTGGAGGAACCACCACAGATAGGAAGCCCCCAATTTTGGGTGAGCTTGCCTTGAATTAGGCATGAGCCTTAATCGAAATGTACTTGATCTGATATTAAAACATAGTTGATCTGCCTTGAACGTTGCAAGTTGTCACTAGGGATTGTTTATTGGGAAGTTAATATAGGCAAAGTCAAATATCGCCAGAAACTATGGAATCATCGGAGATTCCTTCAGGGACAAGGAGAGCTTGGATTGAAAAATAAAAAGGTTGAAATTTGTGACTTAAATGAATGTAGGTGGGAAAAGGCTTAGGTTCAGACTCGAGTCTATGTCGGGATCTAGAAAGAGATTATGCTCCTGAACTCTAGAAAGTTAAATCATTAGACCATGACTAATTTATTTTTATTGAAGCGGTCGGACCTCGAGATGAGGATTCCTACGTATCCTTGTGGAATCAGACCATTCGTAGTTCTGGACCTGATTTCTTCTTTTTATTATATTATTAATTTTTTTGTGCCCTAACTTTTGCCTAGGCCGCCCTTTCGGGTTCTCAACCTAGCGGGTTTGGACATACCTTGAAAAAGGAGTTATAGAAGGGTTGATGGATGGTTGAAAGGTTTAAGGATTGAAGCTTTGATGACCGTTTAATTGGTTTGGCAAATGAAGAGTCATGGATTTGGATTAAAGGTTAAGGGTTTTGATGGATTGAAGGATTGGAATGAGGGGTAGAATTTGTGTGCAAGCCCCCTAGCTTGATCTTTTATTTTGCCTTCGGCTCTTTCTTTTTTGCATTTTTTCTTTTTTGTCATGTACGTTTTCTCTTGCTTTTGTTTTTTTCGCACTTTGAATTTTTTTTTATTTTCCCTGGCATTTAGTATTATTTTTTTTTAATGTAGTGAGGCTTGCACAAGTTTGGTTTAGGGTATTAGAAGGCTTGAAGGATATTTGTGGAGCTTTGGTTAATGGAGGGATTATTTGGCTAAGTATCATGGAGATGATGGTTTAAAGGATTTTTGTTTTTTCTTAGTTGTATGAGGATGGCTTATGAAAGGTAATAGAAGAGATGGGGGAATAACTCCTGATCCAAAGTATGTCCTCTTTTTTATTCTTCTCTTTTTTATTTCATACCTCTTTTTGTTATTATTAGCCAAGTTCATTAGGTGATTCGAGTTTCATCATTGAATCAGAAGCATAAATAAAAATGATGGAAGGCCGATGAAAATGAAAAGAAAATGCGATTATTTTATTAATTGAAAATGAATGAAACAAGGTTTATTAGAAATAAAAACCTAAATGACATAAACTCAACAGGAAAGGAACTAAGGGAGCTAGGGGAGGGACTCTTCGACTCAACCTAGAAAATCAACGCTAAATGACTAAGCCCCTGCATTATTTAGGCACTTCCCAAGGGGTTGCCACTAGTTTTTACTTTTGCCGCAGGCGAAATTGGTAATCTACCGTCTTCAACCATATCCTGCAGATGATGCTTCAAAGTCCAGCATTCAATGTCAGATGCCCATTCCCTTGGTGGTACTTGCAGTAGGAATTAGGATTCCATCTACTGGATCTCTTCTCCAGAGGAGGGTCCGGAGTAGGGCCAAGAGGCTGAAGTGCTCCCTTCGCATGAAGCCTAGTGAAGGCATCTTCTAGAGACATGCCCAAAGGAGTGAACGTCCTTTGAGGTCCTTGATAACCTCTCTTGTCAGTAGTTAGGGCGTTTATGTCACTGCTTTTAGAGGTAGAAGGGTTATTATTACGCTTCTTGAAAGAGTTGTTGTTGTTAGAACCCTTGTTCTTGTTGGCTTGTACCTCTTCTTCAATCAGCAGGCCTACCTTATAGAGCTTCGTGAAAGACTCTATGGGTTGGAACTTAATATGGTCCCCATACATGGGCTGCAGGTTACGGATCACCAATCGGACTTGATCCTCTTGGGATGGCCTGTTAGTCATTTGTGCAGCCTTTTCCATCCATCTGTTAAGGAAGGTGATAAAATCTTTGGTTGAATTCTGCTTAGTTAATTCTAACTCACGAAGGCCAATGGGAAGCTGAGTATTGTAGATGTATTGTTTGTGGAACTCTTCTCTGATGTAGTCCCAGTCATTCAGGTTGGCCTTATTTAGTGATCTGAACCACTTGGATGGATATGCATCCAAAGTTAACGGAAAGACATAAGCAAACAGGTCCTTGCTCATGCCTTTGAGAGCCATAGAGATGGAGAAAGCTCTCAAGTGGTCATCTGGGTCTTCGACCCCCTTGAATTTTGGGAGGTCACCCAATGTTACCTTTTTAGGGAGTTTTTCCCTCAGTTCAGGATCAATAATGTCATGGCCATGAGCCTGACCCTCGAGCGCAGGAATTGACTGGATCAATTGCTCGAGTATTTTAAACCTCAAATCTATTTTGGTTTTGAATGGTGGTGGAGTGTCGCATCGCTCGTCTTCTTCCGTTAGCTTCTCCCTCAGCGCCTTAATCTCTTTGTCTTGTTCCTCAAGATGCGAGTTTATTAGTTGAAGTTGGGCCATAATAGCACTGATCTGTTCATTAGTGTCCCCCATTTCAGATGATGCTTCAGAAGAGTCAGAGGATTCGTCTGAAAATGTGAGGATGCGTTTGACGAGTCTAGGAGTAGGTCGACCTTGTATCCTCTCTGTCGGGCGCTCACAAGTTATAATCACACGATCCGTCCTAAACAGAAATTGAATGGACCTCGTAAATTTTTAGAAATGATGCTTTCAAAATGAGAAATGGAAATGAGGGATGGAGAAATGGAGATGAGAAATGAAGATGAAAGTTGAAATGGGGGTGAAAAAATGGAAGGTGAAATGGAAACGGGAACTGATTAGAGATTGGTATGATTATTGTTATGATGGTGACATGGGCCTAACTATATATGCAGATGCCTGGACTGGACTGGACTGGACTGGACTGGACTGGACTGGACTATGCAAGCAGACTGGACTAGACTTGACAAATAGATTAGGCTCAAAAGGATTGTCTACGCTAGCTTCGCTAGGCTTAGGAAGGAATTAGCTTCGCCAACCTTGATGATTTGGTATTGCTATAGATGTAAGATAGGAGTAGCTTCGCTAAACTCGAAGTGTGCCTTTAAGGTCTTAGGGGTGACTAGCTTTACTAAATCAATGGGTGTCGTTATGGTCTTACGGGTGACTAGCTTAGCTAAGTCAAAGGGGTGCCGTTATGGTCTCATAGGGATGACTAACTTAGCTAGGTCAAGGGTGTCGTTATGGTCTCACAGGGATGACTAGCTTAGCTAGGTTAAAGGGGTGTCGTTATGGTCTTACAGGGATGACTAGCTTAGCTAGGTCAAAGGGGTGTTGTTATGGTCTTACATGGATGACTAGCTTAGCTAAGTCAAAAGGGGTGTCGTTATAGTCTCACAGGGATGACTAGCTTAGCTAGGTCAAAAGGGTGTCGTTATGGTCTTACAGGGATGACTAGCTTAGCTAGGTCAAAGGGGTGCCGTTATAGTCTTACAGGGATGACTAGCTTAGCTAGGTCAAAGGGGTGCCGTTATGGTCTTACAAGGATGACTAACTTAGCTAGGTCAAAGGGGTGCCGTTATGGTCTTACAGGGATGACTAGCTTAGCTAAGTCAAAAGGGGTGTCGTTATAGTCTTACAGGGATGACTAGCTTAGCTAGGTAATAGGGGTGTCGTTATGGTCTTACAGGGATGCTAGCTTCGCTAGACTTAATGGTTTTGAATTCGTCCTATATGGATTTGGAATTGGACTGGATTGACTTCGGAAATGAATTGGGCCTAATATGGACCTAATTTTGGACTTAGTCCTATATCGGTTTGAAGTTAGACTTGAAAATGCACATGGGCTTGATATTGGATTGGAATAGAGTTAGATTAGACTTGGACTAGGATTGACATAGACCAGGGTTCACATAAGGATGCAAATGGGCCTAGGATTTGACAGGAGCTAGACTTATATGGGCCTAAGATGGACTCTAATGCTAGCGGGCCTAATATGAATGCATGGACTCGAATTAGATGGACCTTATATGAATGCAAAATAGACTCTAATGCATATGGGCCTAGAATGAATGCAAGTGAATTGGGTCGATTGGATTGAATTGGATTGAAGGCGTCTGGAATGGGCTTAGAATTTTCGAAATTCATTTTTGAAAGGGACCCTTTGTTTTATCTTTTGTTAGGAAAAGATGATGGATTTATTTTTAATTTTTTTTTTAAATGTCGTGGTATTATGATGATTAGTAAATGCTTTTTGAAAAAGGTAGAATAGAATATGGTGTAGGATATATTTTGAAAAAAATGTATGTTTTTGAAATTGTTGAATATGGTCAGGTAAGATTGACAGGGATAACAGGAAATGGGATGAGGCAGACATGCATGACACTCTGACTCTATAATGACCATTTTAGATACACTTTTTAGGATACACTCGACCTTGCATGAAAAGACTGGTTTTTAAATGTTTGATTAGGTGAGACTCCTAGAATGACCATGTATTACGCGGATGCCCATAGACAAGCATAGGACTGAACATAGGATCAACCATTACGACGACTAAATCGATGAAAAGCGCGCGATGCACATACTGCGTGCTGCGCGGCGCACAGCCGTGCGTCTGGCGCGGGAGTGGTGCGCCAGGCGCACTACTCCTCGACACGTTTTTCGGGGATTTAGGCGACGTATTGGCCGATTGACGAATTTTTTCTTGTTTGTTAGACGCGATTTTAGGAACGACGCATAATAATCAGAATTTGACAAAAAAAATAGCAGGCAAAAATTGCAATCACAAGCAAATGTCATATAACATGGATGCAAAAGTTCCAACCTAAAGTCCAGTTCTATGTTTGAAACTATTGGTCAGGTTTAGGTTAAGGCTAAAAAGGGTCTATGGCTAAGAGATTGATCCCACGATTCGTACCCCTGCTTAAAGAGGTGGCCACATGTAATACGCACTCCAGTCTCAAGTCAGGAACAAGAGAACAATGCAATGGTTGGGTAGGTTTGCTTATGACTAAGATCCAACAATATCGTTTAGGAAGCTTTTTGGAAGGACAAAGCGCAAACCCCCCGGAGGTGACCTCACACATAGAACATGTGCTAATGATGTGAGGTAGATTGTCCTTATGGTGGCTAAACAATAGCCATGCATATGCAAAACTGTATATTATTCAAAAGCATAAATGAAGAATGAATCGTATTTTTCAAGTTTCACCCATTCATTTAAAAAAAATTTATTTTTTTTAAAATCCTCCCGAGTGGAGTCGCCAAACTGTAGGCGTGTTTTTATTTCGCCTACACGGTGTGAGCGTGTATTTGTATTTGACTACCCCACTGTTAAGGTTTTATGGAAAATTGTTTTGTATTGAAAGAAGTCGCCAACAATTCTTTTTAGGAAGAATCATAAACCTAATTGGATATAGGGAAATCATAGGGACAAATTATCCAATGTAGATTTCCCCATCATGACTCCATATATAGTCAAAATGATCAGACAAGTATAATAATATATGAAAAGAAAATAATATGAACATAAAATAAAGTATAGAAAAGAGGTTAGAATATACAGTAGAGCGATTTTACATTAAAGATCTACACCGGGAAAGAAAACTGTTAGTAACTTCAATATAAAAATAATTTATTTAAGGACCCTCAGGATTATACCGTGGCTTGGGTCTGAGAGATTGACAACCTTTGGGACGAGCAATCGTGAAGCTTGAAAATCTGAATGTATGAAAGTATGTAGATTGAATGTGTTTGTGTTTGAAAGTATGACTTTTTGTAGGGAAGTTTTGTAGTTCGTAGAGAGATTCGTAAAGTATTCGTCGAGTGTTATGTGAGAAATCTGTTCTTTTTTCTGTTCGAAAATCAGGCCTATTTATAAGGAAAGCGGCACGACGCCTCACGCGCTAGATACGTCTGGCGCAGCTGACGTGGCAAGTGTATGACGCGGCATGGCCAATAAAAAGTGTACACGTGGTACGCGCATTTAAAAAGATAAAAAAGAAAATCCGCGTCTTAAGCAGAAGCCGCGCTTGACGCAGGACTCTGAATGAGTCAGAAATCCACGTGTCAAGTGCAGATTAGTGCACCTGACACAGGTGGATAGAGCTGCGCCAGACGCACAGACGTGCTCCAGGCGCAAGGCCCTGCGCCTGGCGCAGGTTGGTGCTCTAGGCGCACCAGCCTGGCTCCTGCCATGCCTTTTGATAGCTTATTTAAAACGCGTTCTAAAAGATTTTTTTATCCTTTAATTACGGATATCTGATTTTACGGGATAAAAACTGATTTTGACTTATAAAAAAAATCTTTTGAAAATATTGGTTTTTTAAAATTAATCAATTAATTATCAATTAATTGGGCTTTTGAAAGAATTGGGCTCAAATACAATTAATTATCATGAATAATTAATTGGGCTTTAAAAATAGGACTTTAACACTTTCCGAAATGGTTTTGAATGGCTTTTCAGACTGCTCTGCCCTTGGATCGGATCAATTAAGACCACGGTATGTTTCATCATCGGATCCTTAAATGGGGATACACGATTATGTGTCTACACATACTAGCTCTGTCTTGGAGTAACAGCCACATATACAGTTCCCAAAAGCCTCAGAAAATTAGTCAATACCCTATGATAGTACTCTCCATATTTACATTTGTCACCAACGACAATATATTAGAGTGCAATTGTGCATTATTGTACAAAATGATAGATTAGTTGTTCACAATGATAATGAAGCACTCACTCAGATTTGAAAGATGTCGTTTGACGGCGGAGATCATCTTGACGTGATTCAACCTCCTGAAGCTTTCTTCCTGCAGCTCGTTCACATCGCCTTGCTTCATCTCGCAAAGATTCAGCGGTGTGCAACTTTGCCTCGGCCTCAACATACTTTCTCTGAGCATCTTCTACCATACCTCTCTCAAGGTTAAATTGGACTTGGCTTCCAATTACCTCATATGCAGCAATACAAACAGGCATCAATTTTAGTGAGACTAAATGAGCCCCGAAGCTTCCATAACCACAACCAATGTCAAGCACAGTTTACACCTGTAATTGTGAAACAAACTTATAAGGTGTCGTATACTTTATTTTGCTTCCCAAAAGGTTGACACAAACAAAAATATGTCAGTTCCAACATGTCTCATAAATAATTCAATCAAATGAAGACTTATACCCGCTTGAAGGAAGTCTGAGTCACTACCCAGCCCAATAGACTCTGCAAGTTGGCGGGTATAATCTTTCACGCCATCGAAGATCAACCCATCATCACTGTGAAAAGCAATTTAGTTTTCATCCAGTAACATAATCCTAGTAAGGTCAATTAGGAAATTTAAGCTCAGTATAAGCAGAGGAGGCAATCCAATAATTTTGGCCACAAGTTAGCTTTGAAGAGAAAGAGTCATGCCAAGAGCTTCTCATGTCCAAATTGTACCAACCCCCTTCAACAGTTCATTTGAAACACCAACACTTAGAGGTGTCAAAAACTGGGCCGACCCACGGATGAACCCGCATGTGACCCAGACCCAACCTGTTACGAGCCGAGAGTGGTCGGTTGGAAAGCCGACCCATTCCGACCCAGCGTCCACCCGTGCCCAGTTGAACCCGTGGAATTGGTAACCCAACCTGAACTGGGTCGACCCAAGTAGACCCGTGGCCAGTTGCACCCGTGAACAACGACCCAGACCCAACCTATTTTCGACCCAAAACTAACCCGCACCCAACTTCACCCGCCAATGACCCAGTTAAACCCACTCAGTTATCACCCAACCTAGTTGTGACCCAACCCAGTTATCACCCAACCCAGTTGTGACCCAACCCAGTTAGCAGCCGACCTAGTTGTGACCTAGCCTAGTTATCACCGACCCAATTGTGACCCAACCCAGTTATCACCCAACCCAGTTACCACCCAACCTAGTTACCACCCGACCCAAAACCATTCAAACCCAATACAACCCGACCCAAAACCATTCCGACCCAAGTTCACTAATTAGTAGTTTAACAGATATTGTTTTGTTGGTCAATTTTATTGTTTGAACAAAACATATTCGTCACTTTTTTTGGTCAAAGTAATTAATAAATATTATTTGTCATAACATAATTAAGATCTCTAAAAGTATTATTTGTTAGGAAAAATAGAGGGTAGATTCTTAGGTGCAACACCTTCTACATGGAACTCATGTAACCATAATGGGAAGAGAAAATTGGATGTTGTGTTTAAACAAAGTGGTAGAAGTAGTAGTGTTCTTCGTCGTCGTCGTGGTCCTAAGAAGGCGAAGTTCCTTGTTGGTTTTGTAGCTTTGAATGCTGATTATCACTATCCAAATTCTCATCCACCTAGGCACAATTGAGATTATTATCAAGAAGTAGTCGAAGTTTTACTACATCAAATTTTATCCAAAAAAAACACCAAATTTTCATAGGCATTGGTAGATAAATTGTTAGAGAGTAAATTCTCATACTTATATTTATTCAATTACAATATAGAGATTCATTAATGTTCAAAAGGAAATTTTTATTCTTTGTGATATTGGAGCAAATTCTTTTACAGTTTTTCAAATCCAGTGTTGAGTTGTGACCACTGATTTGCATGTATTTGGTGCTTGGATATTATAAGCTAAAGATTAGGTGAGGCAAATAACAAAGAATAGTTTTTGGATCAATTTAATTTCTCATCATTTGGGTGCAGGAAGGGATATTGAGAGAATAAGACAAGTAAATTAGGAAAAATATAAAACTCTTATATTCATATACTTCAATGTTTACAAAAGAAAAGATAAAGTACACCTACAAATGAATAATGTAAATAACAAAATGAGTAAGTCTAAACTCGAAAATAACAAAATGTATACAAGTATCGAACTAATAGTCTAAATGTCAACAACAGCAGCAACAACAGACCACCACTAGCAGCAGCAGCAGCAACAACGGACCACCAGCAGCAGCGGCAACAACGTACCCCAACCAGGAGCAGCAACAACGGACCACCACCAGCAGCAGCAGCAGCAACAACAGACCACCAGCAACAGACCAACAACAGCAGCAGCAGCAACAGAATAGCTACAGCAATAACAGGCCAACAGCAGCAGCAACAACAACAACAATAACAACATATGGTAGAAAACACCCAAAAAAACTCCCAAAGAAAAATAAAAGTAGCAGCAACAGCATACGTGTCAATTTTAAACAAGTAAATATTGCAAAGATAACAAAATTAAATTTACTTTTAAAATCAGTAATGGCTCTCAGGTACAATAGTTGACCTCATCATCGAGTACTCGACTCTAATTAACAACACAACTTCACAACACAAAAAACCAACAAAAGTGATACGAGCATCCACAATTCTTTGTCTTTTAAGCAATACCAAACCAATTTTACCAATCAAGTGCATATCATGTCCAATAAGAGAAAAGAAAAGTAGCTCCACATCGTGACACTTATGGCAAAACATGTGTGTAAAGTAAAAATGTAGCAGAAAAGAGTCGCAAACAAGTCAACAACCAATAATCTTTGCGCAAGGGACATTTATTAAGCAAAAGGATTTAGAACAACTAACCAAACCCAACAATTCTGTTTAGGGTTTATAATTTTAGGATTAGGGTTAGGGTTTGGGTCTAGGGCTACCAGAACACAACAAACCATACCCAGAACACAAACCAACCCCAAACACAAACAAACCCCAGAACACAACCAACCCACAAACACAAACCAAAAAACAAACACAAACCCAGATCACAACACAAACCCTGAACACAACCATCAAACACTTTCAATAGGCCACAGGGCCATATCAATAACCATCAAACAACCACCATCAAACAACAATCATCAAACATCACAATCGTCAAGGAATTGAATCATAATCAATATCAGTAGGCTCGGTATCTTTAACAACATCAAGAGACTCATCATCCTCAATCTTAGAATAACCAAAGATCTAATTTTGGCAAGTCACAAGAGCCTCAACATTTTTAGGCAGCGAACGCGTGCGATACTTTGTTAAAATTCTGCCCCCATACTAAATGAAGACTCGGAGGCCACAGATGTAATGGGAAGAGGCAGACATGCATGACACTCTGACTCTATAATGACCATTTTAGATGCACTTTTTAGGGTAGACTCGACCTTGCATGAAAAGACTGATTTTTAAATGTTTGATTAGGTGAGACTCCTAGAATGACCATGTATTACGCGGATGCCGATAGACAAGCATAGGATTGAACATAGGATCGACCATTACGGCGACTAAATCGACGAAAAGTGCGCGATGCAGAGACTGTGTGCCGTGCGGCGCACAGCCATGCGTCTGGCGCGGGAGTGGTGCACCAGGCGCAACTTAATGCGCTTGGCGCACTACACCCCGACACGTTTTTCGGGGATTTAGGCGACGTTTTGGCCGATTGACGAATTTTTTCTTGTTGTTTAGACGCGATTTTAGGAACGACGCATAATAATGACAATTTGACAAAAAAAATAGCAGGCAAAAATTGCAATCACAAGCAAATGTCATATAACATGGATGCAAAAGTTCCAACCTAAAGTCCAGTTCTATGTTTGAAACGATTGGTCAGGCTTCAGGCTAAAAAGGGTCCATGATTAAGAGATTGACCCCACGCTTCGTACCCTTGCTTAAAGAGGTGGCCACGTGTAAGACGCACTCCAGTCTCAAGTCAGGAACAAGAGAACAATGCAATGGTTGGGTAGGTTTCCTTATGACTAAGATCCAACACTATCGCTTAGGAAGCTTTTTGCACTAGTAGAATAATTGCTTATTGCGGCGGTCATTAAGTGGCCTATTGCTGCGGTTTTAGCCGCGCCGCAATAAAGGGCGCAGCAATAGGTAATTAGATATTGCTGCGGTTTCTTCCCAAAACCGCAGCAATATGTATTTTTTTATATTAAAAAACGTACACCTATTGCTGCGATTTTGGGCCAAACCGCAGCAACAGGTGCACATTTAAAAAAAATTTGAAATTAAAATCTTAAAACTATTTTCAATGTTAAAATGCAATAAAAACTAAAATTAACTAAAACTCACTGGTACAACTCATAATTCATGTATTGAGTATTTAAAAATAAATAATGAAAATAAAACAATTACAATATACAAAAGATAAAATAATTCAGAAAAGATAAAGAGGAAATGAAAAAAAAAAAAAAAACTGAAACTAATTACATATAAAAATTAGAAAAATAAATAAATAAAAAAATTTACAGGAGGAGTCACATACATAATACAAAAGATCAAAAAAATAAAATAAAAAAGCAAAAATAAAAAAAGTTACACCTCATTGAAGGTGAGGACCGCAGATCCTTCGCCTGATCCGAAAGGAGTTTCGCGACGGCGACGGCGGCGGCGATTCTCGCGTCCATTAAAGTTGACGGTTCGCGACGACAAGGAGAGAGAATTTCGTGACGGCGACTCAGAGGGAGGACCGAAGGTGACGACGGCGAGGAGAGAGGATTCAGCGACGGCGAGGAGAGAGAATTTCTCGACGGCAAGGAGAGAGGATTCAGCTTTGCGTTCATCGAGATTTTGAAGGATGACAACTAAACTCCGAAGATCCATAATATTGCAAAATTGATCGAAATTTTGAAGATGAAAATCGAATGTAATATGAACAAAAATTAAAGAACCAAAATCTTGAACAAAAAAAATCGCAAATTGATAGGAGAAATCTTCGAGAGGATGGTAAGATGAGGAAGGAGAGAAGTGGGAGTTCGAAGATTTGAAGGAGGAGAGAGAGAGGGAGCTCGAAGATTTGTAGAGGGAGTTCGAAATTTGAAGCAGGAGAGAGAGATGGAGCTCGAAGAAAACAGAGGAAGGAGAAAGGAGTGAAGGCTGGGAGACGGCGAGAGATATTGGAGAGAGCACTGAATGAGAAAACCCTAAATATGTCATATTTAAAAAAAGGGAGGGATATTGCTGCGGTTCCTTATAAAAACCGCAGCAATAGATTATAATATTATTAAAAAAATTATATTTTAATCTATTGCTGCGGTTCTTCGAAGAAACCGCAGCAATAGATCTAGTCAAATTAGTCAAATAATTTTGAAAAAGTCTCGTTGACATCTATTGCTGCGGTTTCCACCCGGAACCGCAGCAATAGGTTGATTTTCGAATTTTCCTTTTCTTTTGAAGTGATTTATTGCTGCGTATGGGTAAAACCACAGCAATTCAACCGCAGCAATAAGCAATTATTCTACTAGTGTTGGAAGGACAAAGCGCAAACTCCCCGGGGGTGACCTCACACATAGAACATGTGCTAACGAGGTAAGGTAGATTGTCCTTATGGTGGCTAAACAATAGCCATGCATATGCAAAACTGTATATTATTCAAAGGCATAAATGGAGAATGAATCGTATTTTTCAAGTTTCACCCACTCATTTAAAAAAAAAATTATTTTAAAATCCTCCCGAGTGGAGTCGCCAAACTGTAGGCGTGTTTTTATTTCGCCTACGCAGTGTGAGCGTGTATTTGTATTTGACTACCCCACTGTTATGGTTTTATGGAAAATTGTTTTATATTGAAAGAAGTCGCCAACAATTCTTTTTAGGAAGAATCATAAACCTAATTGGATATACGAAAATCATAGGGACAAATTATCCAACGTAGATTTCCCATCATGCCTCCATATATAGTCAAAATGATAATGCAAGTATAATAATAAATGAAAAGAAAATAATATGAACATAAAATAAAGTATAGAAAAGAGGTTGGAATATACCGTAGAGCGATTTTACATTAAAGATCTACATCGGGAAAGAAAACTGTTAGTAACTTCAATATAAATATAATTTATTTAAGGACCCTCAGGATTATACCGTGGCTTGGGTCTGAAAGATTGACAACCTTTGGGACGAGCAATCGTGAAGCCTGAAAATCTAAATGTATGAAAGTATGTTGATTGAATGTGTTTGTGTTTGAAAGTATGAGTTTTGGTAGGGAAGTTTTGTAGTTCGTAGAGAGATTCGTAAAGTATTCGTCGAGTGTTATGTGAGAAATCCGTTCTTTTTTCTGTTCGGAAATCAACCCTATTTATAAGGAAAGCGGCACTGCGCCTCACGCGCTAGCTGCATGTGGCGCAGCTGACGTGGCAAGCGTATGACGCGGCATGACCAATAAAAAGTGTACACGTGGTACACGCTTTTAAAAAGATAAGAAAGAAAATCTGCATCTCAAGCAAAGAGCCACGATTGACGCAGGACTCTGAATGAGTCAAAAATCCACGTGTCAAATGCTGATTAGTGCACCTGACACATGTGGATAGAGATGCGCCTGGCGCAGGTTGGTGCTCTAGGCGCACCAGCCTGGCTCCTGCCATGCCTTTTGACAGCTTTATTTAAATCGCGTTTTAAAACATTTCTTTTATCCTTTAATTACGGATATCTGATTTTACGGGATAAAAACTGATTTTGACTTATAAAAAATATCTTTTGAAAATATTTATTTATCAAAATAAATCAATTAATTGGGCTTTTCAAAGAATTGGGCTCAAATACAATTAATTGTCATGAATAATTAATTGGGCTTTAGAAATAGGACTTTAACACTTTCCGAAATGGTTTTGAATTGCTTTTCAGACTACTCTGCCCTTGGATCGGACCAATTAAGACCACGGTATGTTTCATCATCGGATCCTTAAATGGGGATACATGATTATGTGTCTACACATACTAGCTCTGTCTTGAAGTAACAGCCACATATACAGTTCCCAAAAGCCTCAGAAAATTAGTCAATACCCTATGATAGTACTCTCCATATTTACATTTGTCACCAACGACAATATATTAGAGTGCAATTGTGCATTATTGTACAAAATGATAGATTAGTTGTTCACAATGATAATGAAGCACTCACTCAGATTTGAAAGATGTCATTTGACGGCGGAGATCATCTTGACGTGATTCAACCTCCTGAACCATTCTTCCTGCAGCTCGTTCACATCGCCTTACTTCATCTCGCAAAGATTCAGCGGTGTGCAGCTTTGCCTCGGCCTCAATATACTTTCTCTGAGCATCTTCTACCATACCTCTCTCAAGGTTAAATTGGACTTGGCTTCCAATTACCTCATATGCAGCAATACAAACAGGCATCAATTTTAGTGAGACTAAATGAGCCCCGAAGCTTCCATAACCACAACCAATGTCAAGCACAGTTTACACCTGTAATTGTGAAACAAACTTATAAGGTGTCGTATACTTTATTTTGCTTCCCAAAAGGTTGACACAAACAAAAATATGTCAGTTCCAACATGTCTCATAAATAATTCAATCAAATGAAGACTTATACCCGCTTGAAGGAAGTCTGAGTCACTACCCAGCCCAATAGACTCTGCAAGTTGGCGGGTATAATCTTTCACGCCATCGAAGATCAACCCATCATCACTGTGAAAAGCAATTTAGTTTTCTTCCAGTAACATAATCCTAGTAAGGTCAATTAGGAAATTTAAGCTCAATATAAGCAGAGGAGGCAATCCAATAATTTTGGCCACAAGTTAGCTTTGAAGAGAAAGAGTCATGCCAAGAGCTTCTCATGTCAAAATTGTACCAACCCCCTTCAACAGTTCATTTGAAACACCAACACTTAGAGGTGTCAAAAACTGGGCCGACCCACGGATGAACCCGGTTGTGACCCAGACCCAACCTGTTACGAGCCGAGAGTGGTCGGTTGGAAAGCCGACCCATTCCGACCCAGCGTCCACCCGTGCCCAGTTGAACCCGTGGAATTGGTAACCTAACCTGAACTGGGTCGACCCAAGTAGACCCGTGGCTAGTTGCACCCGTCAACAACGACCCAGACTCAACCTATTTCCGACCCAAAACTAACCCGCACCCAACTTCACCCGCCAATGACCCAGTTAAACCCACTCAGTTATCACCCAACCCAGTTGTGACCTAACCCAGTTATCACCCAACCCAGTTGTGACCCAACCCAGTTAGCAGCCGACCTAGTTGTGACCCAACCTAGTTATCACCGACCCAGTTGTGACCCAACCCAGTTATCACCCAACCCAGTTACCACCCAACCTAGTTACCACCCGACCCAAAACCATTCAGACCCAATACAACCCGACCCATAACCATTCCGACCCAACTTCACTAATTAGTAGTTTAACAGATATTGTTTTGTTGGTCAATTTTATTGTTTGAACAAAACATATTCGTCACTTTTTTTGGTCAAAGTAATTAATAAATATTATTTTTCATAACATAATTAAGATCTCTAAAAGTATTATTTGTTAGGAAAAATAGAGGGTAGATTCTTAGGTGCAACACCTTCTACATGGAACTCATGTAACCATAATGGGAAGAGAAAATTGGATGTTGTGTTTAAACAAAGTGGTAGAAGTAGTAGTGTTCTTCGTCGTCATCGTGGTCCTAAGAAGGCGAAGTTCCTTGTTGGTTTTGTAGCTTTGAATGCTGATTATCACTATCCAAATTCTCATCCACCTAGGCACAATTGAGATTATTATCAAGAAGTAGTCGAAGTTTTACTACATCAAATTTTGTCCAAAAAAAACACCAAATTTTCATAGGCATTGGTAGAAAAATTGTTAGAGAGTAAATTCTCATACTTATATTTATTCAATTACAATATAGAGATTCATTAATGTTCAAAAGGAAATTTTTATTCTTTGTGATATTGGAGCAAATTCTTTTACAGTTTTTCAAATCCAGTGTTGAGTTGTGACCACTGATTTGCATGTATTTGGTGCTTGGATATTATAAGCTAAAGATTAGGTGAGGCAAATAACAAAGAATAGTTTTTGGATCAATTAATTGGGCTTTTCAAAGAATTGGGCTCAAATACAATTAATTGTCGTGAATAATTAATTGGGCTTTAAAATAGGACTTTAATACTTTCCGAAATGGTTTTGAATGGCTTTTCAGACTGCTCTGCCCTTGGATCAGACCAATTAAGACCACGGTATGTTTCATCATCGGATCCTTAAATGGGGAGACACGATTATGTGTCTACACATACTAGCTCTGTCTTGGAGAAACAACCACAGATACAGTTCCCAAAAGCCTCAGAAAATTAGTTAATACCCTATGATAGTACTCTCCATATTTACATTTGTCACCAACGACAATATATTAGAGTGCAATTGTGCAGTATTGTACAAAATGATAGATTAGTTGTTCATAATGATAATGAAGCACTCACTCAGATTTGAAAGATGTCATTCGACGGCGGAGATCAACTTGACGTGATTCAACCTCCTGAAGCTTTCTTCCTGCAGCTCGTTCACTTCGCCTTGCTTCATCTCGCAAAAATTCAGCGGTGTGCAGCTTTTCCTCGGCCTCAACATACATTCTCTGAGCATCTTCTACCATACCTCTCTCAAGGTTAAATTGGACTTGGATTCCAGTTACCTCATATGCAGCAATACAAACAGGCATCAATTTTAGTGAGACTAAATGAGCCCCAAAGCTTCCAAAACCACAACCAATGTCAAGCACAGTTTGCACCTGTAATTGCGAAACAAACTTATAAGGTGTTGTATACTTTATTTTTTTTCCCAAAAGGTTGACACAAACAAGAATCTGTCAGTTCCAACATGTCTCATAAATAATTCAATCAAATGAAGACTTACACCCGCTTGAAGGAAGTCTGAGTCACTACCCAGCCCAATAGACTCTGCAAGTTGGCGGGTATAATCTTTCACGCCATCGAAGATCAACCCATCATCACTGTGAAAAGCAATTTGGTTTTCTTCCAGTAACATCATCTAGTAAGGTCAATTAGGAAATTCAAGCTCTGTATAAGCAGAGGAGGCAATCCAATAATTTTGGCCACAAGTTAGTTTTGAAGAGAAAGAGTCATACAAAGAGCTTCTCATGTCCAAATTGTACCAACCCCCTTCAACAGTTCATTTGAAACACCAACACTTAAAGGTGTCAAAAACTGGGGCGACCCACGGATGAACCCGCATGCGACCCAGACCCAACCTGTTCCAAGCCGAGAGTGGTCGGTTGGAAAGCCGACCCATTTCGACCCAGCGTCCACCTGTGCCCAGTTGGACCCGTGGAATTGGTAACCCAACCTGAACTGGGCCGACCCAGGTAGACCCGTGGCCAGTTGCACCCGTGAACAACGACCCAAACCCAACCTATTTCTGACCCAAAACTAACCCGCACCCAACTTCACCCGCCAATGACCCAGTTAAACCCACCCAGTTATCATCCAACCCAGTTGTGACCCAACCAAGTTATCACCCAACCCAGTTGTGACCCAACCTAGTTAGCAGCCGACCTAGTAGTGACCCAACCCAGTTATCACCGACCCTGTTGTGACCCAACCCAGTTATCACCCAACCCAGTTACCACCCAACCCAGTTACCACCCAACCCAGTTACCACCGGACCCAACTTAACCCAACACAAAATCATTCAAACCCAATACAACTCTACCCAAAACCATTCCGACTCAACTTCACTAATGAGTAGTTCAACAGATATTGTTTTGTTGGTCAATTTCATTTTTTGAACAAAACATATTCGTCACTTTTTTTGGTCAAAGTAATAAATAAATATTGTTTGTCAGGACATAATTAAGATCTCTAAAAGTATTATTTGTTAGGAAAAATAGAGGGTAGATTCTCAGGTGCAACACCTTCTTCATGAAACTCATGTAACCATAATGGGACGAGAAAATTGGATGTTGTGTGTAAACAAAGTGGTAGAAGTAGTAGTGTTCGTCATCGTCGTCCTAACAATAGTAGATTTTTTGCTTATTGCTACGGTGGTATTGCTGCGGTTTTACCCGTACGCAGCAATAAACCACGAAAAAAAAAAAGGAAAAATTGGAATTGAACATATTGATGCGGTTGTGCCTGGAAACTGCAGCAATATGGTTTCAACGGGAAATTTTTGAAATAAAGTTGACTATTTGACCAGATCTATTCCTGCGGTTTCTGGAAGAAACCGCAGTAATAGATTAAAATAATATTTTTTTAATAATATTTTAATCTATTGCTGCGGTTTTTAAAAGAAACCGCGGCAATAGGGTCATTAGGGTTTTTTTTTTTTAATCCTTGTAGGCCCGTTTCATTCATTTTCACCCTCCTTCCTCCTCTTTCTCACTCCTCTCTAAATCTGCTCATCTCTCTTCTCTCAACCCTCACTCATTTTGGCCTCTCACTCCTCCTCCTCCATCAACGTTCCTCTTAAATCCTCAGCATCATCTTCGCACCTCATCGAAGTTTTGTTCTCGCGATAAATTTCCGGCGAGTTTCGTTCGTATCGTTTGTTTTCCTTTCCGGCGAGTTTCGTTCGTTTTGTTCGTTTCGGTTGTCTTACTTTCCGGCGAGTTTCGTTTCGTTTGACATTTGATGATTTCTTCGTTTTGTTCATCGATCGTCTCGAATTTTGCTACTGCTGAGAGGACGGCGGTTGATGACGATGGTTGATGAGTGTGATGTTTCTCGACCCGTTCGTCTTCTCCGTTTGGTAAGAACAAATCATTTGATTTGTTTTTTCCATTTTTGGAAATTTAATTTTTTCGGTTTTAATTTGTTTTAATTTTTTTTCAATTCAGATCTGAACAAATCACCGCATTTCTCTATCGGCGGCGAGCATCAATGTCTCAACAATAATCGCAAAAATCAATTAAAGCCAAAATCGCAAAATCCATAGCAAAATCGGCGTGGTTCCTGGGATATAGACATCCAGCCGGTTTTTGTACCCACGATTTTATTTTTTTTCTTTCTTAGATCTGATTTTCTGGTTTTCATCATCTTTGTTTTCTTTAAGTTGGTACGGTTATAATTTGTACTTAATTTTTTTAGGAGATTTTACTTAGATGTAATTTGGTACAGTTTTTTTACTTAGATTTTACTGTTAGATTTTTTTAGGAGTTTTGATTTTCTGGTTCTTATTGTTAGTTTCATCTATTGTGAATGAATGTGATGTTTGTTTTTTTAGGTTGGTTTCATTTTGATTTTAGTTTCTATTAAAAGATATGATACTCATTTCATTTGTCATTTCATCTCCAATTTGTCTGCGAATTTGGTGGATAGTGGATGGGTTAGTTGCCCGGTTTTAATCTTTCAAATTTTATGGCAAAATGCAAAAAAAAAAAAAAAAAAAAAAAAAAAAAAAAAATTTGTCTGTACCAGGACCCTATTGCTGCGGTTTTGGGAAACAACCGCAACAATAAGTCAAACCTATTGCTGCGGTTCCTAGCCAAAACCGCAGCAATACGTTGTATTTTTTTTAAAAAAAATAAATCTATTGCTGCGGTTTTGGCGAGGAACCGCAGCAATAGCTTAGCCTATTGCTGCGGTCAAAAACCACAGCAATATGTTAATTACCTATTGTTGCGCCCTTAGTTGCTGCGCGGCCAAAACCGCCGCAATAGGCCAGTTAATGACCGCAGCAATAAGCATTTATTCTACTAGTGTAAGAAGGCGAAGTTCCCTGTTGGTTTTGTAGCTTTGAATGCTGATTATCATTATCCAAATTCTCATCCACCTAGGCACAATTGAGATTATTATCAAGAAGTAGTCTAAGTTTCACTACTTCAAATTTTGTCCAAAAAAAAAACACCAAATTTTCATAGGCATTGGTAGAAAAATTGTTAGAGAGTAGATTCTCATACTTGTATTTATTCAATTACAATATAGAGATTCATTAATGTTCAAAAGGAAATTTTTATTCTTTGTGATATTGGAGCAAATTCTTTTACAGTACTTCATATCCAGTGTTGAGTTGTGACCACTTATTTGCATGTAATTGGTGCTTGGAAATTATAAGCTAAAGATTAGGTGAGGCAAATAATAAAGAATAGTTTTTGGATCAATTTAATTTCTCATCATTTGGGTGCAGGAAGGGATATTGAGAGCATAAGACAAGTAAATTAGGAAAAATATAAAACTCTTATATTCATATACTTCAATGTTTACAAAAGAAAAGATAAAGTACACTTACAAATGAATAATGTAAATAACAAAATGAGTAAGTCTAAACTCTAAAATAACAAAATGTATACAAGTATCGAACTAATAGTCTAAATGTCAACAACAGCAGCAACAACAGACCACCACCACCACCAGCAGCAGCAACAACGGACCACCACCACCAGCAGCAGCAGCAGCAACAACAACAGACCATCAGCAACAGACCAACAACAGCAGCAGCAGTAACATAATAGCTGCAGCAATAACAGGCCAACAGCAGCTGCAGCAACAACAACAACAACATATGGTAGAAAACACCCAAAAAAAACTCCCAAAGAAAAAGAAAAGTAGCAGCAACAGCATAAGTGTCAATTTTAAACAAGTAAATATTGCAAAGATAACAAAATTAAATTTACTTTTAAAATCAGTAGTGGCTCTCAGGTACACAAGTTGACCTCATCATCGAGTACTCGACTCTAATTAACAACACAACTTCACAACACAAGAAAGCCAGCAAAAGTGACACGAGCATCCACAATTCTTTGTCTTTTAAACAATACCAAACTAATTTTACCAATCAAGTGCATATCATGTCCAATAAGACAAAAGAAAAGTAGCTCCACATCGTGACACTTATGGCAAAACATGTGTGTAAAGTAAAATGTAGCCGAAAAGAGTCGCAAACAAGTCAACAACCAATAATCTTTGCGCAAGGGACATTTATTAAGCAAAAGGATTTAGAACAACTAACTAAACCCAACAATTCTATTTAGGGTTTAAAATTTTAGGGTTTGGGTTAGGGTTTGGGTCTAGGGTTAGGGTTTGGGTCTAGGGCTACTAGAACACAACAAACCATACCCATAACACAAACCAACCCCAAACACAAACAAACCCCAAACACAAACAAACCCTAGAACACAACCAACCCACAACCTCAAACCCAAAAACAAACACAAACTCATAACACAACACAAACCCTGAACACAACCATCAAACATTTTCAATAGGCCACGAGGCCATAACAACAACCATCAAACAACCACCATCAAACAACAACCATCAAACATCACAATCATCAAGGAATTGAATCATAATCAATATCAGTAGGCTCGGTATCTTTAACAACATCAAGAGATTGATCATCCTCAATCTTAGAATAACCAAAGATCTAATTTTGGCAAGTCACAAGAGCCTCAACACTTTTAGGCTGCAAATGCGTGCGATACTTTGTTAAAATTCTGCCCCCATACTGAATGAAGACTCGAAGGCCATAGATGTAATGGGGATAGCAAACACATCTCTAGCCATCCGAGACAAAATAGGATAAACTCCCACATGGGTTTTCCAATAAGCCAAAACATCAAAACGGTCATCTTGGTCAACAAGAGCATGAGGGGCAGTGAAATATGATTCCATATCATTTTCAATACCCCTACTAGCAGCAACATTAGCGCCAAAACTCTAAAAAACAGCAAATTAAATAGTATCACAAAACTATTAATAATCACAAACTGTTAAGTAATCATGAATCAATCAAATGTTACACATAGTAACCAACCTTTCCATGACTGGCCTTCTTAAAAGGACGGGCAAGCGACCTTGCAAAACTTGGAGTGGATGAATCAGAACCGGTAGTCATAGAAGATGTAGTGGAACAGGGTTGGAGTTATAAGTGAGAATAAACACTAGCATAGTGCGTATACAACTTAGTAAAGGCATCAACAGCCTCTTTAACCTTACCATCAAGATGTTAGGGTAAATAAACAGTAGCATGCAACTCATGAACAAAGTTTTTTTTGTAACGGGGATCAAGCATGATAGCAATAGTAAGAATCAAAGAATAATTCTCCCAATACTTGTTAAATTTTTCATACATAGGAGCAGCCATAAGACGAATAGAATCAGTTGGGTTTTCTTTAGCATAAAACAGTAGACTTTCAATCAAAACAATGTTCTCAACATATATGTTGGCAGTGGGGTAATCAGAACCAGAAAAAGACACGTGATATCATAAAACGGTTCAAGAAAATCACAAACATTTTGGATAGTTTCCCATTCAGAATAACTTAGAGAAACATCTAAACCATGCTCAAGTAAACAATACCTATCTACAGCCTCCCTAGCTTCCAAACACCTACGAAGCATAAGATAGGTAGAATTCCAACGAGTACGAACATCACCAATCAATGAACCAGAAAACCCAGTATTCACATACTTAACACAATCATCAAACCTCTCTTTCCTAATGTTTGAAAAAGAAACATATGTAACAACTTGTTGCAACTTCAAAACAGTTTTATCCATAAACTTAAAACCAGATTGGACAATTAGATTTAATATATGGGCAGAACATCTAACATGAAAAAACTTAAAAGAAAAAGGCAACAGATTAGTTCTATTCAAGTCCCTAACCATCTCTTGAATCATAACATCATTGGCAGTATCATTATCACAAGTCAAAGAAAACATTTTATCTCTAATATTCCACTCATCAAACAAATCAAGAGTAAACTTACCCAACTCCTTACCAGTGTGGGACCCAGGAAAATGTCTAAAAACAAGAATTTTAGAACGCAGCACCCAAGAGTTATCAACATAATGAGCAGTCAAAATAGTAAAACTAACATTATTAAGTGCAGACCACAAATCACAAGTACAACACACTCTTCCTTCTAAATTACCTATAGTTGTTTTTAATTGAGCTTTAAGAGCATCAAACTGATTAGTGCAATGCTTAAGCATAGTATTCCTAGAAATATGCTTCACATTAGGATTTAAGTAAGAAAGCAATTCCCTATGCTTAGTATGCTCAACAATCAACAGTGGATATGCATGACACATAATATCTTCAACAAACATACGACATAAAGTTTTTTGATCATAATGCCCTCCAGGTTGAGCAGCTTTTACTTTTAAGTAAGCTTCACACTTCTCTAAATGTTTATTTTGGTTATTAGTACCTTGGGTTCCCTCAGCACAATAGGTCTTAGCATTACAATTCTTATATGTAGAAAATATCTTACCATCTTCCTTCTTAAACAAGGTAAAGTGCTGCCAAACCTTGGCAGTACGCCTCCCAAACAGGAGGGGATCATGGGTTTGGGGAGAAATGGTTACCTCCTCAACAGAAAGGGAATTGGACCCAATAATGGAGTCCAATGTCAACTGATCAACTAAAAAATAAATTAACACATTTAAAGTTTAAACAAGCTTAAACAAGGCAGAGTTAAGGTCAAGGTCAAGGTCATGGTTTAGGGTTTAGGGTTTAGGGGTTAGGGTTTTAGGGTTTTAGGGTTTTAGGATTTAGGATTTAGGGTTTAGGGTTTAGGGTTTCAGGATTTAGGGTCTAGGGCTTAGGGTTTAGGGTTTAGGGTTGAGGGTTTAGGGTTTAGGGTCTAGGGTTTAGGGTTAAACTCTCAACACTAACCCTAAACAGAGACCCTAAACAAAAACCCCCAAACACAAAACCCAAAAACACAAACCTCTAAACACAAACCTCTAAACACAAAACCCAGAAACACAAGCCCATAAACACAAGCCCATAACACAAGCCCGAAAACACAAGCCCAGAACACAAGCCCAGAAACACAAGCCCAAAATACAAGCCCAGAACACAAACCCAGAAACAAAACCCAGAAACACAAACAACAAATATAACCCGAATGCAAACCTAGACACAAAACACGAACACAGACCCACACACAAAACCCTAACACAAACCCTAAAACGTAAGCACAAACATGAACAAACAACATAATTTCATATTGCAAACATGATATACAAGAACAAACATGATAAACATAATCATGAACAAACATGATATACAAGAACAACAAAAAAACTAATAGACAAATATGATTAAATTAAAAACTAATATACATTATACAAGATAATTTAAAACTAATATACACGATAACTAAAAACGAACACATAATTTCATATCGCAAAAAATGAACTTTAGTGAAAATGAAAACGAACACATAATCAAAAAAACGAACACATAATTAAAAAACGAACACATAATTAAAAACGAACACATAATCAAAAAACTAAATAATTCATGCATATAATTTTTAGCACAAACCCTAAAATTCTAGATCTGAAATATGACGAAAAAACAAAAAAAAATGATATTACAGCAGATTTGCAAATCTGGACCAGCACATATCCCACAATCACAATCAAGCAGATCTTCACCTAATACTAAAAAAATACGGAAATTAGAAGACTTACCTGGTTGTGACATAGCGTATTTAAAAATTAAATTTTTGCTTTTTTGCTTTTGTTTTCCCCCGATCTTCAATTTGTTACCTTTTCTTCAAATTCACGCCTTTTTTCTTCAAATCTTCACCACAAACCTCTACGTTCTTCTGAAAAATTGATAGAGAAAGTGAGAAACTCATAATTTTAGTTTTTTGATCAGAAATTTTGAGAGAAGGACCGAGAATTTTAGGGGTTTATTTGGGTTTTTATCGAAAATTGAGAGAAGGGCTGAGAATTTAAGGGTTTTTTTTTGGCTTTTGATCGGAAAATGAGAGAAGGCTGAGATTTTAGTCAATTTTTTTATCGGAAAATGAGAGAAGGGGCGGTTGAATTTTAGGTTTTTTAGGGTTCTTTTTTATCGGAAAATGAGAGAATGAGAGAAGGAAAACCGAGTCACTAAGATTAGGTTTTGCAAGAAGCGAAGAAATGAGGAGGGCATTAAAAACGCGATTTATATAGTAGGGAATATTAGGGTTAATGACTTAATCTAAACCGTTGAATTTTAGAATGAATGGCTCATATTTTAGAGTGAAGATTTTAGATGTTAGAGAGTAAGTAACGAAATGAAGGGCTCAGATTTTATATTGGCTAATAATGGTCTCAAACCATGATCCTTGATTTATTTTTTTGACCAATGAACATCAAGAGTTACCAAGCACATGGATTTCAAAATATCAATGGTTGGATTTTATCTTTCTCAAATCAATGGTTAAGGTTAAGTTAAGTATTCTATTTTCTAATTTCTAAATTTATAATTCTAGACAACTAATCTAGACTTCTAGTATTGATTTGTTTAGTTATTAGTAATTTAGTAATCTACTTAAATTCCTAAACTATTATTAATATTATAAATTAATAAAAATTATAAACTTTAGAAGTTTAAATGTTTAATTAGTATTTTTAATTTTAAACAAGTTGATTCATGTAAATATGATTATGAATGACGTGAAACTGTTATGAATTACCGTAATACCGATACGACGATACGTATAGCAACTCAAAGATATGGATAATCAAATAGACTCGAGACTCCTAAGTCCTATATTACTACTCCCTCCATCCAACAAAGATCTGAACACTTGTTGGGACACGTCGTTTAAGGTGATAAGTTGTGGTGTGGTTATCAAATGTTATTTTATTTAAAAAGTAGATGTGATAGGAGTTGGTGGGGTATTTTTTATTAGAGGAGAGGAAGTAAGTTGGGTAACTTTTTATTGATAAAAGGTAGAGTGTGGGCCAAAGATGTGTAATAGAAATAATATATTAATGGTAGGGCCATGCCAAGAATGGAAGTGTTCAAACTAATTTGGGACAAACATAAAAGGAATGGTAGTATCTTAGTATATTTTAAGATCCACAATTGAAACATCAACGATGAAAGTCGATCAATCTAATGATGCTTCGATTATTGTTAACCGTGTAATAACATCGATGATCGAGCCCTATCTTTTATAAAGAACCCCGTAACACGAAAGATGAAAGACGATCAATCTTTTGATGGTTTTGATTAATGTCAAAGACAATCAATCTTATGATCATTTGATTCATGTGAACTTATAACTTAACGAAAGTCGATCAACAACCATTTAACATGGACCGTTCAATAAGATCGTCTCCTATGTTACTATATTTTAAGATCAACAACCGAAATATCAACGATCTTGATCCTCCACTGATATGATTGGTATTAACTATGATCTACTTTCATTGTTTCAATGTTTCATCCTCTACAGATATGATTATGTATCATCTTGATCACAGTTATCATCTTCATATTCGATTAACGTTGATCATTGTTACTTGTTCAGTTGTTCCATGAACGATGAAAGTTGAACAATTTTATAATTACGATGCTTTCATTAACG